>JAGPOW010000745.1:1166060-1177151 GCA_030014935.1 Caiman crocodilus | reverse complement strand
CTCGCCCCCGGTCCATGCACATGTATGGAGACTCGCCCCCGGTCCATGCGCCTATCCCTGCCCGTGGCGAGTTGCCCTTCCCGGGAATCGGGCTCTGGCTCGCTATGCCCAGCCTCCCGCAGGCGCCCATCCTCGGGGGTGGCTGTGGCTGCCTGCCACCAGGCTCCCAATCGCCCCCATTTCCTTACCTTAGAGAGGGACGGGCGGCATGCCGTCGCCACGAATCCTCCCCGCGGTCCGGCCCCGGCTCAGCGCCCGCTTGCTGAAGTCCCACGCATCCAGGCTGGTGCAGAAACCAAAATACAGTCCCGTGACCCTCCCTGCCGAGCTGGCTCCCGGCCCTGGCTCTCAAGGCCCGCATTGCGAGCTGCCCCGGGCCATCCGAGCCATCCCGGGCAGGCGGTCTCGAAGGATGCTCCAATTCGGCTGCAGCTGGCGGCTCGCGATGCAGCCTCCTCCGAAGCCCAGGAGATGCCCAGGCCACCTGCGGCCAGCCTCGGTCCGAGCCGTGCGGCAGCGCAGTCAGTCACCGGCGCGTGGCTGGCGCTCGGGCTGTGTCATTATTGTGGGGCCCAGGCAAGACACAACACCACGCCCGGGCACCGCAGTCGACAAGTGACCTTCCCCAGCCCCTCCTTCCCTCCCCGGCGTCCCAGTGCCGCCCCATGGCCGTCTGCTGCTATGGCAAGGAGAAACGCAGCACCCCGCGCACCGCAGCCCGCTCCTTGAACAACCGGGGTGACGGCGGGGCCCTTCCAGAGCCCCGCTGCCCACCTCCATTGCACCGACAGGCCCGGGGGCAGGCGGTGCGCGAGTGGCGGGGGGCCCTGATCAGCCCCCCACGTGTCCCGATCGTGCCCTTCCTCGGCCTGGCCCTGGACGCTGGGATCCGCCCTGGACCTCGCACTCGGGGCCGCGCTACCTGGCCCACTGGGAGCATCGCCGCCTGGCCCGGGGGAGATCACCCCCTTTTATACGCCCCTAAAAACGAGGTGAAGGGAGAGGAAAGCTGGGGCTCGCAACGTGCATGGGCTCCGCTCCGCTCCGCAAAGCCCGCCCGGCAGTGGCCTGCTGGGCCTCTGCCCGTGGTGACCCGTGGTTTCCGGAGCCAGCGATGAACCCATTGTCACTGCTGGGGAAGCGAGGCAGACACGGTTCTTTGGGTAGATGTGATATCTTCTATTAGACCAACTAAATCATTGGGAAAGCTGTTCTTTGCAAGCTTTTGGGTACGAGCACCCTGTAATGGGGCCCGGAGCCGTGAGAACCCGCCCGCGGGTGCTTGGAAGGGGCAGCGTGAGCCGCTCCCCTCCTTCAGAGCCGCTGAGCGGTGCTGCTTCCCTGCGCGGCGGTCGCTTTCTTTGCACCGCGTGATCCAGCAACCCGTGCGCCCGGAAGGGTCTGGCAGGGCCTGGTAAACCCCCGGCACGAAGCTGGAGCTCGAGCTGCGCGGAAACCCGCTCGGTGGGCTGTGACGTGTACCTGTTTCGTGTGATACAGGCACCTCCCCGCAGAAGGAGGGCGATTGCGTTTAGCAAGGCGGCTCTGTGGCGTGGAGCTGGCTTTGCATAGGCAGGACGCGTCTGGATGACAATTCCCGCGGTCCCCGGGTGGGGTGGGAAGGGAGGCGTCGACAGCAAAGCGTGAACCGCTCCAAGCCCAGCAGAAGTCTCCAGTGATGCCCGGGGCTTTAGCCGTGTGCCCTCAGGCCCCGATAGACAAATCCCTCCTCCTCGCTGACCTATTTTACGCTTTCCCAGCTATCTAGGCCAAGCCGCGGCGCTGCTGCCCTGAGCCTGCCCGCCGGGGCACGCTCCCCCAGCTCCCCCTCTTGGGAAGGCAGGACGCGGAGGATATTGGGGCTGGGGGCGTCCCATCCGCTTCGCAGCGTGGAAGGGGCGGCAGCGTTCGCTCACGGCTCACAAGGCTTGTCGTTGTGGCCGTGCCCTGCGTGCACAAGTCCTGGTGCCCACCTGCCTCCAGCGGGCTCTGCGTTTGCATGGGATAAAACACCGCTATGGAAAGAGATGAACAGGGTCTAGCCGATCCGGCCAGGGGTTGCATCGGGACGCTCGCCAGGAGCCGTGGGCGGAAGGGGAGCATCAAGGGACCCCTCCCAGGTTTGCTCTCCACCCCTTGCTTGCTGCCCCTTCCCCCCAAAGAGGTCCAGCTGCTGGCATCTCTGATCTCAGGCAGACGGCAGCTGCTAAGATATTACGACCTGGAGCCATCTGGCCCGAGCTGGCGCGGCCAACAGGCTCGCTAGACATCCCGCGCTAGTGCCATCTGCCAGGCCTTCGCCGGGCACGGGGGCCGCCGGGACACAGGTGGAGAGACAGGCTTTCCCAGCCACTCGATCCCCCGGACCCCTGAGTGATGCCGTACGGCCGTCTGCTGTGCTAACGGGCCAGGCCCTCGAGGAGCGACGGCTTCGCGCGCCCGGGCTGTAACAAGACCCGGCTCGAAGCAATCGGGAAAAGGGACTCCTGTGCGTCCCAGAGGGACTGTGCCGGTCGGACACAGCTGCTGCCAGGCGTGGGGCAGGTTTTGCAGAGGTTCCCTCGAGCTGATCAAATCCCGGTCAGCGGTGGGGGTTGATGTCCGGTGGGAAATGCCGGACACTGAAGCGGCAGGAGCGGGGCGCTTTGTGATCGCCGTCTCTAAGCCCCAAAGGCCAGATCCAGCCCCAGCATCCAGGGATAGCGCTCCCTGGAAGTGGATGGGACCAGGCCAAGCAAAGGCAGACTCAACCCAGCTCTCTCAAAGACGCAGGGCAGGGACCCCCTCTCCTTACTGGGACTCCAGAAGGACAGCAGAGGACGACAAGGAAGGAATGACAAACCTCACGCGGTGGAGAAGGGCCTGGCATAGACCTGTGCAGGGGCAGGCCCTCTGAGGAGTGGGGGCTCGGGGAAGCAGGTGGGCGCGTGGGTGCGCGGGCGCAAGCGGTCTCGTGGGGTTTGTAATGGTTTCGCCGTCCAAGCGTGCTTTCACCTGCCAGGGGAACCACAGGGGCTGCTTGGCGGGGTGTTAGAGGTACAGTTATAGAGAGAGAAATAAAGATTTTTGCAAAAAAAATCAAACAAGCGGAGCAGCCACAGCTCCCGTGGGGCGAAATCGGTATTGTCCACTGAGAGCAGCAAAGCTGCAAGACGCCTTGCTGGGTCACTGGGGGAGGCTGGCGGGGGTGAGCGCCCGTGGGCACGCGGCTCCGGGCAGCAGAGACCGTGCCCCTGCTCTGCATTGCCAGAGATCCCGGCTCCCGAGAGGCACAAGCCTACTCCTGGGTGGCCAGAAACCCCTCTGCACGTCTGCGGGGCTGGGTTCGGGCCCACGGCGTGATACACCTTTGCACGCCCCTCGCCTGCGCCCTGCTTTGGCCTCGGGAGAGACGTCGCTCGGTCCCGCCTAGTCTTGCCGGAGGAGCTGGGATCAGAAACGCGGGCGTCCTGGCATCTAGCCTTTCGCCACGGGGTGACCACTAGACCACACTCCCCTCCCAGAGCCGGCGAGACAGCCCAGCCATTCAGGCCGCTGCCATCCCGGCGGCTGGCCTCAGGGTGGCGGTGTTGCCCTCCGGATGAGCCGCGCCGCGGGGCTCCAGGACCGGGGGCTGGAGCCTGGGCAGGGGAGGCTGGAGGGGCCCAGCCAGGAGGAGGTGAGCATCCGTGCGGAGCTTCGTGCTCCCGTGACACAAGCCCCATCCCTGGAGTAGGGACTGGCACCCTTTCCGCAGGGGTCGTTGCAAAGCAGGGGGCGGCTGCAATGCCCCTGGGGTGCATCCCCGGCCGACGGAGAGCGTCACCTCTGCGGTGCCCGGAGCAGAGCGGCTCGGCGACTTGCACAGAGCTTAGCTTACGGTTTGTCTGGGCTGGTTTGGGCAGGGCTGACCCTGCCTCAAGCAGGGGGTGGACTAGATGCGACCTCCGGAGGTCCCGTCCAGCCCCACTTTACTCAACTCAATGCTGAGGATTGTAACTGGCCACCGCAGCCCCCGACCTTCCCTGTGTCGCGGGGCTAAGAGTTCGGGAATTGGTTTCGCTGGGGCTGGTTTGCACGGGGCGGATCCTGCTTCCGGCAGGGGATGGACCGGGCGCGCCCTGTGCCAACCTGGCTCCTATGCAAGCCCCTGGGCGCAGCGCTGGCAGCCCGACGAGCCAGCCTCCCCGTCCAGAGGACATCTCCTCCGCAGGCACGCTGTTCAGGCCGGGCTCGTAACACCGCAGACCCCACGGCCTTCATCAAAGCCTCGCGTCCCGGGATCCAGCCATCTCCCGGGCGGAGGGACCTCTCCCCATCGCGGCCCTAACGAGCAGGACGAGACGCGCCTTCCCCGCCGGCTCCCGCGCGCTGCCAGCCAGCCAGGAATTCAGACAGGAGATTTCTCTTGTACGTACAAGGCGAGGAAATTAATGCTGGGCTGAGAACACGTCTCCAGGTCATGCCACGCACCAGGCCCCTGTGATAGGAGCTCTGATAGCACATATGCAAGACGCGTGCGGCGGGGATTGCAATAACACGCTCCATTTCTCTCTGCTTGTTAGCGAGGAAGCTGGGAATTCGGCGCGGCTTTCAGAGCCTGCCTCCGATTGCCGGGAGCCGCGCGGGCAGGGCGCGCGTGGCGGGCGCCGCAGCTGAGCGACACGTGCTGCCCGGGGGATGCCAGCCCGGGGCTGCGGGGAAGGGGGGGACTCGAGAGCACATCACTCCCGCCCCGGAGGACAGGCCCGATCCTGCGGCCACGCGATGGCCAGGGCCTGATCCCTGCAGGCCTCGGGGTGAGAGATGCCGAGCGGAAGAGGGAAGAGCAAAGCTGCGATCGAGGCTCGTGGCTGGTCTCGACGCTCGGACCCTCGGGCGGGGAGCGTGGCACAAGGGCCGGGGCAGGACAGAATGGGGTTAGTCCCCGCTCTGCATCCTCCTGGGCCTCGACGCTCGTCGGCGCGTGGCCCCAAGCGGGTGCTCCAGCGGGAGCGTGGAGACCCGGGGACCAGCTCTTGCTAGTGGAGGATGCGTCAGGGGCTGAGCCATCATCTGAACTACAGACAGTGAGGGGGGAAGGGACCGCCGGAGATCACGTCTAGGCCAAGCAGGGCCAGCCCCAACTCCATCACCCCAGCCACGGTTTTGTCCACCCGGGTCTTCAAAACCTCCAGGGATGGAGAGTCCACCCCCCACTCGGTAACCTGTCCCAGCGCTTCACCACCCTCCTCGTGAGAAAGTTTCTCCTAATATCCAGCCTAAACTGCCCTTGCTGCAACGTGAGCCCATTGCCCCTTCTGTCGTCTGCCCCCACTGAGACCAGCCCAGCTCCATCCTCTGTGCAGCCCCCCGGCAGGGAGGTGACGGCTCCCCCTTTTCACTCCCCCTCGGGCTCCTCTTCTGCAGACTAAACAAGTGCACTTCCCTCAGCCTCTCCCCATCGGTCCCGTGCCCCAGCCCAGGACCCCTTTTCATTGCCCCCTGCTAGACTCTCTCCGGCTGTCCCCATCCTTTCTGTAGTGGGGCCCACAGCTGGACACTGGATCCAGATGTGGCCTCTCCGGTGCTGAACAGAGGGGAGGAGTTGATGTGCTGGCAACACTCCTCATAATGCAGCCCAGTAAGTACCCCCATGGTGGTTTGTAATGCAGGGGGTTTGGAAGGAGCCAGCTGGGGGTTTCCCATGCGCTGCGCTCGGGCCATTGGAGGCCGGGGCTCGCGGGGTCCAGGTTGCCCTGCACGCGTGTGAAGGTTTAATGCTCATTTTCCAATGCAATGCAGAGACATTCCCATCCCATCCCATGGCTCCGGGAGCTGAGGCTTGGGGAACAGGAGCGAGCATCAAGAGCATCCCCTCAGCTGGCAACACCTGGATCCGACATGAGACTGCCGCGGGCTTCACTCTCGGCCGGAGCAGAGCTGGAGGAGAAGAAAGCACGTGAAGTAGGCAGTGTCCTTCTGCGGCAAGAAAAGGATTGCCCTCAGCTGTAAAGTGCAGCAATAGATCAGGTGGAGAGATGCAACGGGAGACGGACGTCTGGACGGACAGACAGACAGCTTCCCCAGAGCCCTGGAAGAGGGCGCATGTCAGACCCCCATTTACAAACCTCTTGTCCTCGCGCAGGAATTGCACAGATTTAATTAGATCAGTTTGGAAACTGGATTTAAGTTTAGACATCAATAAAGGTCTTGGCTTCAGTTAAATGGATGAAGGGAGCCCTTAAGCTGATTTAAGAGCATCCGCACAAAGGGCCCACATTGATTTAGTTAAATCGGTGCAATATTTCATGGGCGGACAAGGCAGAAGGCACCCGGGGCTCTGCCGTGCGCTCTGTGTGGGCCTCCACATCAGTGCAACGCAGATCTAGGAGTCTCCTGGCTTGGAGGCGCAGCATCGCGGGCCCACGGCGTGCTGGCCGGGCGGCGCAGCAGGGCTCGGGACGTGAAGCCAGGCCGGCCGGCGGAGAGACCCCGTCGCCACGTGCAGGGACCTCGGCGCAAGCGGCCAGCCCTGTTCTGAGCCCACGCAAGCTCCAAAGGGGCTCGACGAAGACCCAAGATGCCCCGCCGGCCGTTCAGACTGTCAAGGGTGCGGCGTGCTCAGGTCCCAGCCTTACGTCTGGTCTGCAAACGTAGTTGCCCGGGGCATTAGACCAGCACGAATCCCCGTGGTGGGTGCAACTCCCCTGCTATAAATGAGTCTCCGTTAAGTGGTGCAGGTCATTCATGCCTGTCTAGAATCACGGGCAATGCGGGGGGGACGGGACCTCGGGGGGCCGCATCTTGCCCAAACCCCTGCTCCAAGCAAGACCAGTCCCAACTGCATCACCCCAGCCCGGGCCTTGTCATTAAAAGGCTCCAAGGATGGAGATCCCACCACCTCTCTGGGTGACCCGTTCCAGTGCTTCACCACCCTCCAAGCGAGCAACGTTTTCCTAATATCCACCCTCAACTGCCCTTGCTGCAGCTGGAGCCCGTTGCTCCTTGTCCTGCCGTCTGCTCCCACCGAGAACAGCCCAGCTCCGTCCTCTTTGCAACCCCCCTGCAAGGAGCTGAAGGCTGCTGTTCCGTCCAGCCTCAGTCTTTCTTCTGCAGACTAAATAACCCCAATTCCCTCAGCCTCTGTCAGAAGTCCTGTCCCCCAGCCCCCAAACCATTTCCGTGGCCCGCCGCTGGGCTATCTCTAAGTTGCCCACGTAACGGGGATCCCAAAACTGGACGCAGGACTCCAGGTGTGGCCTCCCCGGTGCAGAATAGAGGGGATCTGTTGGCAACCCTCCCGGATGCCATCAGCCTTCTTGGCAAGCAGGGCACGCTGTTGGCTCCTATGCACGGTGACCCCAGGGCCTGTTGCTTAGCCAGTCGGTCCCAAGCCTGCAGCGGTGCACGGGATTCCTCCACCCAAAGTGCAGGCTGTGGCCTATTGCCCTATTGGGATACGGCACCTCTAGACAGGTGGCATGGCATCCATGCTCTAATCAGCATTCATCGTTGTGTAGAGGAAGCCTAAAGCTGGGATTTGCAAAGGGCTCAGTTACCCACACCCCACCCTGAGGGCTTATAGAGGGGCTCAGGAGCCTAATCTTGTCAGGGCCGTTGGGCTCCTGGCATATGAAGATCGAGCGCTATTGCTGCAAGATGGCTGTGCTGGGCAATTTGGAGGCCTTGCGGAAAGCCCTCTGGACAAACTGGGGGATTAATCATGGGAACTAATTACAGAGGGTCATGGGGGATTCTCCATCGCAGCAAAGCCGCCGGCCCTCCCCGCGGCGAGGCCCGATCTGGATTCACACTGGCCTGAACGTCTCGGGCCTGCGTTATCCAGGAGATCAGACTGGGTGGGCTGCAAGGGACCGGGCTGGGAGTCGCAGGGAGGAGGCTTCTCCTTGCGTCCCGGGTCACCGGCGGCTTTGCAGAAGGACACGAGAAGGCCCGGCACAAGGTGCTGCGGACTGGGATGCGGCGCGCCAGTTCGGCCCTTCGGATCCCTATTGTGCCCACCTCAGCAGCTGCTGGGAGGAAAGCCCCGCTCTGAAAGGCGTTGACAAGCAGGGCTCCTTGCCATGAAACGTTCTCATTGTCGCGGGCTTCCTAAGTATTTATTAGAATATTTTATCATATCTGAGAGCGGCAAACTCAGGCCCGCTTGATCTCGTCTCGCCGCAACTCGCCGTTGAAAGGAATATTCTTAAAGGGAGTGACCCGATAACTGAATAAATTGACTCTGCCTCAATTTATACAAATCCTGCCTGTGCTCTATTATGTTGCGGAGATAAGGATGGATTGGAGGAGCTCGGTTTGCATAATTATTATTTATCGCCTCATCTAGAACAAGCCCAATCCCCCTGTTTATCCGCAGCCCCCAAAAAAGGGAGAAAAAGAGCGGTAGGTTGTGTTTGACGAGAAGGGGCGCCTGGGCCTTTGTAAATATGGTAATATGGTCCCTATCAATAGCTTTGCCAGTCTGCTAATGATTGTCTGGCGACCGCTCGCGGAAAGAAGAATTGCTTACCGCCTGTTTGTACACAACGCGCCACATTGTCCTATTCAATACCTGCTCCTTCCCCCCCGGGAAACAGAATTGGAGGCTTGATAGCTTCATTCCCCTGCGGATGGAGGGGGGTGCTAGGTCGACTCTGGATTGCAGGCGGGGAA
The DNA here is from genome assembly GCA_030014935.1 of Caiman crocodilus. Lineage (NCBI taxonomy): Eukaryota > Metazoa > Chordata > Crocodylia > Alligatoridae > Caiman > Caiman crocodilus. The sequence goes on along the minus strand of JAGPOW010000745.1, from coordinate 1,168,514 downwards.
GATGAACGACGCTGCCGGCGCGCTCCTGATACCATCCAGACGCCCTCGCTTTGCACCTTTGCTCGCTCGGGTATGTCACGGGTGGCACCAGGATCCGGCCCGGCCAACCCACCGCGCAGGCGCTGCGATAAAGGGTTAATATGAGCTAATTGGGGGAGCGCCCGGGGGTCCCGCCAGCCCGGCTCTACTGCACCGCTGCGGTTTCGGGGTCCTGATTGAGTCTTTGAAAACCCAGGTATAAATCATAAGAGCAATAATGTCGCATCCGAGTGATATGGGGGGGCAGGCCTCTGCATCGGGGAGCCCTGCAGCGCGTGCGCAGCTCAGGCACGTGGGCAGCTCCCCTGTAACGGGCAGGGGTGGGCCGGCTTCCTCCCACGCCTGCTCCAGGGCTCTGCTGATTGTCTGGGCTGAGCAAATCAATAGTAATGATAGGGGGTTTCACCCGCGCTGCATTACAAATAGCCCCTCTGCAAATGCCTCCTGTTGACTGCAGCGTGTCGTTTGTTAATTGGCAAACGAGTTCTTCGGGATGGATCCTCCGTCGGTGGGAGCGGGTGTGAGGTGCCGTTCCAGGCTCGAAACTGAGAGGCCGTGTGTACACACGTGCGCGTGCCCTCCCAGGACGTGCCGCCCGAAGCTCAAGGACCGGCTCGGGGAAGGGCGGGCACTCGTGTAGGGTCGGGAGATCCACCTCTGCCACAGACACCCGGCGTGACCCTGGGCACGTCGCTCGAGCTGCACGGCGCCGAGGAGCTCCGCACGGTGACGGCCAGAGCCACGCGAGCGTCTCGAGCGGACCCGGCCGCGCGTTCACCAGGAGACCCGGCCCCGAGCCGCGGGTGGGTTGGGGACACCACCCTCCATCCAGGCGCAGCCCGAACGCGGGATGTGATAGAGGGTGAAATGGTCAAAAAGCCAAATTCTCATTTTCAGAAGTGACTCAGGCACTTCAGAGGCCACCTGGGCAAATAACGGATGTCTCAGTTCAGTGGCCAAGCGGAGAAATCGCGGGGAAAATAGCCAGCGAAGTGGAACCGAAGCTGAAATTGTGTTGAAATTTTCAACTTCATAAAAGAAAAAAAAAGCTGCAAAAATTCACCCTGGCAACCCGGGATGCGTCTTTTCTTCTTCTCCTTCCCACCCCCGCCCCGGCCGCTTTGTTTCACTTCGGGATTATTTAACCCCCTCCCTAAAACCGTTTCCTTCTTTCTTTTTTTTTAATTTAGATCAATTTTGAACTCAAGACTGCCATTGAGGAAAATGGACAAATGTCACCTTTGAAAAGGTCAGAACAAAAAGCTTCCCGGCATTTCTGAAGCAAAAAGCTCCCGGGTGCCGGCCCGGGGCCGGGCGCTCGCGGGGCCTCGGGGCGCTGCCTTCGCGGCTTCTTCCTCGGCCAACAGCGCCCTGCTGCGTCGAACCCGTTCTGGGGCTACTTCTGGGGCTTTTGAAATGCAGGCTTGAAGCCCGCTTGCTAAAATGCAGTAGCTGACCCCCAAGTTCTTCCCAAAACTAGGGCTGAGGCCCATAAATCACTGAGGCTGCCTTGCAAATAGAGTCACAGAATCGTAGAAATGAGGGGTGGGAGCTCGGGGCGTCACATCTAGTGCAAGCGGGACCAGCCCCAACTCCGTGATCCCAGCCACGGCTTTGTCTACCCGGGTCCTAAACACCTCCGAGGATGGAGGCGCCACCACCTCCCCGGGGAGCCTGCTCCAGCGCTTCACCACCCTCCTCGTGAGAAAGTTTTTCCTAATACCCAACCTCAACTTCCCTTGCTGCAGCTTGAGCCCATTGCTCCTTCTGCCGTCTGCCCCACTGAGACCAGCCCAGCTCCATCCCCTCTGCAGCCCCCGGCAGGGAGGTGACGGCTGCCATTCAATCCCCCTCGGTCTCCTCTTCTGCAGACTCAGTCAGCCCAGTTTCCCCAATCTCCTGTATGATGTCTCCCAGCCCCATACCATTTCCATTGCCCTCCGCTGGACTCTCTCCAAGGTGTCCACGTCCTTCCTGCAGCGAGCAGTAATGAGGGGTATGGGAACCACTCAAGCAGGATACCTAACGTGAGGTCAGGCCCACCGCTTTAGTGCGGGCGTCCTCAGCGTGGGGCGGCACGACCCCTTGGGAAGGCCCCAAATGGGGTCTGTGATCACAGCTTCCCTGCCGGTCCTCCATGGCTGAGAAGGGCAGCGAAGGCCAGATGGAGGCAGGTCTCCAGATGTGCAGCTAGAAGGGGTTTTAAGGTGGAAAAGGCGGAGCCTCCGTCCTCTGGTGGGGATGATCCTGCTCCTGATCCTGGTGTAAATCATCTTCGTGACGGTGCAACCATCTTCATGACAGCCACATATGCCGGGGAGGGTGCCCAGGGGCAAGAGGAACGGTGATTAGGATATTGAAGCCAACGCGTCCTGAAGGACGAGGGGGTCCCCCTGGTCTCCAGGCGGCAGGGGG
>JAGPOW010000745.1:1153494-1165218 GCA_030014935.1 Caiman crocodilus | reverse complement strand
GAGAGAGCGGCGATCACAGCCGCGCGTCTGGAGGGAAAAGGGGGGGATCTGCATTTCTGGCGTGGCCAGCTGCAGGGCCCGCGTGTCGCCCCTCGGCAGGCGGGTCGGGGCTGTGGCGGGCAGAGACCCCCTTCAGGCGGCTGGGGGGGGGGGGGACTCTGTTGCTCCAGCAGCACCTGCACTGAAATGCAAGTCAGAGCCGGCTTCGGGAGCGTTGAAGGCATCGAGGCTACGAGGCCAAAGCTGCTTGGACTCCGCAGGCCGGGGGGGATGAGGATGGTCGCGCCTGGAAGTCCCCGCCGGGGTCTGGCCCCCGTATCCCTCCCTCCTGGAGAGGCGGCTGCAGAGCCACGCGGGGGGAGACACGTTCAGCTCCGGAGGGGTCACGCTGACTAAACCGGGTGTCCGCAGGCTGGGCTGGAGGCGGACAACCAGAAAGTCGTGTGCTCGGGGCCTTAAGTGCGGGGCTGCCTTGCCCCCGACCCCCACCCCCGGCACGTGGTACCTGCAAAGTTTGCCGCTGTAGAAACTGAGGGACGGGCGAGATACAGCGGGCTTGGGACCCCGTGCCTGATGCCCCGTCCACCGCGAGAGCATCCGTGGCGGCGGGATGGAGGTGGAGCCGGGCAGGCAGCGATGCCTCGGGCTGGAGGGAGGTTTCCTCGGTGCGCCACGCAGGTCCTTTGCTTGCATGGCCGCAGCGGGTGTCACGGGGCCGGTGCAGCCCTCCTGCCCGGGGGAATCAGGAGGATGGTGGAGCCTTCCTTTTGCAATGCAAACCCCGAATGCCTGGGCGTGAAATGCCAGCCCCGGGCTTCATGGCGAGGGCGAGGCTTGGGGCACCCCGTGCTCCCGCGCATGCCATCCGTGCAAGCAACCCACTGCCTGGGAGCCTAAACCCTTTGGTTATACCCTCCCCAGGAGGGAACGAGCTGGGCGCTGCCTCAGCTCACGCCCAGAGAGCACCTGGGCACCAGGGAGCTGCAGCTGGCCCAGCCTGCCAACACCAGCCCTGCCCTTTGCCCTCTCCCCCGGGCACCTCCCTGCACGGGCCGCACTTGCATTCGCGGCTCCCGAGACCCTCCAGCCCAAAGGCCGCCCGGACGCGGCGGAAGCCCGGCCCTTCTGCGGGGCGAGAGCCGCCGGCAGCTCCCGGCAGAGTCCTGTTTGCGGGGCCCAGACTAACAGCCCATCTGATGTTTGCCTTTGCTCCGGAGAGAGCAGGCATCGATCCCCGGCATCGATCCGCTGGGGCCCGAACGCTGAGTCAATTCCTTCCTCTGCTCTCCCCGGCAGCAGAAACGCTTCCCCGCGGCCCCGGGGGCCAGACCGGCATCGACCCCACCTCCAGTTCCCTCGGGTTTCGCCCCGGCACACGCGCCTGCCCGCAGGTCTCAGCACCGCGGCCCAGGCGTCCGCGGGAGCCCAGGGGCGTTCGGGGCAGAGCAGGATTCGGTGCCGGTTTCGGACCCCGGGCTGGAGAAGGGAACCACCTTGGTCGCCCCACAGCTGTTTCCGGGGGGCTGCAGGCACGGGGCGCCTTGCCTGGGGGGGAGCGGAGGAGCAGGGCTCTCGGTGGGGCGCGTGGTCCGAGGGACCCCCCGGCAGCGCAGGCGGGACAGCCCGGACCCCCGCCACAAGTTTGCACGCCATCCCCGGGAGTCCTGCCCGGCCCGCAGCCGGACGCCCAGGGCCCAGCCGGGGAGCTCGCTGGTGGCGTTAGCCCCCCCCGGTCCAGCGCTCTCCCTTGGCCCGAGCCGAGGACCTCGTTCTCCTCGTCCGTGGGCCCCCGCCGTCCCTTACGTTTGGCCAGCCTTGCCGGCAGCCACCGTCCCATTTGCTAGAGGCCGTGCCCGTGGGATTGGCGGCGCGCATCTCGGGCAGCTCCAGGGCTGGGCTCGGAGGCAACGAGGGGGGAGCAAAGGTGCCTCGGCTCCGGGAGGGGCACGCGCTCGTGCAGGCGAGGGTGCGGCGTGGCCCGGGGATTCGTGCTTGGGTGAGTCACCTCCTTGGCACGATACGGGCAGGGCAGGGCAGGGCTCGGGCGCAGGGAGCCAGGCTTCCTGGGCGGCAAAGCTCCGCTCGCCGCAAGGCTGAAGAGTCCCCGGTGCTGAGCCCCGTCCCTCCCGGGGTCCCAGCACCCGCGTCTGCCCCCCTCCCAGTTCTGCACCACTCTACCCGCTGACCATGAGATCCGCACTGGTGTGCACGGAGCAACCCGATCTCCCCGGGGGGATCTCACCGCCCGGCCCCGTGGCAGGCGGAGGTGGCAAAGCCCCAGCGTGTTGAGCTTAATCGTGTCGGATTTCCCTTCCTGCGGCACGTTCATCCAGGCTGGCTGGAAATGCTTTAAAGCACTGGGGCCTTCTCGGCTTCTGAGCGAGTGGCTCCAAAGCCTAACGAGCTCAGGGAGAGCGCTTCTGAGATGCAGCCCCAGCTGGTCGCTGAGCCCTGTCTCCGCACCGCGCGGCTGTCAAGAAGCGCGCGGCCGGTGCAAGCTTGGTTATCGCAGCTGTGCCCAGGCGCCCGTCCCAGGACCGTGCCAGGCACCGAATCGATGCAGACTCAAACATGTTGGGACCTACCCCCGGAGCCGGGCAAGCTGGGCTCCGGGCAGAGCCCAAGGAGGTGGCGTCGCAAAGCTACGTTTATCCTCTTCTGATCCCGGATCCGCACGGCCGCTTGCAGAGCCGCCCCAAGGCTGCTCTAAGTGCCCCCGGCGGCAGCAGCCCCGAGGCCTGTCGCAGGAGGCTGGTGGGCACAGCGAATACGTGCAAAGAGCATGGTGCTCTGGCGCACGACAACAGGCAGCGGCAACGAGCAAGTTCAACGCGATGGCCTCCGTGGCAGCAGCCGGGAATGCCTATGGGGTCCGGATCCGCTTTCGGTACCGATTCGTGGCTCTACACTCAGGCCTTCGTGCCCCCTGGAAGCGCTGTGCTGCTCCTGCAGGCCTGTGCTCCCCGGGGCGCTGCCAGGGAGCAAGCCCCTGCCCTGGCGTGGCAAGCAGGGGTGCAAACAGAGCCACGCGACCCCCAGCCCCAGCCTGGGGCAGGCCCGGGGGTGCCAGGGGCCTTGTGCAGCATCGCGGGGACGCACCAGTGCCAGAGCCCTTGAAACAAAGCAGCAGCTCCCCTCCCTCCCTCCCTTCCTTCCTTTTTCTCCCTTTTCTTCCCCCTTTTCTTTTCTTTTCCTTTTTTTTTTAACAAGAAATGAGTTGTCTTCCAGCAGATGTGACTAAAGCACTCTGGAAATGTCAGCCACGGCTGGAAAGGGACCCAGATAACATTTAGCTTTAGGTAAGAGAGTAGATTTTCTCTGCACTAATTCATATTTATAAGCTCCCCTGTTCCCAGGGAGAGTGGAGCAGTGATAGCACTTGCTGATTGCTAGTGAGCAGCGGTGGGAATTGTTTTCATATCTGAGATTAAAGAGTGGTTTCGGCTCCCGGCGGCACCTGTGTATTTACGCTGGTCATTCTCAATTCATTCTTATAAGATTAAGACTGGAAATGGGAGATGGTTATAGAGTGCTGAGTCGGAGGGAAGGCTGCCGCGGCCGGGGGACCGGAGCGAGGGCTGGGGCGGGGGAGCAAGGCCGGAGACGAGCTGAACAATGCAGTCGCAGCAGCGGTGCAGGGACACGATACGCATGTGTCCCCCCCGCCGGGAATCCCCGGCCCGGCGCTGGGTCGGGGTTTGCGTGACGCTCTGCGCAGCGTCACCTCCCGGGCGCGGGACCCGCTCCAGCCCTGCCTGTGGCTGCAAAGGGATGGGGGGAGCTGGGACCGCGCCCCGTCGCCGATTCAGCCCCCCGCCACCCAGCCCACCCCGAGCCAGGCATTGCCAGCCAGGAGCGGGGTCAAAGGTGCCTTATATTTCCGGGCAGCCCCGAGCAGGGCATCTGGCCTTACTCCCGGCGGGCTGCAGAGCATCCCAGCTGCCTGGCCCCACGTCCTCTGGGCTTTCTGCCCCACATCCCCGCCCCGTCCCATCCTCGGGACCTGGCACAGCAAACTGCCCCCGCCCCACATGAACCCGTGGTCACACCGGCGCATCCTCCCCTCCCGGGGCAAGGGGCGCCCGGGGCTCTTGCTCCAGCTTCCTCCCCGTTCTGCGTGTCGGGGTTGCTGGCTGGATCCTGGTGAAGAACCGGAGCCCATCTAGCTGGAGCGGCCCGGCGACGCGTCTGCAGGAGACGGCGGTCGAGGCAGCAGCGTCACTTCTCTGATCATTTTTTAGCACGTCCCGGGTTGGCGTCAGCTGACGCCGACGGAGGAGCCGGGCCCTTCTCCGCCGCACGCACCCGGCTCCCGGGAACTTTTGTTTTGAAGCCTTCCTTCCTTCCTTCCTTGGAGAAAAAGGCCCCCAAAAAAAGGAGAAACGCAAGACAATGGCAGAAGCAACCCATGGGGACTTCCTGAGAGGGTTTAGAAATTCAAACTACGCCTTGGAGTCTCAAAGCTGTGTCAGTCACAGCCCCGGGACAGGGATCACTAAGGCTGTGGCCAAACAATACGGGATTGTCTAAAGAAGGTGGGAAATCGGGGGTCTCGGCGGCTCTCACTCACACCAGCGGTTCCGCTAGTCAAGCACGTTCCACATGAATCAACTCTGGACAGAGCCCAGCATAATCCCCTCCCGCCGCGGTGACAGCTCCGCCGAGAGCCCCTGAGTGACGGCCGACACGGGCCTGAGCCCGCCGGCCCGCAGCGCCCGCGCGCTTCCCTTCCCTTCCCTTCCCTTCCCTTCCCTTCCCTTCCTTCCCGCGGCTCACTCCCTTTCCTTTCGCTGCTTCTCGCTTTCTCTTTCCTTTTTCTCTTTCTCTTTCTCCTTTTCTTTTCTCTTTTCTTTTCTCTTTCTCTTTTCTTTTTCTCTTTCTCTTTTCTTTTCTCTTTCTCTTTCTCCTTTTCTTTTCTCTTTCTTTTTCTTTCTCTTTTCTCTTTCTCTTTCTTTCTCTTTTCTTTCTTTTTTCTTTTTCTCTTTCTCTTTCTCTTTTCTTTTCTCTTTCTCTTTTCTTTTCTCTTTCTCTTTCTTTCTCTTTTTCTCTTTCTCTTTCACACGACGTAACACCACGAAGGTCCGTGTCACAGGGTGCTGTTACAAATGTCACGACCTGGTGCTTTTGGTTTGAGAGTGATTTGCTTGTCTTTGCTTTGTCCGTTGGGTGGGCCCAGACCCCGGAGGGGCTGACTTTTTGTACCCCGAGCCCCAAAGTAAAGTAGCTAAAAAGCCAAAGTCTCTTGCTCTTTCTTTCCCTTTCTTTTTCTTGCTTTCTTTCATTCTCTTTTTTTTTAAGAACAAAGCTTAACATTTTATTCTGTAAAATTCTTAACTTTTATAAAAAGTTTATAAAGCAAGTACAATGCACGACTGCAGAGATTCACCTTCCTGCAAAACGGGTACAAAAGTCATCCTCTCTTGCGGAGTTCAGCAGTGCACGTGAGGCCACGGCCCCAGAACAGGTGTGTATTCTGGCAGGCATCCGACACCCGTCGCTTCCCTCCCCACCCCCGTTTCAAAAAGGACTTAAAAAGAAATCACACTAGAGTCCAGAACACACATACAGCTTCATCTCTGCAGGTCTATTACAAAGAATTTCTTTTTTCCTCTCTTTCTTTCCCCACTTAGTAACTTTTTCGTGTGCGTGCCTGTTTGCGTGTGCGTGTGTGTGTTGGGTGGGCATGTGTGCTTGCACCTCGTGCATGCGCATGTGTGCGTGCATGCATTCAGATGTCACACGCTACCAACTCTTGCAAAGGGCCTTAAAATCAATAGATCATTTGTGCCTCCCTCCCTTTGCCAGCCCCTCGTCTCCATTAGTTTTCAAGGCAGGGGCCCTAAATGCCCGTGGGGGACGGCCTGGTCCCTGCTGAGCCGTTGGTAGGGCACCCCCGGCCGGGCTGGGACATGGGATGTGTGTTGCCGGAAGGCGGGGGTCTGTGCCCGCGATGTGGGCTGCGCCCGGGGGGGGTGCCCCGCTCACACTTGGCGTAGCACGCGCTTGGCTGTTCTTGGCACGTGTTTGGCTGCTCCTGGCACGTTCGGGGCAGGATTTTGCACACCCGAGGGGCAGAGGCGAGGGCAAGCCGCTTGCTGGATCACACACATGTGAGAGACGGGGGCTGCGGGAGCTCCGTCACGGGCCGGCTCCTCCGGGCGTGTTTCCCGGTGACAGGCACCACCACGCTTGATGCTTATCAAGCACTACCCATCTCTTTGCAGCTAGGTCCACCCACCGCCCCAGCCCACCCCGGGAGGCAGGTAAGTATTACTATCAGTCAGTGACAGGAGCACGCAGACCATGCACTTAGCAGGTTGCAGAGCTAATAAACCTGTAGCCACGGCCTATTGCAAATAGGACGCTGTTTGACATGTGGCTCTTATATCAACAGACATGCCATGCCGCCATAGCCCGGCCCGGATTTTCTTATCAATCACGCCCGCTCCAGCCTCCCTGGCGATCATGGCGTGACATTGGCCCTCCCCTTTGGAGACGGTGCGTGCTAAAGCGCCGTGCAGAATGGCAGGGGGGTAGAAAAGGCTGGACGCAGAAGGAGTACGTTTGCAGGTGCTGTTCCTGACAAGCCTTGGGATCTGAGCGTGACCCCCGGTGTCGTCCTTCAGGCTGGACCAGCCCCGGCTTTGGGGGGGCAGGAGTCAGGGCGCCTGGGCTCTGCAACAGAACTGCGGCGAGGCCTTGGTAAAGTCCCTCGACCTCAGCTCTGCTCCCCGCGATGCGAAGGGAATGGCACTTTGCCGTGGGGAGGGACGGGGGCTGCCTCCCACACACCTGCAGCACCCTGCGCTGGGCGGGCGTCAGGGGCAAGGACTGAACCCACAACCTCGGAGCCTCCCGGGACGAGGGTGCAGAGCTGGAGAGAGACCGCGGAGGACGCTGAGCAGGATCCATCATCCTCTGCGGTCCTGCTATGGGCCATTTGGGTCCATCTCCCCTCCCACGGGGCCACTGACCCAGGTGGCATCGGCACGTGGCTGCCCCCACCCCGCAAGAGCAGCGCCGAGACCGCCGGCCAAGCCCCTGCTTGGTGCCAGCAGCCGTCATGCGCAGCGGGACCGTCCCAACCCTGGCTCCCGTGCCCGGGAAGGCCGATGGGGCAGTGCCAGCGCGGGCAGCGCTTGGCCCGTTGGCAACGCAGGAAGAGCGCCAGGTCGGGCCCTGCCTCTTCGCAGCATTGACGTGGGTGAGAGCAGCCGCGAGGAGCCGTTTGCAGTGCATAATAACGACAACTTCATCGAATCCTCCGGCTTACGAGTTACACGAGAGCCACGGCGATGCTCCTATCCCGCTCGGCGGCGAGCGCTGCACACGCAGCCATGGCTTTTTGGGGGCAACTCCCCCACGCGGCACCCGCGCCATGTGCTTTCAGGGAAGCCGGCGGGCCAATATCTGCCCAATGCTGGACCACGCTCAGAGAGTTTCTCCTCATCTCCAACCAACATTTCCCCCGCTGCCGCTCGAAGCAGTCCCGTCTCCTCCAGCCACAGAGGAAAGCCCATCTCCATCCTCCCTGGCATCACCCTTCAGGTACTGGAAGGCTGTTGTCAAAGCCCGTCTCGGGCCTCTCCCCTCCGGATCATGCGCACGAAGACGCAAGCCGTGGCTGCGCGGGCAGGCAAGCCTTGCAATGCGATACAGCCCCGTGTCCCCACCTGCAATGGCTGTGCCGTGGGCAGGATGCGGAGAGCGTGAGACGTGCCCGCGAGACGACATGCCAGTGAGCGGCAGCACGTGCAAAGCTGCACGCGCACGTGCTCCACGGGATGATGGTGCCCACGCGCCAGAAATGGGCCCTTCCACGTGCGGGAGGTTTGACTGGCTGTAACCCTGGTTTCCCGACCGAGGAAACCAAGATCCACGGGCACAAAGACTTCCAGCTGGTAGCATGAGCCCTGGCCCCGGTGCACGGGGAAGAGGGGTACAGCTGTGCTGGAGCCCACCATAGCCATCCCCCAGCTAGCACCGAGCCATGCCCCCCTCCCCGAGAGCCCCGGTTCAGCCAGGGGGTTTCTGATTAGGGATATCCCATGTAAGCGCCGGCAGCGGAGCTGCTTTGGGGGCCCCCGTCGCTGCAACGCCTCTCGCAAAGCTGCGCTCGGCAGGAAATGCAGACACGCCAGCGCACAGATCCGGGGCCTGCTCTGCTCCCCCGGCGAGCCTCCCTTCAGCGACTCCGCCACAGGGCTTGGCCTCCTCCCAGGGACACGGGGGCGTTTCGATCCGCCGGGGCGGCCAACGCAGTGGGCTGGCGGGCCCCGCGGGCTGCTTGCCGTGCCTGGTCTGGATGCCTGGAAGCCACGGCCCTCTCGCCTTGCTGAGTCCGCTCCCCGCCCGGCGTGCGGATTCCCAGCCGGCGCTCCCAATCTGGCGTCCAGGTTCACGCTCCGTGAAGAAGAGCTGCTCCTGCCCTCGCCGCGGCGCGGTTTATTTATTTATGTCTGTCCCTCTGCAGCCCATGATGGAGGGAGTGAAAAAATGAGGGTAAACGGTCCCGGTTGGGAACTCTCCGGCTGCTTCTGGGAAGCCTGCAGAGCCAGGGCACGGATTTGCTCAGGGCAGCACTTACGCCGGCGTTTGCTCGGGGCAGGGGGCAGAAGGCCACGCGGGGAGCCCTGCTCTCACCTCTCCCCTGCCTGTGTCAGGAATCGACTCCAGCAAACTTGCTGCCAAGTTTGCCCTCCGTGAACCTGAGCTCCGGATTTGAGCCTCTGGGCCGGAGCCTGTTCTTATTTGCAGCGGCGTCGATCAGGACGAAATGCCCTGACACCCTTGGGCCAAACCTTGCTGGGCGTCACTTGGCTTCGCCACCCGGGTCTAATCCAATGTGCCGGCGTGCAAGCGAGACATGGTTTGGGAGAGAATCAGCCCCCGCGCTAAACGCGGCGCTGTGCAAAGCAGTGCTCCAAGCTGCAAGTACCAACGAATGAAACAGATCCGCACGCGTGTGTGCATGTGTGCGCGTGCATACATGTGTGTGTGTGTGTCCTGGCATCCGGCTAGAAGGCTGCAGGGTCCCCGGGGCGATTTGAAGTGTGCGGTACCTGCCATTGGCCTGCAGGGAGTGCAATGCCCAAGCATTGCAGACCCGGAGGCCGGCTCTTGGGCTCCCATCATCCCTTGCCGTCAGGGCACAATTAGGCAGAGTTTAGGCATTATAGTGGGCAATTTAAATTAATGGCCTTAATAAAGGTGCCCGCACGGCGCGCTCCGATGTTGTTCGGAAACCCGCCCATCGGCGCGGCGCGGCAGAGGGAGGCCTCGCCGGACCCAGCACGGCTCAGCGCCCGCCTGGGAGCACTGCACGGGATTTCCCGGGGGGCACCAGCCCGGTGCGAGGGGATGCAGGGGGGGGAAGCAGCTTTGCTTTCGCCCCAAGCTGTCCAGGTGCCTCGACGTTCCCGCTGGAGGTGCGGTATCCATGTGCGAGGGCGAGTGTTTCACTGGACCCACGTGCGTTCCACGTGCGAGGAGCCCAGCCCCACCGAGCCGGGATTTGTTCGACATCTCCCGAGCAAACACGCCTTCCCCTGCCCTGATCCGCCTTCCCCGCCACGGGTCACTATTGCCCCGGTCCGCTCTCTTGCCTTGGCGTCCCCTCGGGCAGGGATCCTCCTGTTGCTCTGGGTGTGCACCGCACGGAGCGCCGTGCCGCTCTGCTCCAAGACCGGGGCTCAGACTGAGCGCCCATTTATTTTACACACGAAGTTATACATATCTACACTCCTCGTGCCACACCGAATTACGGCATCTGCAGCCGTGCGCAGGCGGACGGGGAGGGCTGCCGGGTCCGGCTGAGCCACGCGGGGCTCCTGCAGCAGGGTCGCTGAGCCCCAGGCCAGGGGCTCGGAGCCAGCTCAGCGTCTCCTGCGGGCTGGGCTCTGCCCGGCCCCCTACACCAGTGCGGCGAGGGCTCGCGCTGGGCTCTTCCACGGAGCCCACCACCTCTGCCAGGCTCTCCCGGCAGCTCCGCACGCCCAGGGCGGACGGTGCCCGCAGCCGGCCGTCGGGGCAGGGTGGCACTTCCACCCACCAAGCGGCGGCTGCTGCTGCTGGAAGCTCTTTCCCCCATTGATTGCAAGGCAGAGCCCTTCTTTAAACAAAAAAAAATCAATGGCAAGCCGTGGCCAGCCATTGCAAGGATGCGATCACGGGCCCGGGCTGGGGGTCAGGCGACGGTTGCCGTCGTGCGTCTGGAAGGACCCAAGTGGGAATCAGCCGGTTCGAATTTTTATTTAAAGCCCGCCTTAGCGGTTCAAGTCACTTCCCAAGCCCTCCAGCTAAGGAGCGGATAATTACTTCCCCCCCGCTCCTGCTCTCCCTCCCTTCCCTTTCTCTCTCCCAAGCAGCTTGTCTTCCTCGTTAGGTAAACGGCTTGTATTATTAATAATCATATCTGGAATAAAAAGTGCTTTTGTCATCGCCGGGTTCTGCTCCTTTCTTGGTTTCCCCTGTTCCGGTTCCACACGCCTGCTCGGGGAGGCAGGAGGTATAAAGGAAACTAATTAAAAATTGCCAGTGTCTTCTGTTGGAGCATTTGGGCGCGTTCAGTGGTGAAAGACAAGCGTCTTGTTGCAAGAAAATCAATTTTACAGTTACAGGAGCAGAATAAATAGAGGTGGTGCATTAACGCGGCGCTACACGCGGCGGCCGGCAGCACGGGCCCTCCTGGCGCCGTGCGCGCCGGAGGCCGGGAGAAGCGAGGGGATCCTCACCAGAATCGGTCGCATGCTCCCCGGGACCTGCGTCGGCCTCCCCGTGCTCACGCCTGACTCTGCAGCGGCTCTGGCCGCGTGCGGCTCCACCGTGCAGCGCCCAGCGCGGTCTCTCCTCCCTGGAGCGCCGTAGCAGAGGCACCGGTCGGCCTCAAGGTACTGAGGTGCCTAAATCCCATTGGCGCTGAGGGAAACGGGATGCCAGAACAGCTGCTATGCCCCAGGAGGAGTCCCTGTCTCGGAGGGAGGGTGCCCACTGCGCCGCTCTGCACAAAGGCCACGTTCCCACTCGTGTCGGCAGGGCCAGAGCAAGGGGAATCCCAGAGACTCCTGCTCCGGGGACGAGGGCGAGAGCAGTGGGAACGGGACTCTTCTGTAACGTGGTCCGGTCCCGGATTTCACGGAGGGCCCTTCCTGCTCCTGGCGAGCCCCGCTTCCCCGGGAAATTCAGACCCCGGGGCACAGAAACCAGGCAGCCTCTATTAAGTGCTATTTCAGGGATTCGTCTAGGCGGGTAACCGGGTCCCTGCCCCCACGCTGCATCTCTCTCCATGGAGAAACACCAGTGTTCCCATTGCAAGACGTGCTGCAGAAGCTGGCGGCCCCGCGCATTACCGGGAGCTGGGCCAGCGGGCACCACGTCCTCGTAGGATGCCATGAGGAGGAGAACCTCCTTCTGCCACGGCCTCGCGGGGGTGACGCCGGCTTCGTAGCTCCCGTTGCGGTGCGTGGTCTCCTGGAGAGCTTTATTGCTTCCCTCTAACAATCATGGACGAGGATGGTGGAAGGGAGCTCAGGAGGTCGCATCCAGTCCAACCCCCTGCTCCAAGCAGGACCTGCCCCGACTCCATCATCCCGGGCTAGGCTTCACCCTCTTATCCATCCATCCATCCATCCATCTTCCTCCCCTCTACACATCTGCCCCACCTTTTTATCCATCCATCCATCCATCCATCCACCTCCTACACCTCCACCTGTGCTTTCCCCCACC
>JAGPOW010000745.1:1133491-1143758 GCA_030014935.1 Caiman crocodilus | reverse complement strand
GAGCAGAGCAGCGCCCCCCAAGACAGCCGCGTGCCTGGACAGCATTGAAGACCGGAGACTTGCACCCAAAAACCCGTGCCGACCCCTCCCGGCCCCCCCTGCTTAACCACCGCTGTCCAGAGCATTGCAGGGGAGGAATTTGCACCGTTTCCCCTGCACCGGTGGGAGACCGCTCGTCCCATCGGACCCCTCCGGTCTCGGGGCCACGGGGGTCCCTCGCTCCCGCCTCGCTCCAAGCCAGCCGAGCCAGGAAAGCAAAAGCGGGAGAAGCCCGAAGTCAGGAGCGCGTTTCTCAGCCCCGAGCCCCGGGCGCTGAAGCCTGCCCGGCCTGGATGCTGATGGGGGGAAGCGGGTCACGCTTCATTACGGCTCTCGCGCCGTCAGGCTGTGACTAACAAGCCGGGGAGCGGAGAGCCACGGCCGCCGGTCATGTGCAAAGGCTGAAATCCTGTCGGTGCGAGGGCCACGCTCCGGGAAGGGCGGGAAGCAGGAGAGGCCGAAGGGAGGACACAAAAACGGTGCAGACACGCTCCCGTTCCCCCGGCGTCCACCGCTGCGTGCGCGAACGAGCCCGGCGTAGCGGCCCACGAGGCAGGGAGGATGCTGACCGAAGGGATTCAGCGCTCCTTGTACCGCGGATTTCCAGATGTGCGTCCAAGCCCGGGGTGCGATCTTGGACGAAACTCCCTTCCCCGCGGCTCCCACGCCCAGAAGCAAGCAGCGCGGCGCCCGGGGGCACCCAGCCGCGAGCGGGCTTGCCTCGTGCCCCAGCTCCGGGCGCCCCGGGGCCGCGGCCTGCTGCAAGCGGCGCCTCGGCCGCGAGAAGGGAGAGCCGTGCGCTCAAGCCCCGGGCTGTGCACGTGACGCGGGCGCCGCGGCGGCTCGTTATGACCAGTGAACGCGTGCAAACACGGCTGCACGGAGCTGGAGGGGGCTCGGGGCTCTTTTGTGCCGGGAAGAAAGAGCCAAAAAAAAGAGGCGAGCTCCTGGGGCCAGGAAGCCTTTGTGCTCGGCCGACCTGCGCCGTGCCGCGGCCGTCCCCGCCACCTTTTGTGGCCGAGTGAGTCAGAGGCACTGCCCTGTCGGAGGGCGGACGAGCGCGCGCTGCCCCACGCCGCTTGCGTCTGAGCCGCCCCGAAACGGCGAGGGGCTGGCGGCTCCGGGAGTCCTGCTCGTGCCCCCGGAGAGCTGGGCCCGGCTGTGTTACCACCCCAGCCGGGAAGGAGGCTGAGACCCGCTGGGACTCATCCGCGCCAGCGTGACCCCCTGCCTGCCCTTGCGCCCCTCTCCTCGCCCGCGCGGCAGGCCACGTACAGCCCCGAGCGCGTCGCGGACCTCCCGGGGGAGCCCGGGGAGGAGCAGGGCGTCTGCGCCGACGCTCAGCCCCGTGGCAGGATCCTCGTCTCCCTCGCACCGCGGGTGCAAAGGCAGGATTGGGCCCGTCACGCCGCAGCCCTGCCCGGGTCCCAGCCTGGCACATCCCTGGGAACGGCCGCCAGCCCGTGCCCGGACAGACGGACACCCAGCACCGGGCGCGCAGCCGGGCACGGAGCCGAGCGGAGGAAGCGGCGAGCCGGAGCCGGCCTTTGATACCCTCCAAATGCCCACGGCCGGCCGGGGGGGCCGCCCCCCCCGCTCACCTCGACTCGAAACACAGTTCACATTTCACTCCTAATCTCCTCTCCTTCCTTTTTAATCCCCTAGCTCCTCCTGGGTTGGGGTTTCCCCCCCCCTCATCCTTCTCTCTCCTTCTCCCCCCGCCCTGCCTGCAAGACAAATTACCCGTAATGATATTCTGAAGGCCATGACACCCATGTTGTCTCTTTGTCATCCTTTGCGGGGCAGTGTGAAAAGATAATGCCGAATGCAGCACTTATCTACAATTGAGAGCCCAGACAACTTGCTAATCCTTTAATAATGCCACATCAACAGCCTCATTGGCCAGCGGCTGGGGGGCTCCCTCCGCTGCATATGAAATCGCGGCTCCGCTTGCCAAGCCTCGGTCCCTTTGTGTGCTCCTGGATTATTCCAGATGCCGCTGCCGCGGGTTTGTGCCTCCCCTGGCCAGCCAGCGTCCATTGTCTGGGCCCGGGCGCGAGGGCGCCTCTTCTGCCGCGTAACCCCAGCCTTACACCGAGCGGGCCGTCGGGAGAGCCCGCAACCCCAAGGGGCCGAGCCCTGGGCTCAGCCGTTCAGCCCTCTCCCATGGGGTGACACCCTCGCAGAGCAGCTCCCCGGCACCCGGCCACCTCTCTGCAGGCGGGGGTCCGCCCAAGGAACACCCCCGCCCCGGCACAGCATCCCGCTGGGGACCGCGCGGAGGAAGCAGGACGCTGTGCTCGTGCACCCTGGGAGTACCGTCACCGTGCCCCTATGCCACGAGCGCATCGCTCCGTGCCTCGGTTTCCCCTGCCGCGCGTCTCCCTGCCAAGGCTCGGTGCTAAGCCCAGTTTTCGGGCGCCGCTCGGGCCCTTCGTGGAGGGTGAGACGTCGGCCCTGGCTATCCATGCACCCGTCTACACGGTGCTGCTCCTGCCCTGAGCGGCGTAAGGGCAGAAGGGTGGCGCTGGGCCCCCCAAATCGGGCAGACAGCAAGGGCCACTCCTCTCCGGCTCCCTGCGCCCCCGCTCTGATTTACGGCTCTCCGGCATTGCCCAAAAGCTGTAAACACACTTTTATTTGTCAGCCGGATCCCTGCAGCCCGCGAGCCTGTCGGGAAGGTAATATATGGTCTCCGTCCGCGTCGCCTGATGAGGCCAGGATTAGGAACCCTACATATTTTATAGAAACCTCTCCATGATCCTCCTTTATAAATCATTTAAATAGGAGTGTCTTTTCTCGGGCCGCGATATAAAATATTTACTGGAGTGGATGAAGGCTATTCATCCGTGTTTACTCTGCTGCTTACCAGACCGGCTACATTTACAAATAGCTCAGCTTGACGGAGCCCTTTGCTCTCCGTGTCTCAGACCTGGTTAAATTACGGGGCTGCTCTGTTAAAATCCCCCAGCTCGCGGGGGCCGGGGGCAGCAGCAGGAGAAGGAGATAAAGCAGATGCCAAGGGAGCACCACGGGGGCTTGTGGAAGGAGGAAGAGCCTGAGGTTTCTTTTCGGGGGGCTTTTTTTCTCCCTTTGGGGGCTTGTTCCCCTTTCCTTGGCTTTGCTCTCAGCCATGTCTTTTGCTCCTTGCATAAAAATAGGAAGGTGCCGGGCCGGGCCCCAAATAACCAGTGCATCCCCTGAGCCTCGACGGCTCGCTGGGGCAGCGTCGTCCGAGCATCCCCAATCCCTCTGCGCCCTGTGCCTTTCCCACTGCAGCCTTGGATGGATGCGCCGCGGTCTGGACATCTCGGAGGGAGCTTTAATCTACTCCAGGGAAATCCGCGCGCCAGATAAATGTCCAAGCCAAAATCCCAAGCCCCCCAAACCCAAGCCAGGGTCTCGGGCGTAGCGTGGCGACGCTGCTATTGGCGTCAAACCGGCGAGATCAAAGCAGCCCCAACTGCACGTACAGCAGCTGCAGCCACGTCTCCGAACTGCAGTGTCGGCACAGACCCCCTCCTCTCTCCCCTTCTTCCTCCACCCCCGGCACCCCCGTTCGACAGGCCACTTGTGCACACGCTTAACATGCAGCCGTGGCGCTGGCACGCAGGCTGGAGGTTAGAAACCTATTTCATCTCGTGAGAATTAAATCCCGTGCTGCGTACAAGTGCCCCACGGCATTAAAAGGACGCTGCCCCGTCCAGGGCTACGGTGGCCGCAGTGGTACCAGCGCCGGGCCCTGGGGCACACCTGGTGCACGAATGCACCGGCGGCCCACGGGCGCGGGACGCAGATCGCCGCGCAGCACCTCTGCAGTCCGGGGCATTTCAGCCTGGTCTCAGCAGCGAGCCGTACGGGGGTTCACACCTCCCCGGCTTTCCCTCGCCTGCCACGACTGAAAAGGGCCTTCTCCCGTTCCCTGTAACTCGTGGCCAGGGTCACGTTGCAGGGGCCTTCCCCCCCCCGCGCACTGGCACCAGGCTAATTGCGAACGCCGCACGGTGACGCCTAATCTGCGCGAGCCTGATATTTATAAGCCGTCTATCTCTGTGGTATCAGCTGGAAAATGCAAATACATCGAAGCCCAAACACAGAAAGAACGGGAGAATTATGGAATCGCGTCGGAGAGGCCCGGCCCGGAGGCTTTGTTTGCTTTGTTTTTTCGGCAAACACTCGGTTTTTCCGGGAAGCTGCGTTCGGGCCCCAACGCGCCGCGTGCTCGCGTTCCCAATCAACCAGGGGAGCGACAGCAGGGCTCCCGTGACGGTGGGTGTCGATCACCCCATTTCGCAGGCGGGCAAACTGAGGTAGGGCGAAGAGAGAGTCGCCCTAGATGCCAGCGCAGCTGGGAAGAGACGCCCAGGAGTGCTGACCTCCCCGAGCCCCACTATTTATGCCTTAGATAAGAGACTAATTACAAACAGAGGCTCGGATTTGCTTCTCATTTAAATGAGGCTGGCGTCAGGAGTCGATTCACTCCGGTCCCCAGAGCTGTCCTTGGATAAACACAGGGCAAGTCAGGAGAGGATCTGCCTTGCTGCCTTGCTCCTCCGCTGCAGATCTGTGTGTGCACAGCCTTCCCTCCCCTGCTGTCTGGCATTAAAGCCTAACATGCACCCTCAGCAGGGCTGGAGACGCTGCCAGGGAAAGTTGCCCCTCGTCTCGAGCTGGATAAACACTGAATCAACAGCCGAGCGCCGCGGTCCTGCTGACTCAGGGAGTGCGGAGCGCCGGGATGTGATCATGAATCCTGTTACGGGAGTGACAACACCCTTACATCAGCCATGAAGCTGTCTGTTCCCAGCACCGGCGAGGAAAAGAATGACTCCAATTACCGCCGAACGTCTGCGCGCCTGTTATTAATACATGTATTACAGCAGCCACCGCCGAGAGCGGGGCCGCCGGTGCCAGGCCCCGAAGCGCTTCCAGCCTCGCTAGGCAGGAGAGACGGGCCCTTGGGGAAAGGGGGTTTTATGTGCTGCTGAACAGGGAACTGGAGTGGTGTCTGCGGGCACTGGCACAGCTGGAATTCGGGCCCCAGATGTGGCGCCGGGAGAGGTGCGCTGTAACGCGCACCCCTGACTCAGCAGCACACGCTCAGCTCCAACTTGCTCTCTGCTTGCCTTGCTCCCTTGAGACGTCCCAACCCCTGATCCTCCTTCCTCTCCCCACGGGCTTGGCTAGGGACACTGCCTCGCGGCAGCCTTCGGGCACGGGGCTGGTGCCCTCGGCTCCGATCGGCCGGTTCTTTGGTTTTGCCACTCGTCCGATGAGCTGTAACCGGGGCCGGGAGCAAGGGAGGTGGTCGGTGCCACATCTGGGAACACGGCAGGCCAGCTCCCCGCTGCCCCGGTGCTCACCCAGCCGCGTGAAGGGGACGCCGGGTGGAGATAAATGGCCGTCGGTGGGGGGTCGGACCCCCCGACAGCCTTCCTGCCAGCTGTTGGGGTTTGGGCTGTAGCCGTGTTGGTCTAAGGACAGGTCCTGCCAGCTGTGCCCATCACGACCACTGGTCACGTGCTTCAAATTGTGACGTTGGACTCATCAGCCGCGGGACCCAGGTGGACAGGCTGCCGGTGGAGATCCCGCTGGATGTCCTCTTGGTTCCTTGGAGACGCTTAAATGTGGCCGAGGGGTCGGGACAGCCCCGCCAGAGCGTCCATGTCCGACGGCGCAGTGCTACCGCTCTCCGGGCTGAGCTGCCACGTTGTGGTCCCTCTGCCACGTGGCCGATTCAGCCCACGGAGGGATGCGCGGTGGAGAAGCCCACGGGACGCCCGGGTCGGGCCCTGGAGGGGCTAGCTGCAATGGTTTGCACCAGACCTCTGCGGCGCCGAGACCCGTCCGTGCCGTAGGGCCAGCTCCGTGCCATCCGCGGCCCCGTTTCCTGCACCGGGAAAGGACAATGGCTTCCTTGATCATTAGCATTCATTGCAATTCTTTTCATTTGTTACCTGGCAGTGAAATGAAAAGCCGTCTCTCCCTCTCTCTCCTCGGTGGGGTGTTTCTTACGGAGAGCCCCAGCTTGGTTCAATCATCCTTTGGCTCCGAGACGCCGGAGAGCTGCCGCCCTCCCCCGCTCCCCGCCCCTTGGGGGAGCAGACATTCCTATTAAAAGGCGCGCGCAGGGGCATGTATTTTACATAACACGCCGCGTACACGCTGTGCAGCATTCATGAGGATCATGCTGGAGCAATTGGGCCGAATATAATGCCAGGTGCCTAGAGAGAGAGGAGCTCACAGAGGGAGAAAGGACACTTGTTTGCAGAGAAATCGCTCCCTATTAAAGCTCTCTGGGCTGGAAGGGGACTGAAATGCAACAGCTCTGAGTCATGGAGGTGGATACAAATGGGCTTTATCTTCTCCCCACAGCCCCAAGGGCCGTGCAGGGAGCAGGGGCAGGATGCGGAGGGACGAGGGACGGGACGTGGGGTGGGCATGGGGTCACCCAGCGAACGCTGGGGAGCCTCTTTGGAGAGGACAGAGGCAGAGAGAGCATCACGCCGGCTCCTAATGCTCAGACCGTTGGGTGAGTCCCAGCTGTGCCCCCCGGGCTGGGACTAGATGGACCCCAGTGTGGCCCAGTTGATCAGCGGGAAGTTCCCAGCACAGTGGAGCCCAGTCCAGTAGCAAGCACCGATCCCCAGCGGGGTCTCCACGCCAGCCTGCTGGCGCGCGCCACGGGTCGCAAGGCCAGGAGGCAAAAAGAAAGGCTGCGGTGGCTCCAAGGAGCCCCCGCCAACCCTCTCCCGAACGCCAGCATCCCTCGGGACTGGGGAAGGATCAACATCTGGATCCAAGCATTGCCGGGCCGGGGTCCTGTTGGCTTTGGGGGCTGCAATTGCTGGGAGGGGACGCACCGTACAGCACGGCACCGCACGAGCAGCGGCACCGAGTGCCGTCGCAATAGCAAGACTAGCGTAGTGCGATGCGGCGCAGGGCAGCCAGCCTCGGGCAGCACCGCACAGCTCCGAACCAGCAGTACGAGGGGCTCGCCCACCAGGAGCCGGTCCTTCAATAACCGTCTGCCCCCCGCGAGGAGGCATTCGGGCCCGGGGATGTCTGCTGGATAAGGACCCGCAGAAGAGGAGAGATTCGATTGTCGGCGCCTGTTACCGAATCCCACAGGTCACCAGCCAGCGTATCTTGTGAGCATCTCTCTCCGCTTCCATTGAAAAGGCCCCGCGCGCACGCGCCGCTGGCACTCATAACGCGCCCTTATCATCCGGGAAGCGTTATCAATCCTCCCCGGGCCGGCCAGAGAGGAACCGGCGGGGAAGGGGGTTTGGGTCCCCCCCCGCACTCGAGATGCCGCTTGCAAGAGAAAGGCCCGAAAAAAACCCCCGCAACCCAACAAAATAACTGCCTAACGGCCTGAAAAGTTTCATTTCCTGCCGGCGAGGGCCCAGAAGAACAGCATGTAAAAGAGGCTACAATATCTGTACACAATTACACACCCGGCTGGCTTATTTCATGGAAATCAATGGCCGCAAAGGGACAGCGCATTAGGAGCTCTGCAATATAACACACTGCCTGGCCTCCCGTGATGTGCGAGACTGTCCTCTCCCCTCCAGTGCATATTTCATCTGCTCGCTGGCACCAGGCGAGGCTCGGCATTCAGATCAGCTGGGGATCAAAGGTGCTCGCCGGGCCCCGCGCGCGGGGACGTGGAGTAGGCATTCATTACCGCGCGCGGCTCGGGCGCTGCTACATTTCAGCGGCCTTCCCCGCTTGCCTCTCGCTCCATTTTCATAAATCATCCCCCTGATCTGGTATTTTCTTGGGCGTTCACAGCGGCAGGCAGCTTGTTACACGAGCATTGCCGGTCGTATCGCTTGTACCTATCAAGAGATAAGGATGAGGGGAGAGACAGGGAGGGAGGCCGGGGAATGAAGTGCAGAAGCAGAAGGCTGGAGGTAGCGGGGCGGCAGGCAGCGGTGCTGGGTGGCCTCCGCCACGTTTCCCACCCCAGCGCCGGCGATGGTCGCTGCCCCCGGGCAGGAAGGGGGCTCGGGAGCTCGCATCCAGTGCGACCCCCTGAGCCCGGCAGGACCGGCCCCAGCTGGGAGCCGATGGCGATATAAGACGTGACCTCCTGAGGTCCCTTCAACCTTCGTTTTCTGTGACTTTGTAGGAAACGAAGGCAGGGCAGCACAGATGCAGCAGCAAGAAGGATGGCACGGGTGGGCAGTCTTCAATCCGTCTGCGCGGGCACCTCACCGCTGTCAGCGGGCATTTCTTTTGCTCCGTCTCTCCATCCCTGCATACACGGCCGCATCCTTCCCTCTCCCCGCCTAACAGCCATCCATCCATCCAGCTGACCGCGAGCATATCCATCTACGCCCCAGCCCTCTGCTTCTTTCCTTATCAAGCATCCTCCCACGTACCCGTCTGCCTATCAGTTTATCCGCATTCCCACACGGATAGGACAGGAATAGCTATTCCCAAAGGAGCTGGCCGGTCTTCAGTGAGCCGGGGGGCTACGGCAGAGGGTAAAAGCGCTGAGCCAGGCCCTCACCACTGCACCACGAGCTCCTCTGAGATATGCCTGCAAAGACCCCCGCACAGGGCCCGTGCCCACAGGATGCCCCGGAGGGACCCGGGCTGGCTCAATGCAGGGCACGGGCCCTGCTCGCCGCGTTTGCGCACGGACCATGTCTCCCGGGCGAGAAGGGAGCATGCACTGCAAGCAAAGGAGCTGCTCCAGGTTACCACACGGGAATGCGGATAGATAGATATGCGTGAGGATGGATGGGTCGGTGATACAGAAAGTCAACGCTTAGGCAGCTGCTGCCAGGCCAGGCGCCGTGCAGCACGCAGGTCGAGCGGCAGATCCTTGCCCCCCTGCGCCCCCGACATACCAGCATAGCAAGTGGGTTTCAAAGTGCAGGAGCATCAGGATTTCCAGCAGCCTGGATAAAACGGTTACTTTTAGCCTGGACCAAACCCGGCAGGTTCTTAGGCGAGCTTCCCCCCAGATCCGGGCAGAAAGCCGGGCTGCTCCCTTTCGGAGCCGCCGCGTAAGGAGCGGAGCGGCCGGTCGGGGGGGAATATAGGTCTGGAGGGGTGGGAGCGCGGGCAGGGACCCTGCCCCGTGGCAAGCACCGCTTTCAGTGACCAGCTCGAGCGGGAAACCTGAGGCCCAGCAGCAGCTAAGGGCCTTTAAAGGGCTGGGAGCGAGGTGCGTCCCGGCTTCTGCTCCAGCTGTGGCAGGGGGTGGAGGGGCCCAGTGGATAGAGCAGAGGATACCGGGAGTCTGGGCAGCTGCGCTCTGGCCCTGATAAGAGTGGGAGCGGATGGCTGCAGAAAGGAGACGGAGAAGCTGGGCCGCTGGGGAGGAAGGGGGCAGCCGGCGTCTGCACGGGGAGAGCCGGCCTGCGCAGCTCCCCGGGCCCTGGCCACCCCGCCTGGGGCTGCAAGCTCACCCCAGGTCGTCTCCTCGCGCTCTCAGCACGGGAACCACGCAGAGGTGCCTCGTTTTCTTTGTGAGGACGAGCACCGTTTCAAGCAGCAGCTGGGGTGAAGGGTTAACGTAGCTGCCGAAAGCGCCAAGGGGCTCCCGTTCCCATCCCGCCCGTGCTCCCCCGGGCGCGCGTCCCAGCTGACCCGGCTGCACGCAGGGACACGGCAGCCCCCGAAACGCGCTCAGGGTCTGGCTGCGCGCCGCTGCGGCTCGAGCACGCCTGCCTTTCACGCCAGGCGGGATCTTCCCCAGGCCAGTGGAGCGCAAGGCGCTGAGCGCCTTCGCGGGATTAGACGGGGGCGAAAAATGAACCGTGCGGCTCAGGCAGCGCGCAACGGGCTTGGTGTCGTGAGCTATTCATTCGTGCATTGTGGAAAGCGACAGCGATTATTCACGCGACAAGAGCGCCTACCAGCCCCGACCGGCACGCGGGCCCATCGCAGTAGCTGCTGCGCCGCCCCGGGACCTGGCAGGCCGGACAGGACAGACGGGCAAGCAGGGAGGTGCAGAGCCACGGTGCGACCTGGGAAAGGGACGCTGCTTCCACGTCAGGACTCGAACCCCTGGCCCCCGCTGCCTCCCCTGCCAAAGCTGTCCTCAGCGACGACTGGGGTAGCTAGTCCAGTTTGTTGCAGCTGAATAGCGTCACCGGGGTGTGTCTGGGGGTGGATTTGCACACGTGCGCCTGCGCGTGGGCACATCCGGGCGGGCACACGCTGTAAGAGGCATGCAGCGGTACCTGCACGCCCTACAAGAATGGCA
>JAGPOW010000745.1:1096642-1130082 GCA_030014935.1 Caiman crocodilus | reverse complement strand
GATGAAGCACTTGCACATGGAAGGCGCTTGTACACGGGACAAAGCACTTGTACACGGGACAAAGCACTTGTACACGTGACGAAATGCCAGCTGTCACCCTGACGCCCGCGGGCGGATGCAGCGACAAGGCCGGACCCCGGGGGTTTTGCAAGGGCTGGAGCGTGCGCGGCTCAGGAGCGACCCCCAGAAGACGCGGGGCGCTCGGTGCCACCTCCTGGTGCCCGGGCAACGAGGAGGACTTGCTCTGTGCCTGGTCCCGGGGAGGACGTGGGCCGGGGCGACTCGGGGTAGAGCCCGGCCCCTGGTTCGGCCATCAGGTGCCCAAGGGGCCCGGCTTCCCTCTGCTCCGAGAGCTGCCCTCCATTTCCACGTCCCTCCCTTGCGGCCCGCTGCTCACCGAGGCCTGAATGCAACCGGAGCCTGGACGGGCAGGCGGCCCCACACCTGCGCCCGCCGCCCTCGGGAGCGCCCCAGGCACCACGGCAACGGGCACCTCGGAAACACGTGGGAATCCCCCTGAAACGGGAAGGTGACACCGTCCGTGAGAGCCGGCGGGACCAGAGCGCCTAGCACGTGGTGCTGTCCCCACTCTGCCACCCAAAACCCCGGGTGTAAGGAAGGCCTCGGCGGGGGCTGCCGCCCGAACAGGGGCTCCCAGGCGCCCCCCGGCCGACACGGGCGCAGGGCCCTGCCCCTCGGAGAAGGTTCCCGTTGCGACCCCGGGCTGCCGGGACCTTGCCAATGCCCCCTGCCCCCGGGACGCCTTCTCCCCCGGCCCCCGGAGCCGCTCCGCCGGGCGCTGCAGGCGCGCCGCCTTTGCCTGCACACCTGCAGCCGCGACCCCGTCTTCACAGCATCGCAGGTACGGCGCGTTGCCGTGGCAATGGCCGGGGATCGGCTGGGGACAGACAACGGGAGCCGGCGGCTCTTTGCAGACAAGCGGGCAGGGAGGGGGCGCGGGGCCCGCCGCCCCTGCACGCACGCGGGAGGGCACGGACAGACGCCCGCGGCGGAGCTCGTCCTACGTGAGGCCAAAAGGGGAAATCCCTCCGCCCCGGCGCCCTTGCCTGGAGGATGGGGTGCCTCTGTGCACGCTGCCACGGGCTGGGGGTGCACGGGGGTCCCAGTCCGGCTCTGCCACCGATCCCCGGTGTGACCTCGGGCACATCCCTTCTCCGCCTCGCCCGCGGTTCCTCCCGGTCCCGCCGTCTGCCCCTGCTGCAGACAGCCCGGCTCCATCCCCCCTGGCAGCGAGGTGACGGCTGCCCCTCGATCCCCCTCGCTCTTCTCTTCGCCAGGCCGGATTTGGGCAGTCCCAGCGCCCGCCCCTTGCTGTTGTGCGCAACATGTGCGCGTGCGTGGAGTTCGCGAGCGAGGCACGGCAGGCAGCACGCGGGAGTCGTCGGCCTGGCGCCAGGGGGTCGTAGGCTGTCGGCCCGCTCTCACCCGTGCCCCGCAGGCAGCCTCCTCCGCGCCGCTCTTCCCCCAACACGCTTACGACACGGACGTTCCTCCGCGGAGACGCAGGGACACGGCCAAGGTCGCGCCGGGCGTCGGTGCCGGGAAGACACCCAAACGCAGCCCCCTTGAGTCCTCCCTCTTCGTTCAAAGGACCAACTTCTGGCTCCAGCCTGGCCCAGAGCCACCCCGGCCTGGCTCCCGAGACCAACCGAGTCTGGATCTGGACCGCAGCGGCGACCTACGCCAGGGCCCTTCCCGAGCGTGTCTCCAGCACCCCCAAGCCCGCGTGCAAGTGCCGCCTTCGTCCCTCTCCTGCCGGCATCGGGGACTAGGGACTCGGCGCAAAGCGGGCAGACGGGCGCTCTGCTTCGGGTCGCCGGGCCTGCACCCCACGACGAACGGCAGCGCAAGGGGGAAGATGCCGCGCCACGGGGAGCGCCAGCGAAGCCCCCGGCCCGCCTCCATGCGCGTGCTAAATGGGGCGCCTGCCTCCCCGGAGAGGAAACTCCGCGACGCTTGAATCTCGCAGCGCTCGCCACGAGAGAAGCCGCCTCGGAAACGTGGCGCTGCCAGGGGCGCGCGTTTCTCCTCCTGTGCCGCTCGCGGCAGATGCAAAACAGCTGCAAACCCAGGGCCCCCTCCGCCGCCTGAGCACCCGCAGCCCAGCCAGCACCCCGGGGCGAGGCAGCTCTCGGCCTCCCCGCCACGGACGGGCCGCTGGGTGCGGGAAGGGGAGCTTGCCGCTGCCTTGAGGGCACGGGGCAACGCACGCTTGCACGGGCCGAGGGTGGGCCGCGGGCCTGACCGCCGCCTCCCCGCCGCAGCTGCTCTGGCAGCGCGCGCCGGCCCGGGAGCCGCGGCGGGAGTGCGGAGGCTGCAGATGGTGCCGGCCCAGCCGGTAATTGAAAGCTTCAGCTCATCAAAGAGCAGATCAGGCGGGCTGTTGTTGCGACAGCAGCGCGCCGTCAGCCAGGGCAGCGAGAGTTAAACGGTTCAAAAGCATTCCCCCTCTGCCGAAAGAGCCGCTTTTAATTAAACATTTATCAGCTTAATTTTTCATCAACATGACAAGAGCTGATTATTCACCTGCAACCCCCCCCCACCTCCCCGCCGCTCGCAGCCCGGCGCTGTCCTCAAGGCCTTGCCCGCCACGAGCCTGGTAATGGGCTCCGTCACCCGCCCGTCGGGGCGCCAAGGGCCCTCGGACGTCGCCAGGCGGCCGAGCTCCTGGGGTGGCGAAAGGCCGCGTTTCTGGCCGAGGGATGGTTTTTTTGGAGGCGAGGGCGGTGGAAGCAGGACGCCAGGCTCTCCTGTCCGATCCGGGGGGGAGCGTGGCCTGATGGTTAGAGCCGGGGCACGCCGGGCAGCCAGGACTCCTGGGTCTTACTGCCGGCACCGGGCGGAGGGGAGAGCGGGCCAACCTGGACGAGAGGACGAAACCTTGTGCAAAGCCCCCGGGGTCCGGCTGCGTTTGCCGTCGCTGAGCGGCTCCGGGCCGCGGACCCCCCCTTCCAGCCCCGGCACTCTGTGCCGCCTCCGCCGGCTTGACGAGCCGCCCCCGGCGCTGTTCAGCCCCCAGCAGCCTAATCCCGCCTTTGTTTGCCCGCTAATCCCGAGCGTTTGGAAAGCGATCCCGGCCCCCGCGGGCCAGCGGAAGCGGCTTTGCCAGGTGCCCGCTCCGCGGGACCCCCCGATGGTCTCCCGAATGCGCCTTTCAGGCCGACGTCGTGGCCGGAGTCGCCCGCGCGGCTCTCTCCCAGGCCGGGGGATGCATCGGCCACCAGGCATTTTCAGCCTCTCTGTCCCACAGCGGCCCCCAGCCCCAGTCCGGCGCCCCGTGGAAACCACACGGCTGTGCCACGGCTGCAGAAGTGGGGCCGGCGAGTGCTCGATCGGGTGCAAAGGACCCCTGCCCGGGGCCGGGTCTGAATCGGTGCTGCCCCGGGCAGGCGCCAGCCAGCGCCCGGGGTGGTGGCTACAAGGGGCCTGTCCAGCTGCTGGGCGGCTCCGGCGTGGCCGGGGGTCTCCATTTCCAATCCACGTCTTGCTGAGCAGCCCACGCCTGGGCTCTGCAGAGAGCTGAGCGGAGACGCCAGCGCCGGCCCCTCGGATCTACGGCGCCATGAATTAATGAGTAAGGCCCATCCGTCTCTGTCCCACTCCCCGCCGCCCGCCTATTTTTAGCCCCCCGTTTCCAACCCCACGTATTAAAAGAAACATGAGTCAGGCCAGAGCGAGGCAGGGAACGGGCGCCGAGCTCGGCTGGTCGTATTTTCAAGGGCCGAGGTCGCGCGGGGCTCCCTGCTGCTGCCCCCGTAACCCCGGGACTCCGGGAGCTGAGGCCTTGCAGGAAAGCAGCGGGTATCGCGAGGGTTGGGGCGCATCGGGGGACAACCACGGCTGAGGCACGAAGGAGCAGCGTGCCCTGCGATCATCCCCCCGTTCCAGCCCAGCGCCCGGGGGCACGATCCCCCCCAGGCCGCAGCCGCGCCAGGCGGGGGGAAGCGATCGCCCCAGCCCCACGGGGCTCGACTCCTCCCCTACGGCAAGGGTGGCCAACCCGCAGCACGCATGCCACACGCGTGACCCGGGCAGAGCAGGGAGGGAGCCCACAGATAGGGCAGGGAGCAGAAAACAGAGCAGCAGATCAGGCAGGGGCATCAAGAGGATGGCAGGAAGGGGGAGGAGCAGAACGGCCAAGCCGCGGTCCTCCAGGTATCGCTGCTATGCCTCCCACTCCCGGCACACAGATGGCCCTCATTAAAAAGCAAAATTAGTCTTTCCCCCTCTTGGGGCAAACGGCAGAGCCACGGATCAGCTGTATTAGGCTGAATTAATTAACAGCGGATTGTTCCTATTCTGCTAATTATGCTGAAATATGCATTAAACGCTGGAAGTGAATAGGGCCCGCGCAGAAAATGCTGCAGCGCTTTAAAGCGGACCCCCATCCCCTGCCCCCTCCGTCAGGAGGGGATCGGCCGCGGCGTGGGTCCCGGCACAGCCCCGGCGCCCGGGCCGGCTTCCTCTGCGGCACTGAAACTCCTCCGGACAGCAACGGGGGAAAGCAGGGTGTGTTCAACAGCAGAGCAGCACGAGCAGGGCTTTTCCCTCCCTCCGTCGGGGTCGTGTCACCTCCCAGCCCCAAACCTGCAGCCGGCGCCAACCCACGGGCGCCTGCTCCTCGTGCGAAGGTTTGCACGTGTGCAAGGGGCTGTGGAGCAGCGGGGTGAGTTGGTGCCTCAGTTTCTCCCCCTCTTTGCCTCATCTCTCCGGGGCCTGCTCTGCCTTTCCCCCATCTGCTGCCCCCATGCCCTCTGCCCCCGGGGTCAGAGCCAGCGGGTGCCGGGGTCGCTGCAGAAGGGGCTGCTGGTGCCCCGTGCCCGGCTCTGCTCCAAGGGCTCGCGGCTGCAAGGTCACCGGGACCTGACTGTGCCGACTCCCCGCGGACCGTCCCAAGGGAAGCGAGGGCAAGCAGCCGACCCCGCTGGGGCCGGTCACCAGCAGCCAGGACAGCCCAGAGCACGACGCCCGCCAGGCCGCACGGCCTCCGTCATGAGACCCGCTCAATAATCCTATTCCAGTGCCGCGGCCAAGCCTTAAATCGATGGCAACGAAGCCTCCAGGCCAATAATAATGAAGTCCAGGCAACGATTATGAGCGCTGGCCCGCAGCAGCGGGGTGGGCCACGGCTTTGCACCCGGGTGGGCGCGCCGACCCCGGCATGGGGTGACAATGGCTGGTGCGAACCGAGCTGTCCCCGCCCGCGCCCGGTGACTCCGGGGAACGAGGGGACACGGAGACCCCCTGCGGGGATTGCACCCCCTCCTCTCGGTCCACCGTCGCCCTTTGGACGTGGTCCTGGGGGCGGGCGCCCGGGCGGAGGCACGCAAGCCCCTTCGGGAGCACAACCTCCTCTCTGGCCCCCGAGGATTTAATCCAGAGGGCTCTCGCCCCCGGGCTGCCGGGTGCAGGGGCTGGCGGGGCACGGAGCATTTCGCCGCCTAATCGAGCACGTGCGGTGCAGTTCTTGGAGGCTTTGAGGCCTGATGGAGCCGGGTAATGCCAGGGGGAAGGAGCCTGTGGAGGCGGCTTGGCCTTGCGGCTGGGTCCCAACCCCATCGCCTGCCCCGTTTGGGCTCCTTCATCTGCTGCGGCCCAGGGCTCCAGCACCGAGAGACACGAGAGGGCTCCCAGCATCTGCCGCAGCGATGCATACGCGCCTACCAAGGCGGCGACAGCAATGACTTCTGCAGGGCTACCGCTGATTGACACCAGCTGGCACGATTTACACCAGCTGCAGCACCGACCCCCTTCGCCACCCCCCAGCGGAGCAGCTCAGGACCCGGTGGGATGCAGCCAGGGAGGGGCAGGGGCCGCATCCTGCCCCGAGCCGAGTGCTTTGTGAAAAGCCTGCGGAGTGCGTATCATTTAATTAGGCCTAATCAGTGCGGAATGCAGGTTAACGAAGCGTCATCGACTAGGAAATGCAGGGAAGTGACGGGCAGCGGCGGGAGGAGGGGACGGCGTGCATCCTATGCCCAATGCCCGCGGGAGCGGAGCCAGGGGCCTGGGCTCCCTGTCCACGGGCCCCGCGGTGCAGCCGGGCTCCCAAGGGGGATGCATGGGTGGGGTGCCGCGGGGTGCCACCCAGCCGGAGCGCTGTGCGGTGGGCGACAGGATGGACCGGACAGACCCAGGGAGGTTAAAACCAGATGTTAAAACCACTCGCCCCCGTCGCGGTCTGAGCTCTTCCACCAGCACGGCTGTCATTTTATTTGTGGCCCCAAAACCGCTCCAAGCAAAGAGCCTGCCTTGATTGCTAAAAGGCGGAGGACCACTGCCCTGCGGGACGGGGGGGAACGGGCATCGCCGGCACCCCCAAGCAAACCCCGCTGAGGTCTCGGGGCCGGCGCGTCGCGAGCGGGAAGAAACGCTCCTCGGGGCATCGTCGAAGCAGGCGCGCGCCCGGTCGAGGCGAAGGCAGGAGCTCTCCAAAACACCGCACTCGCACGACATTGATTTTTATTTTATTATAAAAAAATACAGAATCCAAATGGGGCAGGGGCCGGGCACCATCGGCACG
This sequence comes from Caiman crocodilus, assembly GCA_030014935.1. Classification (NCBI taxonomy): domain Eukaryota; kingdom Metazoa; phylum Chordata; order Crocodylia; family Alligatoridae; genus Caiman; species Caiman crocodilus. The sequence continues at coordinate 1,123,538 of JAGPOW010000745.1, read as the reverse complement.
ACGCGGAGAACGAAAGCTGCATGTCTACGGACCAAGCTAGGCGGAGTCGAGACCAACAAGCAGAGACAGTTCCCGGGGCGGGGCGGGGGGCGGGGGCCGACCCCCGGGGGTCAACCCGACCCGATAAAAGGATTAAAAACAAAAAAAAATCCACCCCCCAAACCCAAAGACCCAATCCCAAACCCTGTTGTGTTTAATTATAGCTTCGCTTGAACATCGCTTCCTCGGTTGCTTTTGTCTTTTAATTCTCTCACAATCGCTGTACACAATATATATATTTATATATATATAATATATATATATAAAACACAGACTGGAAGCCAGGTGTTGTCACCGTCCCCCGGGTGCGCGCGGGCTCGAGCATCCGTCCGCCGAGGGGCAGGGCCCGCGGGCCAGGACGGGCGCGGGCAGCGCTGTTGCCCCCGAGGCACAAGCTGGGCTTTTACAGGCGCGGCCGCGAGCCGAGGGCAGACTCGGCCGGGGGCTCCGGCAGGCGCCGAGCACGGCCGGCTCCCCGGGGGCTTCGTGCCAGGCGCGTGCGGAAGCCCCTCGCTGCCCCGAGTGAGTCGCACCCGGAGCCAGAGCCGCAGCCAGGGCTCGGCGGTGTCCCGCGAGCCCCTTTGCCACGAACCGGCTGCGAGCAAGGGTGGCGAAACCTGGCTTCCCATGGAGGGTGGGGGGGAAGGGGAGAAAGATGGCATCTGTCGAAACGGGGGGCCCCGCGCCCCGGTCTGGGACGTAGGGCGCGGCGGAGGGGGTGAGAGGGGCCGAGATGAACTTATTGCGCGGCTTCGAGCTTCCTAGTCTAAAAAATCAAAAGCGAAATCCACCCTTCCCGGAAAACCCATTCTCAACAACACGTTAAAAAAAAAAAGATCTGACGAAGGCTCACAGTCCATCGCCCGCCGGCGTATGTACAAGGCCGAACGGTGCGGGGGGCTCGGGTGGCATCGCCGGCCGTTCGTGGGTTTCCACCTCCCCGGGGCTGGCGGGGATGCGACGTGCGTGGCTGGATGCGACGGGTGTTCGGGGCGTCCCCGGACCGTGCCCTCTTCCCCCCGGCCTGAGACACGCCAGGCTCCGGCCTCCCTTCCCCGCCTCTTGCTACGGGCCCCTCTCCCGCGGGACGTGCCGAGACCCCGGCGGCTCCTTGCCCCTCTCCCTCGCCACCTTGGCTTGTCCCCTCTTCCTCGAACGTCCGGCCCTGAAATGCAGCCTGTCCCAGCAGAAGGGCAGCGAGGAGGGAGCGGGGCATGCGTGGGTAGCTTGGGGCCAGTCTAACGGCAAAGAAATGGGGAGGAAAGGAAGCTGAGCCGGCTGCTTTTCCCTGGGACCGCGGAGCGGTGGGGGCAGATTGCAAAGGGGAGGGGAAGGGCGTGGATGGCTCCAGAGACCCACGCCGCGGCCCGACGCGCGTCCAGCGGGGCGCTGCTCGCACGCTGACCCCTCTCCTCGCCCTCGCAGCGGGGCCGGCCGGAGGGGGAAGCACCAGCCCCGGCGGGAAGCAAAGGGGGCTTGCAAATGGGAAGGGACTTAGCCAGGCTGCACCCGCTCTCAACCAAGGGCACAGAGGAGCCCGGCATCAGAGACCCCTCAGCATCCTTGGCCCCCTCGATTGCTCTCACCACCCCCAGGCCGGGCCCTGCCCTCTTGCTTCAGCCGCTTTCCAACAAGCCGGCTCCGTTGCCCACCCCCGGCTGCCCCTTCCCCCGAGTGGATTTGGGAACCTGCTCCTGCCGAAACCCCTGGCCTCGCCCGTCCCTTGCCCTCCCGCAGCTGGCCGCCCATGAACCCTTTGCAGGCATGACCCATTGCCGCTCCGAAGACGTCCGCCGGCCGCACGTGGCCGCTCAGCCCTCCCCTCGCCAACCCCGACGGCAACATCGAGTTACACGCGTCCGTGCACGAGCCAGAGTCATCCCGCCCGGTCCTGGGCCTGCCTGGCTGGCTCCGAAGGTCCTGGCTTGCCCGTTTCCATCGGGCTCCCATCCGGCAGGGAGCCCCGGGGTCCTGGCACCGCTCCGGCCGGGCGAGAGCAAATGTGGCTGCAGAAGGACAGCAGGAAAAGCCCAGGGAAGGGCTCCGTTGGCTGTGGGTACCGCTGCGTCCGGAGCCGTGTCCGCTTCCCGACGGCTGCCCCGGGCCAGGGTTCGGGTCCGTCCGAGCGCCGGGGGAGCCGAGAGAGGGGGATCCTCCGGCCTCCCCGCGGTGCCTGGGGAAGGAGCGTGGCTGGGGCGGGGAGGGCTCTCATGTTGTGCCTGGAACAGGGCTGACGCCCCCAGGCCCCGGGAATGACATAAAAAACCCAAAAGGACTTGAATATTTGGTCTAGAAATTTAAAAAGCGAATGCCTGCGGGGGAGGCCGAGCCAGCGCTGCGCCCGCCCTGCCGCGGTCCTGCCCGGGGCTCGCGGCTCCCAAAGACGGGCGCCAGGGCAGGGGGGATCTTGGCAGTCTTCTCCCCAGATCAGTCCCGGTCAGGGGAGGGGTCCCCTCTTCCCCCGGCATCCGAGCAGCTGGAGCCCCCGGTCCAAGGTCACCGTCAAAGGGAAACTTGGAAAGTCAAAGCCCACGGCTGGGCTGAGCGGGACCTTGCCCCCCAGCCCCGGCCCCAGCACGTCGCCTCTTCCCCCGTGTCCGCCCGTCCGTCCGTCCGTCCGTCCGTGCCCTCCTTGCCCGGCCGTGGTTTGGCTCCGCATGGGGCTAGGAGGTGAGGATAGTCCAGAACACCGGCACCACCACCAGGATGGCGTGCGGGACCCTGAGGCTGCAGCAGGAGTTATTGCTTGTGAAGATGGGCTCCGGGGACTCGTACAGGGAATCGTCTGCAAAGGGAGAGGAGAAGAGACCCACGTCAGAGCCAAGCCACCGGCCCCGCTCAGCTCCCCGCCGCGTCGCACCGAGAGGGGCGTCTGCAGGGACCCTCCTCTACCCCCCGCCCCGAGCCGGGCCGGGCCAGGCCTCACCCCCCAAAAACCGCCAGACGTTGCAAGGTCTGGGCGCTTCTCTAAGGCTTGCTGGGACGTCGCTTTGGAGGAGGTGGCGGTCCCACGCCGGCGTGGCGAGGGGAGCTGAGGTCCCTGCAAGGGCCGCTGCGGGGACGACCGCGCCAGCCAGGCCTGCGTGCAAGCTCCCTGGGGAGCCAAAGCATCTCCTGCCTGACCCGCAGCATCAAACGCGGGGTCCGCTCTCGCGCCCGGCTCCTCCGTCCCCTCCACCCCCTGCTGACGGCCTCGTCCTGGCCCCGGTGCCGGCTCAAGCTCTGAAGCTTGAGGTTCGAGCCCCTTCCAGGCTGTTTCCTGCCGCTCCCGATGACAAAAGGGCACGAGCGGACTCATGAACAAGTTAGTCCCCGAGGCGCGGCGCTGCCTGACTTCGGTCTACCTCCCCTCGCCCCAGCTGCCGCTCTCTCTAGCTCCTGCTCCTTCCCTCCCCGGGAACTTCAAAATGCACTTTCTTTCCCAACCAATTTTGCCGCATTCAAGGCATCCAGAGAACCAGCCTCCTGGCCCCCGTCCAAGCTGGAAAGCCACACTAACTGTTAAAAGGAGGAGAGAACAGGCAACCACTTCAGAGCTGCCTAAAAACTTTGATACTTTCTTCCCTCCTGCCTCCCCCACTTCCCCCTTGCACTTCCAACGGAGCCGCATTCAGCTGCCACTTTCTGCTGATTGCCTTTGTTATCCTGTTATTGCTCTTTCCTTCGCTGGACTCATTATATTCGGGGAAATACACACAAAAGGGAGCAGGAACGTGCAAGCAGCATGGGGGGAGCGATTACGCTGGCGATCAACAGGCTGCCAAAAGCCGGCACGCAGAAATCTCACGACTGCCTTCAAGTCTTGGGATTTCAATAGCGGGAGCGAAGGCCGCTCTGCCACTTCCCTTCGGCAGCCGCCGGGGCTAGGAAGCGACTTGGCTTCTCCAATTTTTAACGGAGGTCGCATCTAGAGCAGCCCCCTGCTCCAGGCAGGACCAGCCCCGACTCCATCACCCCAGCCAGGGCTTTGTCTAGACGGGCATTAAACACCTCCAAGGATGGAGACGCCGCCACCTCTCCGGGCGACCCGTCCCGGCCTTCGCCGCCCTCCGAGTGAGACAGCTTTTCCTAATGCCCAGCTTCACCCTCCCTTGCTGCAGACAGAAAGGCAGCTCCGCAGCCAGAGCAAGGAGCCAGGGCCACGCGGGACAGCCTGCACCGGCTGCTTCGAGCAAAGCAGGTCTCCGTGCGAGCGAGAGGGAAGAAGCGCGGCTCCTCGAGACTGGAAATGCCGAGGGCTGGAGCATGACGGCCGGCCGCTCGTGAATGCTTGAGCACGCGAGCAACGCAGAGTCCGTGCAGAAAAGCCCCATCCCGGGGCCGACCCTGAGCTGCGCGCTGGGAGCTGCCGAGCTGAACTGCCGGGAGAAAGGGGGAAACTGAGGCTGGCGGCTGACGGCGGCTGGGGCGAGCAATGCGAGGTGAGAAGCCGGCTGGGCGAGCTCCCCGGAGGGCAGAGGAGGCTCTTTGCGAAGCAGGCTCGTTGGAGCCAGCGTTGCCCCCGCACCCGGGGACGGGGCGGCCTCGGCATCTCAGCCCGCGGAGCAGAGCGAGACCACACCACGCGGTGTAATTGAGTCACCGCGCGCGCGGTCACAAACCAGTGATCTGGGGCCCGCGCCGTGCAGCCACACGATCGCAAGATTGCAAAGCAGCGACCTTGAAAAATGTCACCCCCCCCCGGCAGCCGCGAGAGGACTCGGAGGGAGGACAGGAGCGCGCTGCCGCGGCGCAGACTACAAACGACAACTGGAACGATGCCCGGGGGCGACTCGGGGACTTTGCCGGGTCTTCCAGCGTGGCTCCGCGCTGCGCCCGGGGACGAGGGCGAGGGCAGGGAGGAACGTGCTTGTCCAGGGAGACAGACCCGTCTCCAGCGCACGGGGCTGCGCGTCCCCGGCGCCTCCTCCGCCTGTCTCACGCAACACCCCGGGTCGCTGCTTGTGCGTCTGCCGGCATCGCGCCCGTGGTGCCGTCCCTCCCTGCCCCTGCCTGCGTCCCGCGGGTTGTATTCTAGGTGCGAACAGAAGCTGGGAGAACTGGAAATCAGGAGCAAAGTCCTGAGGGTCGAAGCCCCGCGGGAAGGGGGCTCGGGTGGCTGCCCTTCAGATGGGATTAGGAGCATGTCCTCATGCTCCTGGCCTAAGCCCCTGGCTGACAGTATGCCAAGCACGAGGGTGGTATTGTGCGAGATGCGCTGGAGCCGACGCCGCTGCCAGCTCCCGAGAAGCCTGGGGAAGTCCCAGGCCCGCAGATCTGGCCAGAGCTGGAGTCGGACCAACCTTCTGGGGGTCAAAGAGCAATTGCTTAATAACAATCCAATAATCCAGCAGCCGAAGCCCTAATCAGGTAGCAAAGCAAAGCGCCTTCAAGGGAATAAGTTAAATTATAACTAAAGCTGCTAACGCAGCCCCTGAGCGCCGGTCCCTCTAGTTTACTACTGGATTAAGGCTGGCAAGAGCCCCGAAGCCAGGAAAAGCACAGCCTCCGCCAGCCTCCCCCTGCCACTCGCTCTCTCCCTCCTCACTCTCCTCTTCGCATGGCTCTTGCCTCCTTGTCCTCCTCTCCTCCGATTTCCCACCAGCGCCTTTTAACGGAGGAGTGTTCGGGTGACAACGCATCCCCGTGCACAGACGGTGCGGTCCCTGCCTTGGTCTGAACCGTGGGCATCTGGACGTGGCGGAGGTGCCCAACGTGGGAGATACCGAGACATCCCCTACTACAGGCCAGCTCATTTTGAGGGTGCCCGAACCTGCGTGGCTGGCAAAACACCCCAAAACCACCTGACTCGAGCGCGGGTTGTTCAGCGCCCCGGGTGCGAACGTGGAGCTTCGAGCGTTACGGAGGCCGCAGCGTCACGCCGTCCCAAGCCTGGCCAAAACCCCCAAAAACAGTGGAGATTTCCTTCCACCGAGCAAAAGAGTTGCTAATCACGTGGACTTCCTTGCGGATCGTTTCGTTCTCTGGACTCTCATTTTAAAACCACACAAACCAACCCCTGCCATCAACGCCGCCCGTTTAGACAGTGACATTTTGCAGCCCCTCGCTCCCTTCCCCTGGGACGGCAGCTGCCATGCACTAATTACATGTTAATGGGAGAAGAAAATAATTAATTGGCTGCTTTCTGCGGCCAAAGTAGTTGGCTGTGCAGAGTTGCTGCCGGGTGGGGGCAAGGACTTTTCGCTCCTCTTTCCAATGCAGCGGCAAGGGTGGAGAGGCTGCGGGGAGGTTGGTGCCTCGCTGGCTCCCAGGCGCCTTGGCGGGGCGGGACGGCACCGTGCCCAAGAGACCTGGCATGAGAAGCATCGCAGCACCCTCAAAGCCAGCACGGGAAGGATCCTAGCCGGCTTTTGCCCGTGCAAGCGACTCGTGGGCATGACCCCGGGGATCTGCGGCTGGGTCTGGGGATGGTTCCGCGTCCGCCTGTCTAGCACGGAGTTGTGTCAAGGCGCCTCTCCTGAAAATCCCCCGCCCCTGGGCTCTGTGCAACAAAGACCCGGGCTGGCAGATCCCCGCTGGCCCCACCTCGTGCTGTGCATCGTGGACAAGCTCACGGCAGCGGGGACGGGCCCTCCGCCCCGCGGCGCAAGGGGATGCTCGGAGGGCGCCGTGTCTGGCTCCGCGTCGGGGGGCCCAAGCCGCGTATCAGCGTGTCCTCCCCTCCCACGCACAGAGCCCGTCGCCGGCTCGGAAGTGGGCTACTTACTTGTCGGTCGAACATAAACCTTCAGCTTTAAGCAGGGCCTGTCAACCAGGTTAGGGGGGGTGGCAGCTGGAAGAGATACAAGGGAGAAAGAGAGAGAAATGCAGTGGGTTAGCAAAGGAGCAGGACAACCCAGGCGTGCGTGCCGCCGTGCCTCGGCGAAGGCAGTGCCGTGCTAAATGCAAAGCCACCACCGCCCCCTCCCTTCGGGGTCGCTGGAGCTGGCCACGGCTTGGCTCGGGAGCCTGGAAACTATCACGGCTCAAGGGGAAGCCCCCGCACATCGGCCCGATGCCAGACGAGGCAGAGGGCACGTAACTGGCTGCCCTCCCCGTTCGGCTGCGTGTCGGGTGGGAGGGTGCTGGGCTGTGCCAATGCTCCTGCCGGGACTTCGAGCCGGAGGGGTCTTGCCCCTCCACTTCGGGTTGGACCAATGCTGTATTTGGGGTCAGGAAGAAGTTTTACCCCACGGCCAGACTGGGGGGCTGCCCTCCACCCGGGACCTCACCACCTTTCCCAGAAGCAGGCCGCTGGCTGCCGGGCCCCTGCTTTCCCTGCGGCAGGGCCGGGTGCGATGCCTGGTGCTGCGGCAGGTTGATTTATGAAGAGCTTAGGTGATGGATTTGCACGGGATGGTTTGAACAGGGCTGATCCTGCCTCAGGACTGGACGCGAGCTCTGGAGCTCCCTGCCAGCCCTGCTTCTCTGCGATTCTCTATGATCCTAAGTCCCTTGGGCATCCCTGCACCCAGCTGGGCCTGGCACCAACACTCCCGAGCACTCACGCGCTATGCAGGGGAGAGAAGCAGACAAACCAACCCCGTCATCCATGGGGCAGTATCCGTCCCTTGCAAATATGAGCTGCCCTTTGCAAATCCGATTATTGTACGTAACGGCGGTGCCGCCTCCACCCCTCAAGCTCCTGTCAGCTGGTTTCCGTCGAGGTGGCTCCGCAAAACCATGCTGAATGGCGCGGCATGCCCTACGATTTCCCCCAGCCTCTGCCCTCGACCTGGCCCAGCCTGCCTCGGCAGCCAACGACACGTGCGTTCAAGCCGGCCTTGGAGCGAAGGAGCGCTCGCGGGCAGACTCGAGCACTGAGCATTAGGCTGAGACCTGTCCAAACTCACGTCACTCAAGGCACTGGGCAGGCGGCTCGAGCCCGAGCCCCGCTGAGAGCCTTGCCCAGGCAAAGGGCACACACCGGTCCTTCCCTTCCCGGGCTCTCTGTCCGTGGGCACCGACTCTGCCCCTCTGGCTGCCCGGCGCCTGATCTCGCTCGGGTCGTCCCTGCAGCATCCGGAACAGCGGCTGCCCCCGGGGACCCGACCTGACGACAGAGCCGCCGGGGCCCCGATCCCAGCATCAAATCCCCTCCCGATGCCTTTCATTTTCCAGATGAACGACCCCGAAGCAGACAGCGGCAAGGACCTGCCCTGCTCCTCCTCTGAAACCAGGCGTGTGCAATGCCTCTCCCTGGGTCAAGCCCCTTCCCGTCAGCAGAGGACCTGCCCAGGGTTTAACCCCCGGAAAGGGAGAGATTTGGCGTGCGTTATTGTCCGCGCCGTCACTGGCCAGCGGGACTCGCGGCCACAGGACGGGGCTGAGGCAGCCCCCACTGCAAGGAGCCCGAGTGGGCGACGAACACCCACCCTTATTTTGGGCATCTCCATCCGGGTCCTGGTTCAAGCACCGGGGCCAGAAGAGAGCTGGCCATCCCAGGACGGGGTCTCTTGCCCCTTGTTCGGAGCCACCCATCCTAGGCAGGAAAAAGGGCAATGAGCAGCTCAGAGAAGGGGACCCCCAACTCGGGCTAGCGTCGGTGGCCACCAAAAGCCAGGCGGGTCCGGGAGAGCGAACATCCCCTCCCCGCGACTGCCGCTTGACCTCCAGCTGCTCCCGGCTCCCTTCAAGGAGCTTAAAAAGTTTGACGCGTCCCTTGCACGATTGAGGCGACTCCTGCCACGAAGCGCAGCTTTGATCAGCGCTTAGCCAGTGTCAAAAGTTGCCCGACCCCGGGCTGCGCCTCTCCGCCGCATCGTCCCTGGATACATGTTCCGGGGGCTAAAAAATGTCTGCCAAGCCAGATTTCATGCTTATTAGAGGCTCCCTCCAGACCTAGGCAGGGAAAGGAGGCCGGGGGCCGGGCGTGAAATGCCGAGAGAGAATTACAGACGCGGCGGATGCAGGGGGTGCCCCGGAGGGGCGCTGGGGCCGGGTCGAGCGGCTATTGAAGGGGAACAGTTGGCAATTAAAACGGTGCGACGTGCACAGCGAGAAAGGGAGGAGACGGGACCGAAGAGGCTGGCGCGGGGAGAGCGGGGAGGCCTCAGGAGCCGGACGGCTTGGGAGCGCGCACGCCGGACGGAGCCGGACAAGGTGAGGTGGGTTTTAATTCGCCCTGAGGCTGATCGGCTCTGACAGCCCCGGCCCCGAGCTGCGCGGGGGACATCCTGTGCGGAGAAAAGCCTGGTGTTTTCTGCCTTGTCGGGGTCGCCTCGAATAAGTGTTAAAGCAGCTTGAAACGCTGATTGTTCGGCTGTTTCGCCAGGGCGGCGGGGACGGGGACGGCAGCAAGGTCCCCGTGCTGGGCAAGTCTCCGCCGGGAAGGGGCTCGTGCCGCGCTAGGACCCGGGCGGCCGCGGAGGGGGACAGACGGCGAAGACCCGGCAGACGCATCCAAGCTGCGAATGACGTGGTTTCCTGCCGTTCGAGCTCTGGAGCAGCCTCGCCAGAGGAGCGGGAAGGGCCAGGAGCGTGCGGCCGCTGCGGCTGGATGCGTTCACGGGCGGGAGGACAGGACCGGACACCTGGCGATAGCAGGGGTGGAGCTGGGGTCCCTCTCCCTTCGTGCGACGGGAAGCCCAGGCGGCGTGACGTGGCCAAGGCCGCGCGGGGAGTCGGTGGCAGAGGCTGGAGCCTGACCGCTGCGGTCTGAGGCCCGCGTCCCAGCCCCGAGCCCGGCATCAGGCTTTGAAAGCAACCTCACGCCTAACCCGCCGCCCACTCTCCCCTCGCGTGTTGCTGGCTCCCCGTGTCGCGCCCCTGGCTGCGTTTTCGCAGCTCCGTCGTCAGCCCAGCTCCCTCAGTTTGCTCCTGATCTCTCCGCATCCCTTGGGCATGGCCCTGCCCTGGGGTTTCCCAACGGGGCTGCCTGCTCCCCTCCCTGCGGCCCCAGTGGGGAGGTACGGGAGAGCCGGCACCCCGAGGCCCGCACGGCTCCTTCCCTGAGCAGCCCCAGCGGAGGAGAAGGGGTTTGCAAGGCTGACGGCCCCCGCAGCCTGCACCCACAGGGCTCACGGGCTGCAGGTGCCCCGTACAAGCTGGCTGTCACCTGAGGGTCTCCCCCCGCCCTTGGGGCAATGCAGGAAAAGCCCCAGGGACTCTCAAGGTTGAAGAGACGCCGAGAGCTGACAAGCCAGGCCCCGGGATCCATTGCTAACCCTAGCATAAGTCCTGCACCCACATCGTGCCTCAGTTTCCCCTCTGGCCCTCCTACGAGGAGCCACGCAGCAATCAGAGATGTACAGCAAGGGATCGGACCCCACAGCTCCTGGCGCGACCCCTCATTGCTTCCACCCAGCTCAGACGTGAATGGGGACAGGAGCCTCCGTGCCTGCTCGGCCCGCGGCCAGAGCCCGTATCCTCTCCCTGCGCTGCCGAGCCGCCGAACCCAGCCTGCCGGAGGAAACGCACTGCGCTCCTGCCTTGCTCGCCTCAGCAAAAGGCAGCGGGGAAATCGGGCAGGGAGGAAACGGCTGATTTTTTCCCCTTCCTCCTTGTGCGGGCCTGAGCAAGGCGGGAGCCAGCGCCTGGGGAAATGCACGGGCTGGCAGGGGGGCAACATCCCTGCCCCAGGGCAGAAGGCGGGGGCAGTAGCTTCGTGCACATGGTGCGTGTCCAGGCCGGGAGGCTCCTGGCCTGAAGCAAAGGGGCTCACAGCAGGGCGAGGTGCCCCCCATCTCAGCCCCCGGAGACCAGGAGCTCCAGCAAGCCGGGCTAGAGAGAGCGGGCGTGCACATGTGCATGTGTGTGCAAAGTGCTCCCATAAGGATTATGGGGGGGGGAGGATAATTGATAATTAACTTGCCCAGAAGGAAGAAGGAAATCAAACATTTGCCAGCCCATTTGCTGCGCCTGCAGGCCCATCCCGCCAGCTGGGCAGGGTCGGGCAGGCCGCCCCTTCCTCCTGCTTCCCGAACTGCCCTGCTTTCAGCTGCGTCACACCGTGGACCCGGCAGAGCTCCCGCCACCGGGACGGCATTGAGCGGGGGCTGCCCAGACCCCCTGCCCAAACAAGGGAAGTCAGGCAGAAAACAGCTACCAGGAGCTGCCCCCGACACAAGCGAGGGAGCACGGCAGGCGGCTGCCCCTATCCACCCCGGGGTGCATGGAAGACCTCCGGCCCCTACGCCTGGGATCAGCTCATCCAGCTGTGAGCACAGCTGCTAGCAGGGTGCAGAGGTGCTCAGGCACCCGCGTGCTCCTTGCTGCTCCGTGCCGGACGTGCAGCCAGGCCTATGCTTTGCCAGGTGTTACCAGGCCCAGAGACCCCCGGCAGCCTTCTCCAGAGGGCCAGGGGCCCCCAAAAAAGCTCCATTATCATGGGAAAGAGCTCCTTTTCTCCCCAGCCCCCAGAAAGACCGATGTGAAGAGTATGAATTTTTTGAATATATATATATAGCCTGCAGTGTATGTGGCACGCATGCCAGCCATCCCTATAGGGCTGGGGACCCTCCCAACGCTCATTTATGTAGGAGGAAGTAAGAGGTGGCAGCATCCTTGGGCAACACCCACTCCTAGGGCCAAGCTATAAAAGGCTGGCTCCAGCTGGGCCTCCTCCCCGCTAAGTGCCGGCTGCTGGGCTGGGCTGCAGTGATGGAGAAGCTGGAGCGGGAAGGAGGGTGCTTTTTTTTCTTTTGCTGTAGCTCAAAGGAGGCTGAGCTGAGTGTGGCGGGCTAATTAACGCCTGGGGGATTTCAAGGGTGGGCTGTTCCCGCAAACATGCAAGTGCTAATAGCCTGGAAGGGAACCCAGTGGTGCGCGCAGCTGGAGGACAGCTGCGTCTGTGGCTGGGGCACTGCAAGGAGGCTTCGGAGATCGGGGCCTGTGCCCCCAGGCGAGCCGCTCGCCCCCAGGCTGGCGCTCCCTCGGGCAGGCGCTGCCTGTGCATGTAGGACGGGACTAGCTGGTATGGTGATTCCCAGCAGCTCGTGACTGGGCCGCCCTGGTAAGCGGCAGCCAAAATTGGCTCCGTGTCAGCCTAATCTGCTGGAGCCCAAATAAATGGCTGGGATTATAGGATGGCGCCAATGGGATCTGGTGTCTCGTGAGCCCTCCCCTGCATGGAGATGACTCCCTCCAGGTGCTGAGGAGCTGCCCTGCCTGTGGCTGGGGTGATGCACGTGGCGCCGACGGGTCAAATGCAGGGAGGTATCGGGTCTCCCTCGCGCCAAAGTGGCATAGAGGGGTGGTTACATCTGGCTGCTGATCTCGCTTACTCCAGTGTAAATCCCCCATATGTCCCTGCAGCCTCCCCTGGGATTGCTCTGACCTCGATGGAGCCAGAACCTGGCTCCTGGGGTCCAGCTCCGGCTCTGCCACTGATGCACTCTGGAGCCTTTGGTAAGTCACTTAACACCCACCCACCCACCACCTTCGTTCCCCCCTCTGCCCAGCTTGCCCTTTCCTGCTGCAAGCGGGCAGACGTTGCTTCTCCACCAGAGCCTTTGCTTTGCCTCCACGTCTCAATTCACCCCTGCAAACGCAGCGCCCATCCGCTAAGCCAGCGCTTTCTCCCACGCCGAGGGGAGGGCGGCGCTCCTGCATCCTGAGTGCAAGAGGCACTTCGAAGCTACAGCAACGGGCACCGCGTAAGTGCCTAGACGGAGCACTGAAATAGCAGGGGCGCTGCCGGTCGGGATCGAAGCGAATTAGGGCTGGGGATTGCCGCCAGCCCAGAGCAACTGTCTCTCGCAATCTGTCCTGGCACCGGCAAAGTCCTGCAGCAAAAGCCTAAACCTGCCTTCAACCGAAAACAAAGCAAGGGATTGAATCACCTGCGGCCTCCTCCCCTTTCCCTAATGCGCTGGCTCCATCCCGGCCCCTTGTTGTGGCCGCGCAACTTGTGTGGGGTTTCTTCTTTTGTTTTAATTTTGTGTCTTGGGCCAAATCCATTCTGAATCCTATTGACTGAGCAGAGCTCAATCGTTCACGTCGGTGCGGCATGCCTCCTCCCTCCCGGGCTCTTCAGTCTGGAGCTTTAGACGCTCCCAAATCCACGGCGGATGGGCAGGCATCCCTCGTGCCTTGAGTGCGGCTGCCCTGTGGTCCTGCTTGTCCCCAGCCGAAAGGCCGAAGGAGCAAGCTAGGAGAGCCCGAGAGCGATCCCACCCTGCCACAACTTGTGTGGCTGAGATCCTCCCTATGGCAGGCTCACCGCAGACGCGGGTCTCCACCCTTGACTACGCCAAGTCCTTCGAGGCTGGGAAGAATGGGGCTCTCCCCTGCCGCACGGGTAACACGACCTGGACTAAAACCATCCTCGTGGTGCTGGCTTGCACAAGTACAGCCTGCCTTCGTGCCGGTTTCTCTCTGGAGCAGGCGCGTGATGTGCAGGCCTCCACCGTCCGACCTCTGCATCCAGAGTAGCTTTAGCCGGGGGTGAAATCCCAGGGTTACAAATACGCTAGTGTAAATGTTGTGTGTCTGCAGCACATGCTCCGTGTTATCCCTTGCTCCTCCTGCATCTACCAGCATAGCTTTGCAATAGCACCGGCTACCTGCAGCTCCCCTGGGATAGCTGATATCTGCTCTGCATCCCAGTGTAAGGCTGGCATGCGGATCTGATGTACATCGCGCCGGTGTGACCAGGCCGCGTGTCCAGGCATTGCATACTGCAGGGCTTCTACGTGCCCGGCGCGGGGGTGCTGCTATAGCGAGGCTTTCCCACAGCGGTGAATCCCATGCACGCAGGCCTGGTTTGCCGCCCTTATGGGGTTCGCGTCCCGTGACGGCATCTGGTGCAACCTCCGCGCAGCCCAGGTGAGCTGCAGCTTTGCACGGGGCGAAAAGCAGGGTCTCCGGCACGGTGCAGACCGTGGTGGCCGGCGGCGAGGAAGCCCCGATGCACCATGGCTGGAAAGCTTCATCAAAGAGGGATTTGTGCAAAGCCCCCAGCTCGTGGCCGAGCATGCGCCGGGCTGGGGCGACGGCTCCCGGTGCCCCATTGTGTGACATGACTGGAGCCAGCTGTTGCTGATGCCTTTCAATATTGCTTGACGGTCCTTGCTGTGACATTGATAATTGACAATGATGCTCGTTAACAATAAGAGGGGGCCCCCTTTCCGCTGCCGCCTCGGCTCTTCAGCTGCCCCCAGCCGCGGGCAGGGGGCTGCCCTGGGGGAGGTGGGTGACCGCGTGGTTCTGGATGGCTTTTATCCAGTGGCTTGTTTCACGTGCGTGTGAACACACGCGTGCACACGCATGCCTACGTGCATTTCCCCCTGAACACAGGAAATGGGAGAGAGAGGCATGTAATAAAAAATAATCCTCATTGGGAGAGATAAAAGGAGTAATTGCAATAATTATCTTGGCAAAAGGCCCCTCTCCAAATGGAGAATGTAATTTATGGGCATATGTATTTTAAAGGAACTTCATTTTCTTTCTCTCTGCCTTTTTTTTTTTTTTAATTCAAAAAAAAAAAAGAAAAAAGGAGGAAGGATGGAAATGATTCTCAATAAAGTTTAATTTGAAATGGAAGGAGGGGCCTGGGGGAGCGTCTGTCGCATTAATGGGACTCTGACCTGCCCCGTCCCCTCGGGCACATACGGGGTCCTGGCACACGGGTGAAATCCTCCTCCTCCTCTCTGGACTGCTATGCACACGTGTCCCTCGGTTTGTAAGATGGGCTGTGCACCTTCTTGCACGCTCCTGCTCAGGCAAGGGCAGTAAGAGCTGCAAAAGCCCGGCGGGGTGAGCGGGGAGTGGACAGGGCAGCAGGACCGGCTTGGATGCAGCCGTGGCCTCTCTCGCACGTACCCAAGCGTCACTGCTCCCGGGAAGGACCCGCGAGAAGTAGGAACGCTGCTGGGAAAGGACCGGCCTGGCATCGGTCTGGAAAGCACTGGCACATCCCAGAAGCCAGGAGCCCCCCGGCCACGTGCACGACCGGCCTGTTGGCTGCCCTTAGCTCTAACCCATGGCCTGCACTGACATCGCAGGAGTGGACGCGGCCCTTATTCCCGTGAGGATTCGCTCCGTGCACGCACCAGGGCAAAGCAGGGCTTGGTCCGTCTGCACAGGGGACTTGGCTGTGGTCCTGCCCCTGGCAATTGCCTCCTGGCAAAGCGGCATCTTACCTGTCATGCCCATGACAGCCCGTGCACGTGCCGCGTCCCCTGCTAGCTCAGAGGCGGTGCCAGAAGCCCTGGTCCCCGGCCACGCTCAGCTGTAACGCACCTGCCGGCGTGGCCGACCCCCCTTGCTGCTCGACTGCGGGATCCGGCTGGTCCGCGTCATCCGTTTAGTTGGATCAAATACGCTGGCCTTGCAGTCCCCAGGCGACTGTATCTGGCGGTGCCGTGCTGGGACCAGGACACCTGGGTTCCCGCTCTGCCGGGGTGACCTTGTGCAGCGTGCGGCCCCTCTCCGGGCCTCTGTTTCCCCTCCCTCCCGCTCCCTCGATCTACCGGGGACACTCTCCCTGGGGGTCCGTGCAGCTCCCAGCGACCCAGGGCTGGGATCGAAGGCACCTCCGTGCTGCACACAGCTCTCAGAGCCAAGCGACTTGGCAAATCCCCCCCGCCGCCAGCCAGCCCCGGGCAGCTACCTGCATCCTCTCCACCCCTCCCTCTCAGCTTAACAACCCAGTTGTTCCACCCGCGTCCCCGTCTCCAACTGGGCGCGCTGGGACAGCCTCAGAGGCTCTCGCTATTCCCAGGAATCGGTTCTTGTTTTACAGTACGTGCAATGACAGTTATCCTAAATTGCAACGACGGGGGGGGGGGGGGGTCGTCACAATCCTGGTGCAGGTGATTTCTGCTCTCAGCACTCATCTCTGATGCCTTGCATCATGTTTGGGGGGGGTTCAAGGGGTGGGGTAACCACTGCGCCCATCAGGACAGCGGAGCGCCCCAACCGGGGCAGGGGCAAGCGGTCCCCAGCCGGTGCATCCGCACCTGGCAGCAGAGTCGGCTCCGGCAGCAACAGGCAACGCGGGTCCCCCTGACTGCTGGATGTTCCCGGTGCCAGCTCTTAACCTTGACCCAGAACGGGGAGCGCAAACCGGCGTCTCGATGCCTGCGAGGTTAATGAAATTCCAATTTGCGAGCTCTAGAAGGAGGTAATTTCTTTTCTTTCATGTCTGCTAAATACGGTTCCTCAAAGAGGCATAATTTCTAATGTTCCGCATGACATGAATTCTAACCGGTTTAGCAATGATCAGTCTCACCATTTACTCTTGTGTAATCTCTCCCTAACGACATTAAAAATAAAAAAAATATATATATATACAGGGGGGAAAAAAAAAACAGAATGAAAAAAAAAGAAGCACGAGAGAGTCGTAGCCGCAGTTATTTCACGAGTGACATTTAACGGGGAGAGGGAGGAGAGGGGGGGAAATGGTAATTTAATATAGATAAAAGGAACAAATTAAGTAGGCTGAATACAGATGCTTTAGAGAAGGAAGGGGAAATAATGAGAGAGGAACCGTGCGGGCTGTTCCTACGCTGACGGAAGAAGGGTCCCGGCTCCCCGTCACATCACTAAGTGCTTTAGGGTCGCGGCTTTTTTTCTTGCCCTCCCCTCTCCCCCTACTCTTCTGATTGCAAAACTGGCCGTGTCCACGTCCGAGCCCCTCTGGATTTTTCCAGCAGCTCCAGCCAACCAGGCAGCTATTCCCTATTGATTTCTGACCCCGCCGTCCTACAAGCCAAAAATAAGAATGGGCCCGATTCTCCCCCCTTCGGGCCTGATCCTCTCGCTGCCTGTCCGGCTCGTTCGGGAGAGCGTTAGCCCTGGTGCACAGGGCCGCGGCGCGCGGTGGCATGGGGCTGCTCTGTTCGGGGGCGCGGGGTTTGCTGGCTGCCGTCTCCCCAGCGAGGATGCCGGGAGTTAGCTGCTGCTGCTGAACGCAGCAGGAGGCATGCAAGGTGGTGTTTTAGGAGGCCCCGTATAAACACCCATCCCAGTGAGAGACCGACAGCAGGGAACTGGTCTCACTGGGAATGCTCCAGTCAGGCCCCACCGCCCACTGGAGCAGATGGATTACGTGCGGTCAAATCCAAGGGACTTCAAGCAGCTCCGAGTCGTCGGAGCCCCTTCCCCTGCCCACGCGGCACCGGTGTGGAGGGCCGAACGCCCAGCAGGTCCCCAGGACTCAAGCGGCAGCAGGGCAGATCTTCCCACCTGCTCCCACCCCGGGTTACTGGGGGGCGTGCAGGGCTGCCCATGAGCCATGCTCTGCGGCGTCTGGGGTGGGCTTGTTACTTCTCCAGCACCCCCTTGGCTGACGAACTCGTGGCCCGGGCTTCGACTGCAGGCTCCGCTCACGCCAGCTCCGGCGTCCCGCGTTCCAGCTGACGTAACGGGGATTAAACAAAGCCGCTGCTGGAAGCTAAAATACCTCCTAACCTGGCTGCGCGCCGCGTGGCACAGTGCCCTGGTGCCCGGCCAGGACCCGGTGAGCATGGCTGCTCGTCCCAGCCCCGCTGCTCGCCTGCTGGGAAACCCCGGGGAAGCCCCAGCTCCGCACCTTGGCTCTGGGCAAGGGCGATGGCTCCAAGCCCCTTCCATGGCTGCTGAACAGAGGGGGTGGGGGGCTCTCTCTCAGCCAGGGGAGCCCCGTCCCATTGCCCTGTCCTAGACTACCTTGCTCCAGGGCCCAGCCCCAAGCTCCAGCCCACAGGTAAGAAACCAGGGGTAGCTGCTGCCTTATCTCCATCTCTCTGCAGGCGCAGGCAGGCACTGGGTCGCACGTGCCCGCCTCTCTGCGACCCCAGGAAGGTGACAACAGTGACCCTGGAGCAGCGCAGCGAACCCTGGGATTCACCAGCAGCACCCCTGGGGAAGTCCTGGCTGGGCAGGGGCTCGTCTCCAGAGCCCAAATCCACCTGTCCTGCCCCGATGCACCACGCACACATACACAAAGAAGGATGACTGCAGGTGAGCCGCTTCCTCCCCCTGTGCCTGCCCATCACTGTCGCGCCCCACGCCAGGGTGCTTGCTGGCATGCCCCGGGTCCCCTGCGCCTCTCCGGGGAGGCAGCACCGGCGCCAGCCCAATCCTGGAGGCGGCTCAGGGTGGCACTAGCAGAGCTGGATGGGGCCTAACACAGCCCTAACCCTAACCGCTGCCCCTCGGCACCGTCACGTGGGCATGTCGGAGAGCGCTCGCGGTCCCTCTGCAGCCAGCGTCAGCGCTGGGGGCCCAGGCCAGGCTGGCACGGAGCTGGGTTTGACCACGATGCTGCCAGCCTTGCTCCCTGCCCCACCAAAATTAGGAACCTGTGGAGCCTTCTCCGCCCAACAGCAAACAAGTTCCCTTTCCCCCACGCCACCGAAATGCCCCCGGGTTGCTCGCAGGGTGGCTGGGCTAGGTCACAGCCTCCCAGACGACCTCAAATGAAGGGGCCACAGAAGGAGACGAGACAGGAGGAGATTGCTCCTCGGCACAGCAGGCCACGTATGTCAGCGGCAGCACCAGAATTTGCCCTCCATGCCCGGAGAGCTAGAGGAGAGTCTCCCAGAGCTGCTAGCAGTACGGGGCACCTGACACAGAACCGAACCGCTGCATCTACACACCTGCCTCTCCCACGGCTTTTATGCTGCCACTAGCACGGCTGACCTGAGATGGGCTAACCCATCGCCGTGCAAATCTGCGCGGTGCCCATTAGGCTTGGAAGGAGCCTCACTTGGGACTGGGGAGTTGTCGGTCACAGCCGTGGTGCCGCGGCTGGGGGTGGGTACCCAGGGGGACGGGGCGCGGTACTCACAGATGTAGTAGTACTCATGCCCCGGCCGAAACTCGAAGCCCAGGGAGAAGGGCGTGAAGAGCTGGAACTTCTCGGAGAACTTCAGGGGCCCGTTGGGCGAGTCGGGCCGGTTGCACTCCCAGCGCTTGAAGCCCTTCTGCCGGTGGTCGCAGGAGGCATGGCCCTCGTAGTTGACCATGTACAGGATGTACCGCTCCATCTTGTCCGTCGGGAAGGGGTCCTCATAGTGAGGGCAGTAGATATCCAGGTAGTCGTTGATGCTCACTTCCACCGTGTAGTCCCCGCGATGAAACCTGCAGCCAAGAGAACCGGGAGGCAGGGGTGAGCAGGGCCAGCTTGATGCCTGCCGGTCAGGCTCGGGCAATCAGAGCCCGAGACCCCCAGCGCCGGAGGAGCCCGGCGGGAGCTCTGGGGGTCTCGGGTACCGTGCAGTTCAGATGCCCGAAGCATCTCCATCGTCCACCCCGGAGCAGCAGCCGCTGTGACGCCCGCCCCGCTGCAGACCCAGGAGTCCTGGCTGCCAGCAACTCCCTGCCCACGCCGGGGGCCGTGGGGTGGTGCCGTGCAGGGCACCGCGGGATGCTCCGGGCCACGATGGGGAAGGGGTCAAAAGCAATGCGTGACTCGGGGTGCCTGCACATGGAAGGACACCCGCACGCCCTGGGGAAGCAAGCCCCCCCGCCCCGGGCCTTGTGCCCCTTTAACCAGCAGAGAAAACCGGCCCGCGTTTCCCATTCCCCTCTTCGCTGTAGCGCATCCCCCAGCCCCCCGCAGAATCGGAGCCGCCTGCTACAAGTAATCACGTGCCGAACTCCTCCGCTGCTTCTCACCCCCACTCTCAACAGGCTTTGCCACTGTTAATTAATTAATTAATCCTAATGACCCCCCCTGGGTCGATTCACCCTGTTTGCAGATGAATAAAACTGAGGCCCGGAAACATCCAATACTGCGACGACAGCAACTGAGGGACCGGCAGAGGCCGGGCGCCCTGGCTCTTCGTACCCCAACCCCTGGTCCCCCCCGCAACCCCCACAGCGAGGGGGAAAACCCAGGCGTCCCGGCCCACAGCCCCGCAGCTCTAACCACTAGCCCAGCGCTCTCTCTTCACATTAACCTTACAAGATTAAATTTAGTACCTCATTGTTTTAAGATTAATAAACCGGCAACACTTGGTAATAAGTAGCAAAAAATCATTATGCCTTGCGATACCATCAGCCCCTTTTGGTATTAATGCAGATGTGCACTGCAATCCTATTGTAATTTACGTTTTTGGTGCTGATTATCTAAGAGATTAAGGGATTAGCGGAGCTGGAAAATGACTCCAGAGTCTATAGGCAATTCCCATCTTAGACAGCGATGTGCCACGGTCCCTGAAAAACAGCCCGCTCCGTCGGCTGCTCCCCGGGCCCCAAAACCGGCCCCCTGAAATGGAGAATAACTCGCTCATCCGCTCCGGCTGGCCCCCGAGTTTGCCGGGAGCTCCTCCCCGGTCTGGGCTGCCAGCCGTCCTGGGCTGCTCCTCTCTCCCTGCCTCGAGTGGGTTTTCTCAGCTAATTAATTTGCGGCTCCTACAGCGGCGCTTTCCCTCGTACAGAAAGTCTCTTGCCGGCGTCAGCAGTGCTGGGCCAGGTGCGTGAGACTGATTCCCTTCCAAGATGCTGAGAGAGCACACACAACACCTGGAATAACGATGCAGGCTGAGGCGTGCACGTGTGTGTGCGTACATATATATACGTGTGCGTGAGCGTGCATGCCTGCCCGTGAGCGTCTGGAGGATACTTATCACTATCCCCTTTCCCTCCCGTGTTCTGCTAGTGCCACGTCCCGGTGCTTCCCATCGCTCTGCGCAGGGATCCGTTGCATCCCGTCCGCGCCCCTGGAAAACAGCACTCGGGGGGGCAATGGCAACACCCTAACGGAGGCAAGAGTCGGACCCGATGGCGGGACGGCAGCCGCGGCCAGGGACACAGGGTCTCTACAGGGTCCGCTCCTGCCTCTGCCGCTGACTTCTGCGCCCGATTCCAGAGACGTCAGGACGGCGTCGGGCCCGGGTGCCGACTATGGCATGCACGGCCGGCCCGTCACACGCAAGGGGACCAAGGGCAGCGGGGACAAACGGCTGCGCGGATGGACCAGCCCTCGGGTGCTGCCCGGCGGTGGGCACGGTACACAAGCCTGGCCCTGAGCATCCCCCCGGCAGCCCCCCGCCCACCCCCAAACTCCTGCCTCTCCGCCCCAGCAAGCCTCCGCCAGCCCGCGGAGAACAGACCCCTTTGTGTCCCCTCGGGCTCCCCCCGCGCCGGCGAGATTGACAGCGGGACATGCAAACCCTGTTGTCGGACGGAGCGGGGAGGTGGGGGGCCGGGGGGCGCGGGGGCACGCCGGGAAGCCTTGTCAGCTGTCAGTCTCTCTTTAAAACGCTCCAGACAAAAAAAGCCGGCGGACACCCCTCTGCGAAGGCAGCAGGCAGGTCACTGACACGCCGAGGAATTATTCATGAGCCCCGGTGCGGCGCGGGGGCCTCAAAAGACAAGACGCTGAAGTTTGCGCTGGGGGGGGCCAAGGGCAGGGGCGCGAGGGGACGCTGCAGCCCAGGTCCGGGCTCCACGGGGCCAGGAGGTGGAAGATGGCCCCAGCAGCATCCCCGGGTAGTGGGGCGGGCACGAGGGCACCCCCCTGCCAGCGGGCCACGGAGCGGCCACGTGCACTTGCCAAGAGGGAGCCAAGGTGGGGACGCACCCAGCCCCTCTGCCAGGGCATCCTGGGGGAGCCTCCCATGCCGGGACGGAGGGGTGCCAGAGTCTGGATCTTGCGGCCGGCTCCAAGCTTTCAAACAGACCCAAACTAGGCTCCCGCGCCCTTCCAGCGCACGGGACACGTCTGTCCGGGTCTGTCCGTCGTCCCGCGCTCACCCCTCCAGCCTCCATGCCCATTCTGGGCTTCGACCTTCCCGACTCCTACGCCTGGAGGCCCTGTCCCCGGGGCTACGTGCAAGGGCAGCGGGGGCACGCGGAGGCTCCCCCGGAGAACACAATTCCTGCTCCCGGGGAGGAGGAGGCGGCCGCCACATCTCCATTTAAATGGAGCTGGCCCCCGCAGCACAGAGCCCCACTGGGTCTCTAAGTGGCAATTCAGTGCAGTGGGCCGGGCTGCCGGGCGAGACGCGCACGCTGCTGCATGCGTAATGCCGCGGAGCCAGGAGGCTGCGGTGCGGCGTGGCACTGGGCACTCGCCGGCGGGCGCTTTAGAGGGCCCAGCCTGGCCCGAGGGGCTGGAGCTGCCCGAGCCGGCCCTGCCCCGTGCCCGCGTGCCTGTGCGACGTGCGTCGGAAACCCGGGGCAATGGGGAGCCGCAGCTCAAGTGCGGACGCACGCTCAGGAGGCACGCACGCACACACGTGGGCACATGCACGAGCCACCCCCGCTCTGCTGGGCGCATGCCCACTGGATGCTTGTGCACTTGGACACGCACCCGAGCGTACATACGTGCACACACTTCCCTTCCACCTCACGCTCACCGTGCAGAGAAAGATGGCAGAAGGCCTGGCCGTGGCACGGGCTCGCAGCTCCAGTCCGACATCCCGTCTGCAAACACGCCCTCACCCCCAGCATCAATTCCTCCTTCCCGCTCACTCACGTATCCTCCTGTCTGCTCACCCCTCTGCCCCCACGGCCCTGCTCAGTGCCTCAGTTTGCCCATCTGCAAACAGGGCTCTGAGATCTCCCAATAACAGGCCTGGTGTAAGAGCTCGGCATCCTCATTGCTGACCCACTCATTGCTAGCTGAGGGGCCAGGACCTGGCCCGTTGCAGCTCCAGGGCTTGGTGAGGGCTTAGTCTCCCAGAGCCCGGTACCCATGCCCAGATCTCCCTCGAACTCAGCACCCAGGGTGGAAAATCCATTGCTGCTACCCCCCCTCCCCAGCCTCCTCCTGGGACGCGCTGGGGAATCACGGGATCCTAAACGCAGACTGTGTCCGGGGTGGTGGTGCACATCCGCACTGCTGCAGTGTCTGGGGGTCAGCAATGCCCCCATGCCCTCCCTGCACCAGGGCCTCTGCCCTTGGGGGCCTCAGCCCTTAGGAGTGACAGTGAGAAACATCAAGTGAGAGCTCCAAGCTAATCCAAGCTATTTCAAAGCTGAGACCTTAAGAGGAGTCCCAGATCTTGGAAGCCTTGCGACCGGACAGCAAGAGAGTCAGCAACGCCCGGGCTCTCCCAGCCTGCGTACAGCGGGACCTTTGCAAGGCACAATGGGTTGCATTCGTAGAAGCACTGCCTGGAGATCAAGGGCAGTGATTCCTCCCCTCCTCCCCTCTATTCAGCACTGGGGAGGCCACATCTGGAGTCCTGTGTCCAGCTGTGGGTCCCACTGCAGAAGGGAGGTGGACATGTTGGAGAGAGTCCAGCGAAAACGGTTGTGGGGCAGGGGGACAGGACTGGGGAGGACAGGCTGGGGGAACTGGGCCGACTGAGTCTGCGGACGAGAAGACCGAGGGGGACTGAAGAGCAGCCTTCACCTCCCTGCCGGGGCTCGCAAAGAGCGCGGACTGGGCTGCTCTCAGTGGGGGCAGATGAAGAACAAGGAGCAATGGGCTCCAGCTGCAACAGGTTGGATATTAGGAAAAACTCTCACCAGGAGGGTGGTGAAGCACTGGAACAGGCAACCCAGAGAGGTGGTGCAGTCTCCATCCTTGGAGGTGTTTAAGACCCGGCGAGACAAAGCCCTGGCTGGGGTGATGTAGCCAGGGCTGGTCCTGCTTGGAGCGGGGGCCGGACGAGTTGTGACCTCCCGAGGTCCCCTCCAGCCTATGGTTCTGTGCAGGGACGATGGGGCCGGTGTGCGTGAGTACATTTGCACACGCATGCATATGCATGTGTCCGTGTGCGCACACAACATAAGAAATGAAACCACCGAGCCTAATTAACCTCAGCTGGAAACGCAGCCGGCGATACAGGGGTGGCCGGTACCCCCCCCCGTACCAGGTGAGAAGGGACAGGAAAAAGGAGAGGAGCGAGCCTGGTCGGAGAGGAAGACGAGGGCCGGCTGGAGCGCGTCTCGCTGAAGGAGCGCTCCTCAAGCCTCTGCGCCGCTCTCCCCCTCATTACCTGTTCATAAGCACTCTGATCACATACGGAAAGCCACTAATTAAGGAGAAGGGGGCTTTTCTCTTTCTCTCGCACTCTCCTTTGCCGCGTCGGCTGTGCCAACCCTGCCCCTGGCAAGGTAAAATTTGAAAACGTAACATTCATACAAAGGGGCCGCGATTTACTGGGAAACAATTTTCAAACGCACACAAAATAAAGAAGAAGGAGAAAAACAACAAAAAACCAACCCTCTTCCCGCTCCCTTTATTTCGGGGGGGGGAAAAAAAAGAAAAAAAATTATTTATTTTAATGATTGTTATTAAAGCCCAGCAAAGAGGATTTAAAAAAACAAGGAGCACGATTAGCAGGGGAATAATAATCATCATTATATTTTTTGAAAAATACCCAGCTCCCTCCCAGGGCCTGCGCTGGACTGACAAATTGCCGAATTAAAGCTGATTAGATGTGATAAATGGCACGGACTGACGGGAGGATTTGGAAGGGGCGGTGGGGGGGGGAGGGGAAAGGTTTATCCTTCAGCTTGGACAGCAGAGGTGAGGAAACTGCAAAGCAGGACCCCCGATGTTGCAGCTGGCTCTGGGGACCGGGCCGCCCGCAGAGAGCTGGAAGGCCTGCGTGGGCAGAGGGGAGTCGCTGGCAGGACCGAGCCCCCCCAAGAAGGGCTGGCAAGGGCACAGGGCTCAGACACGGGGGTCGGCACCAAGACGCGGCGCTGAGATCCAGGATCACGGCACGGCCTTGAAAGCCACGTGGCGGGGAAGGGAACGCAGCAGCTCGGGAACACGGCGCCCACGGCCGAGCGTGCAAACCCCGGCTCGAGGCGGGCGGGGGCAGCTCCCGTCGCTCTCTTCTCGGCTCCTTCCGATCTGGCCGCATCCTTCGTCACGCGCGGGGGCCTAAAACCGGACGCCAGGCTCCGGGGCACCGGACGGAGCAGCGGCGCCCTTCCTTGATTTGCAAGTGATGCTCTTTTCCTCCGACCTCTGGGTACTGCCCCACGGCCCAGTGCCTGGCACGGGACTGTCCAAATGGCAGGATGCGGCCCCAGCCCGGCACTCGGGGAACCCAAAACCAGCTCTCCGCTCTGCCTGTGCCCCGCTGGGTGACCTCCGGTGTGCCTCAGTGTCCCCATCTGTGAAATGGGGGCAATACAGATCCTCCTCAGCCCCGCACTGGCCAGATAAGAGCCAGCTGCTGCAGCCGTTCAGCGATAAAACATACTGCTTCTCCAGCACCCCCGGGACCCTACCCATTTGACCTCACTGCCTTCCACTACCCAATTTGACAGTGGTATATTAGGTGTATTACGGGAGCACCGAAGAGAAGGACCCGGCTGCACAAAAGAGTTGGCCCGTGCCCCAACGAGCCCATAACCCGGACAAGCCACGGGGAAAACCGAGGCCCAGAGGCATCAAGTGACTGCCCACGGTTACGGGGCAAGAGCCCAGCTCTCCCGAGCGCCCACCAGAGCCCGGAACTGAAAAGGGACGGAGCTGCAGAGCAGCAGGATGGGCTCTCGGGCGCTCCCCCCGGGCCGTGCCCCGCCACTCCTCCTCCTCCTCCCGCCCCGTGCCCTGGGAGCGACGCGCGGTGCGCCGCTGACATTTCCCATGGCTCTGCCCGCGCGGCCCCTTCCTCGCTCTGCCGCTATTCATGTGTCCAAAGACATCCCCGGCGCGGCTTGGGTTTCCGCGCAGCCGGCAGATAGCCGCCGATAACATTCTTCTCCGGCTTGTCGAGCCTGTATCTGGCAGCCGGGATCTGAGCCCGGGACCGCGCTGACAACAGACGGGCCATTGTCTGCCTCGCCGCGAGAGCGGGGGCGCGGGGTCCCCCCCGCGCAGTCAGATTTCAGGGCAAGGCCCCGCTTCGGGCTAGGAGCCGCAGGTGAGCCCAGGGCCCCGGGGGGCTCGGGCAGGGAGCGGCACGCGGGGCAGCCGGCCGAGGCTGGGGCTATCCGCGGGCTCGAAGACGCGCTCCGTCCGTGTTCCCCGGGGGGGTGAAGGAGTCGTTTGTGCCAGGCCCTTCCAGCGCCCTGGGTCACTGCCGGCCGGGCAGAGGCCAGCACCATTATTTGGAGACAAGGCTCCCTATTGCAATGCCCCCGAACCCTGCCATCCCCATCCCGGCGTGTCCGGGCGGCCTTCGCGGGCTACGGTGCTCCTAGCCCTTGTCTTCCAAGCAGCACGGTGCACGGGACCAGGACTCCTGGGGTCTCTTCCTGGCCCTGGCGGGCGCTTTGGACAGGAGCAAAGGGACTCAGCTCCCCAGATTCAGCCTTTGCCACCATCCGGGACATCACCCCTCGCGACCGTGAGCTCCTGACCCCCTCCCTGCACCAACACGAGCCCGCCGCTTGCCCCGCCAGGGGCACGTGCCACGTGTCGAGCGTGCGGAGGGCTTGCAGCAGCTGGCGCTCACGCGGGCCCAGGCGCTGGACCCGCGTGATGGGTTAAGGCTTTCTCCGGTGAGAAAGGAGCGGAGGCACCACCTCCGTGCGGTCTGCAAGGCAGTGGTAAGAAAGAAGCCCCCCACACACCTATGAATTGCCTTGTGCTCCCTGCAGCACATACCCCTGACCCCAGAAATTTGCCCCCCAGACTGCGCCTCTAATCCCTCTGCAGCCCTGGGCGGGAGCAGCCAGCTACCAGGCGGCTAACCCGGGTGGAGGGCGTGCTGCCACGGCCACACTGCCCCAGGCAGGCTGGCATGAGCTGCAGCCACGCGGCGAGACAGGGCACCCCGGGACAGCTTCGGGGCCCTCCCGGCCTCAGCACGTCAAGTCCAGCCCTGACCAGTCCGTCCCCTGCGATGCCACCCACCGCGGTGTCCCTTGACCCGGGGCTGACAAGTGGCATCGACCTGCCGTGCGGGGCTCGGAGGAGCAGATGGCGGCCAGGTGGCTTTGAATTGATTAGTATTGGTTTGGGAGGCCGTGCGGCGTTAATTGGCCCCCCGGGACCTCACGATAAAGTGCAGGAGAGAGAATTGATTAAGCTTCCCAGCAAATTGCACCTCTGCCACCTCGGAGACGCCCTGCCCTGCCCTGCCCTGCC
>JAGPOW010000745.1:1064552-1081297 GCA_030014935.1 Caiman crocodilus | reverse complement strand
GGGGGGGGGGTATCCCGAGACCGGTGGGGTCACGCTACCGAGAAGTGAGTCAGCGCCCTGTGCACAGGCGAGTCCGGGAAGGCGATGGCGTGACGGAGGAGTGGTATCATTGCCAGGAACCATCCTGTTCCTGGCACTGGGCTTGCCACGGGCCAAAGCCCAAGGTCTGGGCTCTGTTTCCTGTGTGCGCACAGCTCCTCCTGGATCGCCGCCTATCTCGGCCCCGACACCGCACGCACACGGGCCGCGAGGATGACTCACGGCCCGGAAAGCACACGAGGCTGACGAAACCTGGCAGGGTTCGCTCGGGGGCGAGCAGGTGAAAAGGGGACCGAAGCCCAGCCTGCAGGTCCCGACACGGCGCGGAGGCGGCCAAGCCCCCGGCGGCTCCTGGCTCCGCGGGCAAAGGTCTCCCCAGGGCCAGGCCTGGGCTCTGCGCTCGGGATCGGTCCAGCTGATCCGCCGCGTTTGCTAGCGAAGGGCACCAGCCCCAGAGCAGCTGGCAGGGGAAAGCAGCAAGAAAAAGGATGTTGTTCCTGCTCTGAAACAGCCAGGCCTTGCCCGGGCACGCAGGCATCTGCCAGGCAAAGGTCTGCTGGGTCAAAAAGCAGCTGTTTCCCTTGCAGCGTGCAACCGGGTCCCTCCAGGACGAGCCGCAGGCTCCCCACCCCCCGGCCACTGCTTTTCCATCGAGGCTGGATGCATTTCCGAAGACAGGATCCCACCCCAGGCGGTCACCGGGTGACACCGCCCTGCCCGGGGTTTCGGGTCAGGTGCAGAGGATCACGATGGGGCCTTGAGGCTTTAGGATCCTGCAGCACTACATTGCCCGCCTTCCTGGGAGCTTGGCCATCCCCTTGAGTCATCTCCCCGTCCTCCCACTCTCCGGTCCGCTCGCTCTCAGGCCACGATCCCTGGCTCCCTGCTCTCCACCTCCGCTCCAGGGGCAGCCGTGGCTCCGGGCTGCACGAGTGCCTTGCCCCGACCCCGCCTGCTCCGACGCGCTCCGGGGCTGGACTCTCGTTCCTGCCGCCCCTTCTCCCGACACGCGCCGGTCTCATTAGTCACCGGGGTCGCCCGGGGCTCGGCCTCCGAGCCTCCTTCCTCCCTCCGCGACTCACTCCCTGGCCTGCCCCCCGCCCCCAGCCTCGGTACATCATTAATGGACTCATCATTAGCATGTTTTTCCCATCCCGCATCCGAGGGGAAAAGTCAGCTGCTTGTTGCAACCTCCAGCCTGCCCCATGCAGCCCCACGGCAGCGGCTCCATCGGCGCCGGGGTCCAGCATCCCCAGAGCAGACGTAAGCAGCCACCAGGTGCTGGCAAGGAGGCGCGATCCCCGCTGACTCGTTAATCTAATTACAGACGGAGCTTGCAAAGTGCTCTGGACACAGCGGGCCTACGTCAGGCAGGACCCTGGGCACGCCGCGTGCTCCGCCGGTCGCTGACACGATGCCAGAGTCGCAGCTGCCCAAGGGCTCTCCAGTCCCCCCGGGCGGCTGGGGGCTTCATCCAAACCCGAGGGTCGGTTCGTACGTGAAGCAGAAGCACCCGGAGACTGAGCGAAACAGGCAGGAGTCGGGACTCTCCGCAGGCAGCAGTTTCCTGCACCAGCGCGCTGCTCCGTCCTTGCCCCTCCGGCGGGCTCGCCTGCTCACTCTCTTCCAAAAAGCCTGGGCGTTTCGGCAGCGTTGGACCCTGAGGCTCCAGCAGCTCCGTGCACCGGGGGTCTGGGCGAGCCCTGCAGCACCCACCCCTGGGAAATGGTGCAGAGTCGGGACTCGAACCCGGCCCTGCCAACCCAAGCGAGCCTCGAAGACCTCGGCCGGTCTGCACTACCCCTTCCAGACTCCTGGAGCCGAAACCTCGCACCTCGCTGCCCGCTCCCCGGCCTCGCGGCTGCAGCGAGGGGCAGTCGGGCCCCTCCTCGCCGCCAGAATTTCCTCTTGAAGAAACTGCTTTTGTAAAAACTTTGCGGCGGGTGCCGCGAATGCCATCAGCTCTCCGGCGCTGACACAATGAGGTTACGGCGAGCCCGAGAAGGGGAAAGGGAAAAAAAAGAGAGAGAAAGAAAAACAGCACACGCACACACTTTCAAAGCAAAATTGGAAGGGGCAGAGCATTGTGGGTAATGGTATGCAAATTATCATGCAGAACTGACTCTCGGCGGCTGGTGATTACTTCCCCGAGCTGAAGGTAAATCGCTTCCAGCCCGCCGTGCACGGCGCGCGAGGGCCTCTGGACCCCGCTGACGCCCGGGGACCCGGGAGCAAGGAGGATGGGGCAGGACGCGGAGTCGCGGGGTGACGGGTGCCCTCCAACCCAACCCAACCCAACCCAACGGGCTGCGGCGCGGCTGGGACCCAGAGCGGTGGCTGAGCTCCACCGGGTCCAGCCACGTCTTCCCCAAGACCGCAAGTGTCCCAGGAGCAGAAGAGCAATGCCAGGTGGATCCCTCGCCCACCTCCCCAAGCATCCCACGCTCCTTCCAGGCCGGTTCAACCGTGCCCCCTAGAGGCCTTTCCATCTGGACGTCAGGACCTTTCCCTTCTTTCCGCTCCAGACGGTGGGGAGGGAAGAGCGAGGCAACGGCTGGCGAGAAAAAGGCAGCGGGAACCTCCCTCAGGCTCTGCCCGTGCTCCAAGGGGGGCCCGCTGCAACGAGCACCCGTGGAAAAATGCACGCTGGCACTGCAGTCGCCATCATTACGCTCCAGAGCCAACGCTCCCGCTCTGCTGTCCCCACGCTTGTGGGAGACGGACGGGCAGCGGCCGCCACGACGCACGTGGACGGGGCTCGCCGGGCCGAGAGCAGCGCCCAGCGGCCGCCCACCTCGCATTCCCTTCCCGGGCCGACGGCTGAGAGCGCAGCGTTTGATCTGGATGCACACCCGGCTCACGGCCATCGAACGCGTGGATGCTCGTCTTGCTGGGGTGCTCCGGCCCCAGCTGACTCCCTGTCCTTTGGGCCGGGGGCCCGACCACCCCCAACGTCTATGAAACCTATGGTCTGGACCCAGACGTAGCAGCGGGACCCCCAAGGCGGACGTTCGGCATGCCCCGTTGCGAGCCCGCCGGCCCCACAAAGCAGGGCGCCGTGAGACGCCCTAGCAAACCCGCGCCGGGGGCCTGTCCTTGAAGCCAGGCACGGCGCTCTGCGGCGCTCGGCCCCCTAATCCGCCGAGCCAGCCGACAGCTCTTGCTTCTCTTGAAGGTGTCACAGGTCACTGCTTCTCTTGCAACAGCAGCAAACAGCCCACAGGCCTCCTTACACAAAAACAACCCCGAGGCAATCTGCGGTGATTGATAATGAGGCAGCATCTAAATGGTTGCAGGCGCGGCCTATCGCAGTTTGGGCTCGTTCGCCCAGAGAAGCACTCAGCCGTTCTCACATCTCAAACGCTCTCAGGACGACTCACTTATCTGATAAGATGTGCCCTCAACCGTACATATTAATTTGGAGCCGGGCTCAGGCAGCCGGCTCTGGATGCACGAGACAAGCGACAGAGGGACTCAGACGAGGCAGCTCTCCTAATGGGCTTTCACGCGCGTGCTAGTCCTCCTCGCACGCCGGCCGCGTCCACCTGCAAATAAGCCCGCGGGTGCCCCAGCTGTGACCCAGGGGGTTTCTTCCCCCGGGGGGTGCACTGGTAGGGGTGTTGCCGGCCGATGGAGGGAAGGGGTTACTCCTGGGGAGGCCGCGTCTGGAGTCCCGCGTCCGGTTTTGGGCCCCGCACTACGGAAAGGAGGTGGACAAACTGGAGAGTCCAGGGAGGGGCGATGAACCCGGTTTGGGGGCTGGGGGACAGGACTGGTGAGGAGAGGCGGGGGATTGGGGTTAGTCTGGAGAAAAGAAGCCCGAGGGGGGTTGAGTAGCAGCCGTCAGGTCCCTGCGGTGGGGCTGCACAGAGGATGGGGCAGGGCTGGTCTCAGGTGACGGGACAAGGAGCAATGGGCTCCACTTGCAGCAGGGGAGGCTGAGGTTGGCTATTGGGGAAACTGTCTTACAAGGAGGGCGGTGAAGCGCTGGAACAGGTGACCCAGGGCGGTGGTGCAGGCTCCATCCCTGGAGGTTTTCAAGCCCCGGCTGGGATGATGCAGTTGGGGCTGGTGCTGCTTGGAGCAGGGGGCTGCACTAGACGTGACCTCCTGAGGTCCCGTCCGCCCTCATTTCTATGATTCAATCCTAAGCAGGAGACGGCGCGGGTCGGTTCTCACTCGGGACTGACTCCTGGTCGCAGCCCAAGCTGGAGGAGGGTGGACGTGGCGGCAGATTGCGCACCACCGGGTTAAAACGATGCAACCTTGAGTACCACCAGCGAACTGTTCACGTCAGCCTTAAGGACCGCCAGCAAGTTTGTGTCTCATAAAGTCATTATAAGAAATCTGTTAACGTGTACCGCTGACGGGTTGTCTGCGTGGCACGGGTGGTGCCGTGCTGGGAGCCGCTGTCCCGGGGTTTATCTCCAGCATGGAGAGGGGCAGGGGTGGTGGTGGCCGCACAGGATGGGAGGTGGGACCCCTGGGTCCAATTCCCAACAGGTTCAAGGACGTGGGATCTACAGACTAGGAGTCGGGACCGGTCAGCTCAAGGCCCAGAACCGGACCCAGACTTGAATGTGGTTTCTAAACAGCAGTCTCCAACCGGCGCCAGCCCCTCACACCCCCATCTCCTCCCAGCGCAGCATAAGGGGCTAAATCCCCCCACCCCCAGCCCCAATTACCTCCCCTGCCCCTTTGAAGCGTCCCAAAGCGGCAGCCCCAGCCCTCCCGCTAGCTTCAAACGTCCTCCCGCTTTGGACAAGCCCCAGTGCAGATGAGTCACAGAGATCCCTTTCTCCCGCCTCGTTTCAAAGCGCAGGGAACTTTGCAAAGTTACAGAGTGGAAGAAGGAATAAATTGGCAGGGGAGAGGGGAGCACAATGCGAAAGCGGGTGGAAGAAAGCAAAGCCAGACCTCCCTCGTTCGGCTGTGGTGCGGGGAGGGGGGCCGGGAGGGAATAAAGGATAAAAAGGGGCATGAATGGGGAGAACAGCAACAGAGAGCAGCGGAGGTTTCAGGGAGATGGTGGCGCTTCGGATTCAAAGGAAGAAACAAAAACACAAACAAGCAAAGGCCCAAAAGATTTGGGCTCTGGCAACAGAAGTGCTTTCCGTGCCAAGCCAGGGTGAGAAAACACGTCTCAAGCAGTCCTGGGGCAGGCCGGCCGGCCTACCAGCGCCCCCCCAAACCGCACGCTGCTGCACCAGCTCCCCCCGCCTGGGGCGTGCGATGCACGGATGCCTCCGATCGTGCCCACGTCGCTGCAGCTCGGCCCGGCCCGGCCCGGCCCGCCGGACTCTGCCTCCAGGACATGCTTATGCTAGGGTTGCGCATAATCCCGCGGACAGCCAGGATGGAAAGGAAGCACGTGCACAGCACTGGGCCAAGCGGATCCAGGGTGGTGGGAGTCCTCATCCGCTGTCGCTCCACCTGCGAGGCCATGCTACCTCCTTCTCTGTGCGGGCCCCGGCGCTGCAGTGACTGCGGGCACCTTTGCACTTCAGGCTGCCCCTCTCGAGATACAGCCAGCCCCTGACGTCAGTCGCGCCGGGGGTCTCCGGCGGTGGCATCTCGCTGCAATGCTTCAGCTGCCCGCTCTTCCAGGGAAGGTTTCTCTGCTTTTGCCCTAGTGCTTTCTGAACCGCCCCGTCCCCTGGAACCGAAGCCCGGGGGACGCTTCTGGTGCCTCCAAGTTATGCAAGTCACAGAGGAGCAGGGCTGGAAGTCATCCGGTCCAACCCCCTGCCCGAGGCAGGAGCATCGCCCCCTACAACCCATCATCTACAAATTCATAATTGTTTGGCTTTTTTTAATTTAAAACCGGCTCTGGGGACCAGAGAGAGCCCCAGAGCTGCGGTGGGTTATCGCGGGACGGCACCGTGAGCACCGAGATGGGCAGGAAGATGGAGACGGACGCTGGTGGGTTGGTAGGCAGGTAGAGATGGATGGACTGAATCAAGCAATAGTCATGCCTACGACACAGAGAAGCTAATGCCATGTCTGCACCTCCTTCCCGTGTCCCGAGGGTGCGGGCTCGAGCCCCAAGCCCCCCCAGATCGGACGCACGCGTGCCGCACACTTCTCTCCGCATCCCAGACACGACCAGGCCCCTTTTCGCCACGAAGCGACTCTTCCGCCACTCCCCTCTGCCTCCCACCTGCCTCCCCCCGTCCCCGTTTTCCTCTCCAGCAGGTACAAAATCTATCGGAGCCGCGCGGCTATGGTAATTGAACCTGCAGCCCCTTTCCGAGGCGAGCTATCATTAGCCCCCATAATCAAAGCTCCCTGGAATTGTACCAGCTGCTGCAATTCACACCACTCACCCCTCATTAACATGGATGCTCGTTAGCCGAGCACTGAGACTAATCAATACTGCCATTAACGAACTATCCTGAATTAATGCGTTTTAACCTGGCAGGCTTTAGGATCTTGGTCATTTTTCTACCCAACTTGGCATGAAAAAGGTTGTTGGGTTTCCCCCCCCGCTTTCAAACCTACTTTGTTCTGCTGCGTGGCTGCAAATCCTTTTGCTAGCGTGGGGCCGGCCTGCTCGGCAGCCCGCGTGCCCGCCTTGCTTCCCCGCTCTCCGCTCGATGACTACCCTACCCCGTGTCCCGACACAGGCTGCCACCTTCAACCAGTGCTTTTCCCTCTGAAGTCTCTTCCCAAGTTCTCCACGGCGGAAAGGGGTAACGCTGCTTTTCTCCCCATCTTGTCCCATTGCAGCCACCTCTGGGGTGGAGCGTGGCACTGCAAAAAAGGGACATCCCCGAAATCTAAGATGCTTTCAACCGTCTGACCCCACCCCTGGCCATCTGCAGGCCACAAGACCAGCATGGAGATGCTACGACCATTCACGCAGCAGGGATTTTTCACTAAAAAACGGGGTTCTTTTTTTTACAGGACTAAAAAGCCGCGTTGTGCAAGACGCTATCGCCCTTGGTTAAACCGCAGGGCGTTTTCATCCCGAGCGTTTTGAACGCGGCTGAGCCGTTTCCGAGAAGCAAACTCAAGCTGCAGGCAGGGAAAAGTTTCAAGACCGGTTTAGAGGGAAACGTCCCAGGGAAAGTTACGGGAAACGGAGAAATGCGAGCGCTGCCAAACCCGGACGGCTGGGAGATCTGGGCCATTTCTTAACGCGAAGACGGCAAGCTCTCCCGGGGTTGGACAGCACCTAGCACATCGGGAGCCTAGTCTGAGGCAGGGGCCCCTCGGCACTAGGAGGGGGAAGGATGGACGGAGGCGGTTTGTGAAGGTGCTGGGACCTGAAGTCCATGCCGAGCGGGCTGCAAGCTCAGCCCCGACCCGCTGACGGGCCTCACCTCTGCACTCGCCGACGCATGCAAGACGCTGCCACCCGGGCCACGTCCCCGCGTCCCACGCGCCCCGGAGAAGCGCTGGAGACTCGGCGAGCACCTGGGGCCGGCACACCCCGCTGGGCACCAGTCACCGGACCGTGATTGCCGCGCTGCACGGGCAGCGAGCTGGCGAGCGGCTTGGCAGCCTCCACCTGAGCCGCGGCACTGCTGCCCGGCCCCCGCCGCCAGGCCACCTGGCCGCCCCGCGGGAGGCACCGGCAGGCAGCAGGGGCCAGTGGCATCGTGTCGACCCGCTCGGCGCGCTGCGACCTCCGAGGCGGGCGGGGGGCCGGGAGCCCATCCCTGCCGACAGCAAGCTGCCCGCGCGGGCACGGATCCCAGCTTGTCAGCGGCCACGGACAAAGCGGGAGAGGTTGAGCGGCAAGGTCACCGCGCCGGGAATCGAGGAGCCTCTCCCACGAACAGGAGGGGCGCGGACCCCGCCGCCCACCGGCGCCCCTGTCCTCCCCGAAAGGTCTCGCCCCTGCTGCCGGGCGGGATGCTGGGGGGGGTCTCGGCCCTGGGGGCAGTGCCAGCACTCACGCCGCTTGCAAAGTTTTAGGCCGCGTGTTTCAAGTGGAGCTGAAAAGAGCCCTGCTCCCCCAGGGCCGCCTCTGAAAGCAGCTCCGGCCTTTGATGGCCAGCTGCTCCGTACCGCAGGGCATCCTCTGACCCGCACGCACTAGGAGCCATCAGAAGCCAGGACCTTGCTTCAATAGCGCGGACGGGCGGGCGTGCGGTGGGGGGGCCGCGTCCCTCCGGGCCCGGCTCTGCCTTGCGGGCCCCACCGCCCATCTCGGGCCTCGCGCCGCAGAGCCGGGGTCCCGGGTTCGGATCCCGCGGCGGCTGCAGCCTCCCCGCGAGACTCGCCCCCGCCACGAGGCTTCCTCCCAGATGCCTCCCATTGATCCCGACCCACCCCCGCGCCCCCTCTCCCCTCCATTTGTCAATCCATTAGGGGACCCAAGGCACCGAGCAAAGAGTCAAATCTCCTCACCCTGCCACCGCCCTCCCTTCCCGTTCCCCTGGCTGCCTCTTACTGCCTCTGGCTAAACAGAGATCAGAAATGTTAGATCTTTCTTAACATCTCCTGCCAGTGCTGTCAGTGGCCCTCTCCAGAGTACCAGGGCCCTCTGTTATGTAAACACAGCACATTCTCTGTCAAAGATTAAAAAAAAAAGGCTCATTTGCACATAAAAGCAGCCCCTGCACTAGTTACGGGCACTGTGGCATGTAAGGAAGACGGTAGGTTAAACTCAATAATAAAGCAGGGCGGTAGAGAGAGCTGCCTCCTTCCCCCTCTCCCCACCTAATCCCATCGATAAATATTGTTCCGCTCTCCGGCCCTTACGTGCCAGGTGCGGGCCGCAGGAGCGGGGTGACCCGCGGGCACGGGCCACGGATGGGGTGGCAGGAGTCGGGGCAAGGCAGGGCAGGGGGATCCCCGCGGGCCATCCGCCGCGTCCCGTCCAGCGAGACCCCTCTCGAACAGCCCGGGCTCTGCGGATGCCCCTCGATCCCAGCTCCCAGGTGGCCCCGGCTGCACCCCAGGCCCCTCGCAGCCCTTCCAGCTGGCAAGCTGCACGCCCTACCCCAGCTCCAGGCTCTGCCGAGACCCCGGCGCGGCGATAAGGACCGCCAGCCCCTTCTCTCCCGGTCTCTACGTTCCCGCGGCACCCCCTTCCTTCCCAGGTTCGAACCCAAGACCCATCCAAATCCTTTCCTCTGCTCGGCGCTGCGGCCAGGTACCTCTGAGCACCCCCCTTGCCGACACGCTCCGGGTCATTATGTTCGATTACAAGCCGCCAGCTGACACCAGACCTCTGGCGCTGCTCGGCACGGCTCTCGCGGGCACGGCTGCCAGCAGGCGAGGCTGGGCAGCGCTGCCCGTACAGCTGGCCAGACCCAGCCTGCTCCTGCCCGGCGCCGTGCTGCAGCAACGCCGAGCTAATTACTCCTGGGGCCTAGGCAAGCCTCATGGCGAATGCAAGGGGCTAGCTCCCCCGTCTCCTCCCCTCGGGCCGAGGGGCTCGTGGATGCCCCTGGCCCCTCTTGTACTGCCCACGTTGCGACGGCTCCTGCCTTTTGCCCCCGGCAGGTGACACGGGGCCGGAGCCTGCCCGGGAGACCCAGGCCGACTGGCTCCGAGGCTGGCGTCAGGCATTTGTATGTCGAGTTGGGATGTCTGCAAATTGAATCAGCTCTGAAATTCATCGTCAGGAGCCCGTCATGGTAATTGCGTTAGCGCCGTCAGCCGTTTCCTCACCTCTCTCCCTGCCGGCCCGGGGAAAGGGTGAGGTCTCGGGCCGAGCGTGCAGCCCGGGTGCCCCGCCGGCGGGGGGGGTGCGCGTGGCACCGCCGGCGGGGGGGTGGGGGTGGGGGTGCACGCGGCCGGCATGGGAGCGTGGCCGGAGCCGGGGGGGCGCAGGCAGCACTGTGCAAGCAGGTGGCCAGATGGCGCAGGAGAGGGCAGGGCCAAGACAGCAGAAGGTGT
The DNA here is from genome assembly GCA_030014935.1 of Caiman crocodilus. NCBI lineage: Eukaryota > Metazoa > Chordata > Crocodylia > Alligatoridae > Caiman > Caiman crocodilus. The sequence goes on along the minus strand of JAGPOW010000745.1, from coordinate 1,071,403 downwards.
TTACAGCGGCAGCTGACTGCAAAGGTAACGGGGAGAGCAGGGCACGGGAGCGGAGCGGGAGGGCAAGGCCCCCGCCTTGCTTCGGCACGTATGCACAAGTATGCACACGCACCCCATCTCGCACACCCAAGCACGCAGGCTCATATGGAGCCCCCTCGGACTGCGTGCACAAATTAACACGCCTGGCGACCACGGGCAGCGTGGACGGCTGGCACGGGACAGGGGCTGCTGGAGGCAGGAGGGGGACCCCCGCCCCGTCACAGGGGTTTGCATCAGGAAGCCATCAGGCAAGCGCGATAAAGGGAACCAAGCAGGGGCCAGGTGAACAGCCCCGCGGCTCCCCAGAGAAGGACCCCTGGCAGAGGCAGTCTCAACCCAGGGGCCGTCCAGCCTGGCACCCACGGTCAGGCAAGCTGCCCAGGAGGACGGGAGAGGAAAGCGGAGGGGCGGTTTGACCCTTGCTGGCCCTATGGAGGAGGGCAAGGCGGAGAGAGGCATCCCCTCGGAGCTGCCCCCCAGCAGGCTGGCAGAGCGTGGCGCCCGCTGGACCCCTGCCCGACGCCGCGGCATTTTGCCAGATGCTGCACAGGCACCAGGCCAGAGACATGGTCGCAGCCCCGGCACGGGCAGGGGGTGGTAGCAGGGACAGGCGGGCACAGGACCCAAACCCCATGCCAGGGAACCGTGGGGGCAGGGGACGCAGGGGCAACCCTGCAGACCTGGGGGGGGCTGAGCCACGCACATAGGGGCACCCGGACCCCAAAGCACCCGGCGAGGCCTGTGGTGCTGCACCACAGACCAAGCATGGTCAAGGGTAGGTAGACGGGGCAAGACCCCGGGGGCAGGTGCAGATGCACGCAACCCCCGGCCGCGAGGCCGAGCAAGGAAAACGAGAAGCCAGGAGGGGAAGGTCGGCGCCTAAAATCTCTGTGCCGGGAGACACACGTACGAGTAACGTGGATGCGAGCACCCAGGGACATCGCAGACCGGCAGCGCCAGAGCCCCTGGGACGAGGCTGCAGCTTGCACCAGCGCCCGCGGAGCGGGACAGGCCGGACCCCGGGGAGCCGCCGGCCCAGGGCTGCCACTCGGACCTTGCACCCTGCAGGACTCGCCCCAGCCTCGCTCGGGGCCGCTGCACCGTGGGGAAAGGTCCCATCCCCTTTGCTCCCACCCTCCGCGGGCTCCCTCCACGGCAGCAGCGCGGCTCAGTGGTGAGCGCAGAGCCGCTCGCATCGGCACGATGCCAGCTGCCCCCCGCTCCAGCAACCCCAACAGCCTCCGTGGATGCCCCAGAGCCGAGCCCCCCTCTCCGGTCCCCGCGCCGCAAAGGAAGTGACGCGAGCTGGCGTGACCCCCCAGATCCGAAGGACGACGCAGGACTTTTCTTCGGAGCCCCGATGTTGACAGACTGCGCAGCCGAAGGAGCCATAATTTATCACGCCGGCCCTGACAGCTCCCTTTGACGGGGTCCCTGGGGGGCTGAGCAATGCCTTTTGTCTGCCCGACAATTAATTATTTCCTGGCTAATGATGAACTCTGACTTGCAAAGCAGGTAGCAGCTCTGTGAAGGAAGCAGGCCGGGTTTCTTTGCCTCCCCCCCCCACCTCCTTCCCTCTCCCACACTTGGCTTGGGGAAGCAGAGGAGTGGTCCCAGTACTGGTGACTGATGCCAGCAGGAAGGGGCCGCTGGGTCTGTGGCTGGGGAGAGCGGGGAAACTGAGGCCTGGATGCCAGCAGCGCCGTATTTGCCCCTCCACCTCCATCCCACTACGTCTGAACCGAGCAGCCCAAAAGGAGGAAGAGCAGCTGCCCGCTCTGGGCCCACGTCTCCCACCCAGGATCCACCCCGCATCAGGTGCGCGGCCTAGGAGAGGAGCTGGCCTGAAATCACGAGAGCTGGCAGGAGCGGGGCACGCTACGTGCACCCACGTACCCCCTGCATGAAGATGAGGATGCATGCACACGTGCACCCGTGAGTGTGTCTGTAATAGGGTCAGGGGGCATGGGGATCAGCATGTCCATGCTTTTGTGCATACATGTGCGAGAACAGAAGCACACTCAGGAACGTGCCGGTATATGTGAACGTGGGTACGTATGTGCAGGAGGGGGCACTGTGCGTACATGGCTGCTTGAGAACGCGCGTGCACATGAGAACACAGCTGCACACGCGTCAGAACAGTGCACGTCCCATGGGGAGAGCGTGAAGGTGGGTCCACACAGCAAAGAAAACGAATGCGTGTACCTGGCCGAGGACACGGGCCTACGTATGCCCCGTAAGAACATGGGTCCCCGTGTCCTTAACAGGTATACGTACCTCTGTGTTCTCATGATTTCAGGCCAACGCCTCTCCCAGGCACGCACACGTGTACACAGCTGAGAACACGGGCATACCTGTCACCACCAAGAACAGGGGCACACATGTACGCAGCCGGGAACGGGCTTGGCGTGCCGCTGGCGAGAACACGGGGGCACACGTACACCGGCCTGCGGGCAGACGCCGTGTCTCAGCGACAGTTGTTTGCTGTTCCAGCACCGGGTGCTTTAAGGCCCAGCCGTGCCGACCGCAGCCCTGGAGCACTCTGCGCCGAGGAGCTGATAACTGGATGATAGGTCTGTGTTAATGGAGAAAATCCATTTAGGTTCACTCGATCCTCTCCCACAGGCTTTCATTACCCCTCAGGGGGCCGTGGTGCATTGTCCCCGGAGACGGGCAAGCTGTGCAATCCCGATCCCATCGCTGCCGTTCATCTGCCTCTGCAGAGGCGCGGGAGGGAGCGGACCCTGCGTGTTGTGGCTGAAGTGGTGTTTTAGCCCCGAGCTCGCGGCTGCAGGAGGCAAAAGCAACATCAATATCCCGCCGGGGCTCCAAGCGCCGCTCGAGGAGAGCCCGAGGGCTGCTCCGCTGCTCTGGCAGATGCCAGGGCCTGTAGCAGGGTGGGAAATCAATGCCCCCCTTCCCAAAAGCTGCAGAGGACACCTGGCCTTACAGAGGAGGGGCTGCAGCTACCACGGCCATAAGGGACTGGATAACAGGGTAGCCAAGGCCAAGAGCAGGTAGACTGGGACCAGAGCCGGGATGCTGGGTCCAGTCCCCACCCCAAGCTTCAGGGGAGCCTGGCTCCAGACCTGAGCTGACCCGTGCTGGCACCCAGTGTGGGAAAGGGGCAGCAAATGCCCCACACCCAGGCTGACTTCACACTCAAGAGTAGATTGGATAGGTACTTGGCTGGGGTCCTGTGATCCTGGCACTCGTTCCTGCCATTGGCGGGGGGTCAGACTAGATGGCCTGCTCTAGGCCTCTTCTGACCCTGGATACTATGACGATACTATGATACGATACTATGACACCCCAGCATCAGGCGCCAGCAGCAGAGTGAGGAAAGGGCACGAGAGCAGACGGAGCCAGAGCCGGGCTGGAGAGTCTCGAACCCAGACCCGGGAGGCACTGAAAGGAGCTCAGCCCAGGGGCAACACAGGGACTTGGCGCCCATCAGATACAAGCTCCCTGCAGCTGCAGACATGGCACCCAAGCTGGGGGGCCTGGTACACGCCTGCAGGAGCAGGAGGAGCCGCCGAAGAGGAGGGGGCAGGCGTGAACCCCGTCTGCACGCCCACCGTGGAGGCACAGGGGCTGCCGGCATGCGTGAGCAAGGCGGGGGGCTGCAGGGACGGGCCTGCCCTCCCCAGCAAAGGAACTGGCTGAGGAGCCTTAAGCAAAAATCAAACCCGTCTGGCGGGCTGGCACCTCGCACATCCCACCTCTCCCCGGTCCGTCCTGTTTAAGGCTAGTTAATAGCTAGTGTTCTCTGGTTAGGCCTGAATGACATTTGCAGAGTTATAATAACTGAGCTATTACTTGCTGTATTGATGCATTCCCCCTGCCGGCAGCCTGCTCATCCCAGCTCAGCGCCCGGCAGCCGGTTAAAGCTCCTTTAGTCAATACCAGTTCTATTTTTCATTACTCTCTGGAAATGTGGCTCTTGGAAGCTCATCCGTCATTCAATTACGCCCTGGTTCAGTCCTATCATACACGTGTCATAAAGTTCCTCAGATCTGAACTGCTGTTAATTTTCTGCGCTATCCCAAGGGGATGCCCGGTACGTGCTCGGAAAGCAACCGGCGAGCCGGGGCATGCCGGGTACGGGGGCGGCTGGGGGAAAGGGAGGCAGCTCCAAGTGGAGATGCCAGGCGGGGGGCTGCGGGGTGGGGCACGGCGCGGGGCAGGGTTTAAGGGCACCGGTGTCTTTCTGGCGAGCGAGCGGAGGGGCCGCGGCGGCAGGGCGAGCCTGGCGCCTGCTCCTTTGCTCTGCCGCCGAGCCCCCGCCGTGCTCGTGACCTTGGCACTGCAGGCGATTTATCCCTCCGGCTGGTTTATTCTTTTATCAGGTGTTGGTTTAACGGGGCAGGCGCCCCCCCCTCCGTCCCCGCTAATCCTATCGGCATCTGTGTTCGGCACGTCCGTGCGCAGGATAATCACCTGCCTGGCAGAGTTGTCACTTCCCCAGATGTAATCGGGGAACGGCAGGGTTGGGGTTGTTGGGTTTTTTTCTTCTGTTTTTACAAAACCTCCTGATTTCCCGTTTCTTGGAGGCTCCAGCTCGAGCCTTGCCGGGCACTGGCACGCAGGGCGGGTTTTGAACCCGCTCCCCTGCCGGCTCGGCGACTCTGTGCGCGACAAGGTTCGCCATTTCTCTGCTTTCCCCAGCACGTTCACGTCCACGTGCCCCACTTCCCAGCGTCCAAAAAACGTCCTCGGCTACCGAAGCCCTCCGCCGGGCCTTCCCGAGGGGTGAAACCAAGCCCCGGAAAGGAGCAGGGCTGCTGCATGGGGAGACAGACCCTCGCCCCAGATCTGGACCTGCCTGCCTCTCCTCTGCCTATGTTAATCCCTTCCCCGGGAGCAAGTGGGCACGGCCTTTCTTCCTTTGCCTCCATCGTGCTGTGGTGCCAACCCACTGACCCCAACCATGCCGGGCACTGGGCAAACGGGCCCCGCAGAGCTTCCAACGCGAGCGCAGGGCAAGGGGCAGCACGCGGATGCAGACGGGCGGGTGACGGATGGGCAACGCGGTGGCACCTGGCACAGGTCTCCGTACACCAATAGCCGATGCTTTGCAGCTGGGGCGTCGGGACGCCCACGGTCTGGCTCTGGCCGGAGGAGGAAAGCCGTGCCCTCGCAGCTGGGGGAACAGGCCGAGCGTGGGACTTGCGGAGGAGCAGGGGGTCGAGTCGCCCCCTTGCAGCTGGCCCACGCAGGGGGAGTAACCCCTAATACGAGGGGTGCTGGAGACCCCCCAGCGCACACTGAAACGCTCAGCCTGCGCGAGGAGGAGCCCAGCGGGGATCTGGGTCCCGGGCGTGCACACCGCGGAGGACAGCTCGACCCGGCAGAGGCCCCAGGGCAGGCGCTGCACGACTGTCTGTACAGCGCCTCGCACAGCCAGCTCCTGGTCCGCGCCGGGGGCCGCCACCGCGCACAGACAGCTCGCACCTCTCTGGACACGTTCATCTATAAAGGTGCCACGTGGCCCTGCCTTTGGCAGGGAGGAGCGTTAGCCCCATTCCACAGACAGGCAGCTGAGGCACGCAAGTCGTGTGACTCCACCGCAGTCACGCAGGAGTCCGCGGCAGGGCCTGGGAAGCGTAACCTCCTCACCGGCCTTTACTGCACCCCGGACAAAACCCGCCACGCGATGCCCGGGGGGGGGATTTATTTCCCCCTCTATTCCAGAGCCTGACCCGGCACCTGGGCTCGTGGCGCGCAGGGAGCACCGTGGCACCTCTACAAGGGGCTGCTCTGCCCCCGAGCACAGCCCGCGCCATTGATGCACCTCCTCTCTCAGCCTGGGGCGTGAGCGCCAGTGCCCCTGCGCAGAGCGACGTGCCCGTGGCCGACCACGTCCTCACCGCCACGTGGCCCTGCCTCCTCCGGGCCGGGAGATGCCCATGCAACACCTACCGCTGGCGCCAATGGGGAGCTCCAGGACAAGGACTCGGCCCCTACAACGCCCCCCCCCTGCCCGCCCGGCCATCGCCGCGGCTTCAACTTTTCTCGTTCTCTTTAAAACACAGCCGAGGCTCCTGGTTCGGCGTTTGGACATGGCTAATGACCGGCCTAATTGATCTCCGCCGAGCCTCCTCTCCTCTCCCCCAGTGATCGATGCTGGAACGGGTTCAAGGCTTTTCGAAAAGTCATTGCTCCCTCCCTCCCCACCCCGGCCCCGAGGAGAGGCTCATTGATCAGGGGCAGGATCGATACCATAGAAAATAATTAAAGAGAGGGTGGCAACTCCTGCAGGGATGCTCCGGCTGCCCTTCAGTGCCGAGCCCGGGGCGGAGGGGTGAAGATATGCCGCTGGGACGGGAAGCACCCCGAGCTCCCTACGGCGGGACGAGGCCACGGCCGCTCAGCAGCTCAAAGGCAAAGATTGGGCTCCAAACTAGAAGTCCGAGGCCTGCCTGGGCATCGACCCTCTGGACTGGCGGGGCTCGGGCACATCGGCCTCCACCCTCACCTGAACCGTGGAGACTTGCACCTGAGCCACCGACCCTAGCACCTGCACTACACCTGGAGCAGAGCCCACCCCCCCCACACACACACAACACACCTGGACCGTGGACCCCACACCCACAGTCCACCCGAACTCCTGAAACGGGAGCGATGGCCTCCCCGCTCCTCCAGCCCCTGCCCAAGGTGAGAGGAGCCGGAAAGGTCCCCGCCGGCGTGGGCAAGACGCCGTGCCAACCTCTGTCACCATCGCAGCAGACTCGGCGGGGTTCAGGCACTCGATGGTCTGCAGGCCACGGCATGCAAGGGAGCCCGTCTGTCTGACCTGCGCAGGGGCAGGG
>JAGPOW010000745.1:1039743-1062400 GCA_030014935.1 Caiman crocodilus | reverse complement strand
GACACCAGACACAACTCCACCATTCAATCAAACCCCTCTCCTTTGGTTTTAACCCCCCTTTGCCCACGTCCCTGCCCAAGAACCACACCCCCCCATGTACAAAAATCGATTGAAATTCAATTGGGACGAGCCGTGCACACAAATGCATTCGACACGGGCACTCTCCCCCGGCCGGGATTGTATGCAAAGGCAGTTAGGGGCCAATGAATAATTCATCCTCCGCTGTCTTTCAGAATTATACTGTGGAAAAATAAATCTGAGACTATATAAAAAAAAGGGGGGGGAGAAATAAGAGAGAATGGAGGTGGGGGCTGGGGAGCGGGCAAGGATCGGGGGGCTCAGCCCCCCCCACACCGCCGGCCAAACTTGCGAAAGGATGAAAGAGTCCGGGAGACTTCTTCCATTGAGCGGTTTGACATTCAGGTCTGTGCGGAAACCACCTTAAATCCTTCCTGTGCTTTGTTCTGGTCGCCTTTTCACTGAAGTCTTAAGGAGGTGGGGGCGGGGGGGGCGCGGGGAGCGAGTCCTTTAAGGGGGGCCCTTTGAAGAAACCCACTCATCCGATCGGATGCCTGAGTTCAAGGAGCTGCCACGCTAAGGCGGCGGCTTCGCTCCAAGCCCCCCAGCCCCGCGGGGGGTTCTTGCCCGTGCCCCCCGCGGCCCCGGGGCAGGGAGGGATCCGCCTGTCTGAGCCGGCCGTCACCGCCCTAAGCCTCATGCCGCCGGACAGCCGTGGCCGTGGCCGGAGAGGCGCAGCGTGGGCTCTTCCTCCACAACCAGCACCCCCCAGACACGGAGGATACGTTTGAAACAACACCTCTGGGCACAGCTGGCATTCAGACCAGCCAGCCGGGCTCTTCTTCCCTAGCATCCCGGACTCTGCCCCCCAGCACCCGCGGACCCTCCACCCCGGCCTGCTGCCAACCCCACCGTGGCCGTGCCAGAGACACCCGCCTGCCCCTGGAGCGCTGCACTCCTTACGCCCTCGATGCCAAGATGCCCCTTCTTTGCCCCCGCAAGAAACTACAGGAGCAAGCCCCAGGCCGGAGCCCTGGAGCAACTCGTGACACAGGCTCTCACAGGGTCAGCCCCCGTCTCGCTCCGCAGACGGGGGCACAAGGCAGGGGGCCGTGCTGGAAACTGCACGGACACTAGCAGGAGACCACCCTTGCCCCCCAGCTCACAACAGACAGTCCCGGGGGCTGGGGAGCCAAGTTCTGGTATCCGATGGGCAGCGAGGTCTCCCCCACCCCCAGCCTTAGGCGACCCACCCAAGGTCAGTGGCGGAGCTGGCCCTCCGCCGGGTTTCACAGCTTGCCCGGCGGGTCCCCCATGCCCAGCCCTTGTCCCAGGGCACGGTGGCCACCCGTGGGGCGCCAGGGCCGCCTGCTCCACGCGCGGCATGCTAGCAGGGAGGAGAAGAAGCGGGCGCCACTTTAATTTGGCCATTTAAAAGTAAAGAAATAACACAGGCTTTGAAAGCCCGGAGGGCTCCCAGTGGAGACCCCCCCCCTTCAAAGCCTGCCTTGGCTTTCTTCCGCCCGTTAGCGGCACACAAAGGTGCGCGAGCACTTTCGTCTCTGCGGAAAGACCTTTTTAATTGGTTCCAGGCAGAAGGTTAAAATCTCTCCCCTTCCCTGCGCGCTTATCTGAGGGAAGGTGGGAGGGAGCGGGGGGCCGGGGCTTAATGAGAGAAGGCAGAGCCCGAGGCCCAGAGAGCAGCTGCGGGTCCCAGCTGGCCCCCGAGGGTGGCAGGAGCAGGCCTGGGGCACTTGGCCCACACGCCGTGGGCGGGGAGGGGGCCCGGTCTTCCCCGGGAGTGTGAGCATGGCGTGGGCTGTCACGGGGGGCACGCCTGTGGCACCAGGGCACTGTCGTCTGCAGTGCACACCGTGCCCCCCGGCCTGGAGCCACAGCAGCATCGCCCGCCCCCCACCGCTCCCCCAGACCCACGGAGGTCTGCGAGCACGGGCTCTTGCCGAGCTGGAGAGGCCGGGGCTGCAGAGAGCAGGGGCAGCCCCGCGCCCCACTTAGCACATGGGGAAACCGAGGCAGGGCTAAACCCAGGAGTCCTGAATCCCAGTTGCATTCCAGTTCAAGCAGCGGCACAGTGCCAGGGGCCATGCAGGAGCCCCCGGGCAGTGTTCAGGGCCTCCTCGAACTGCCCTCCACCCAAGGGCGTGCACCGTTAGGACACACGCGCGTGCCAGGCGTGCTAGGGAGCACGAACCCTGCAGCCTGGGTGCTGCGGCAGCTGCCCGCAAGCCCGCCGCGCAGCACGGCCGTGCCAGCCCTGCTCCGCACCCTTCCCCCAGCCCGGGAGTCACTTCAGTTTCCTTTCACGGAGGGGGGAGCGGAGAAAGCGCATCCATTATTGAGCAGGGGCGACGCTCGCCCGACGCTTCCCCACTGCTAATGGCGCTCAGGTAGGGCGCTGCAGCCAGGCGCCTCCCCCGCGGCTCCTCCGGCGAGCCCCAGTCAAGGTCGATCTCACGCGGGCGGCTCCGCTCCCCTCCTGCCCGCGGCTTGCCCGGGGGTGGCACGGAGACTGGCCTGGCCTGCGCATGGAGAGAGCAATGGGGCACGTGGGGAGAGGGCTGCCGGGCCCCCGAAGCATCCCGGGGCGTGCTGGCCCGGAGGGAAGCGGGGTGCGGGCCCCGCTGCGGAGACCCAATCCACCGCGCACGCCTCCCGGGTTGCACGGAGGAGGAGGAGGAGGGGGCCGCGGCCCCATCCCCCATTCCTGCACACGGAGCCAGCGATTGGATCCAGATGTTTCCCCGCTCCATCGGAAACCGCCGCCCCCCACCCCGCCGACCCTACGCGGAAATTGTTAAACAGCTGCCGCCGAGACCCTGGCCAGAGCCCTTTCGCCAGCCCGAATGGCGACCAGGCAGCGTGGCGAGGACCCGGGGGGGCAGAAGGGCAGGCGACCCTCTCCATGCTGGGGCAGGGGAAGGGGGTCCCGGCGCTGCGGTGGCACGGGGCGCTCGCCAGGCTCCCCTGGCCTCCCTGGGCGGATGAGACGGAGCGGGGCAGGACGACCCTTTTCTGCTAGGGGCCTGCGCGGCCAGGACGACCTGTGCAATGCCCCCCAAGCCCCCGGGCCATGCAGTGCCCCCCCACGCCTCCGCTCAGACCCTCCTCCAAGCGCCATCCTCCACGAGGCAGGTTTTACAGCCTCCGCAGGCTCCTCGGCCAACGCAGCATTAGTCTGCACGCCGCTGGGTGCAGGACACCAGCAGCACCCCGCGGACAGGCTGCGGCACCCCAGGCCCCTCCGGGCCGCTGCAGCACGGAGCAGGGAGCCCTCAGTCCAGAGGCCCCCACTTGCGCCAAGGGCTCCACCTCGCCTGGCTTTCCGTAGTCCCACGGACGGCCCCGGGGGAGGCAAGCTCAGCCGCCCCTTTGCAGCGAGCCTGGCCGGTGTCGAGGCTGCAACGCGAGCCAGGGTCGCGCCCGGCTCTGGCTAAGCCACAAGGTCGCTCGGGGCTCACCTCAGGCTCGCACGTGGTCCTGGCCGGCTTCACGCGAACTTCGAGCCTTGCCTCCCTGCGCCCCGCGGACAGCGTGCTCTCCACGGCGCCACGAAAGCAGGAAGGGGCGCGCGGCCCCGGCCCGCTGTAGCGGAGGACGTGCCAGCCTGTGTCCGAGGCATGGGGGCAGCCGGCAATGAAGTGCCCCCGAGTGGGTCTTGCACCCCCGGGGGCACGCACCGGAGAGCAGCCCAGGCCACGGCAGAGAGCACGGCTCCCAGCTCTCAAGGCAAAGCGGCCCCCAATCGTTGGTCCGTGGACGTGACCCTCACCCCAGCGCGGATCTCGACACTGCCCCCCGCCAGCCCCAGGCCGGGTGCATCCGCGGCTTTGCGGGCAGCCCCGAGACACGCAGCCAGCCGTGACGTCCCCCACCAGCATCGCAGAGCAACTTCGAAGTCTCTGAAAGCCCCTCATGAAAGAGGGCTTATCCCCCCGGCCGGCTCAGCCATTCAGGCCCGTGGAGCCCCCCTCGCCCCTCCGAGAGGGGCTGCTATTGTCCAGCGACAAAAGCCGGAGGGGGTGGAGGGCACGATGGATCCAGGCAAGCAGATCCCACCAACCAAAGAGCCGCCGCCTCCCCCACCTTGGGACGCTGCCCCCCGAGACGAGGGCCCACCACCAACCCCTCCGAGGGGCATTCGGCAGCCCCTTGCCTCGCCAAGGTAGCGGGGCTGCAGGGGCAAGGAGAGCCCGGGGTCCCCATCCCGGACGAGCGACCTTTTGCCGTCTCCAAGTTCACAGCCGGGATGTGCAATGCTCTGATGGCAAGCGAGCTGCTTGCTCTCGGGGCCCAGCCCCGGGGCTCCTCGCACGTCCATGCACACCAGCACAGGGTCCCTAACACGTCGGGGCCAGACGGTGCTGTCCCCACCCCAAGGCCTCCAGCCAGGAGAGGCTGGAGCCGAGCCCAGGGAGACGGCTACACCCAACGCCCGCCCGCTAGCTCATGCAAAACAGGGGGAAGGATGCAGGATGCAGATGCCTCTGCAGTAGGCAGGAGTCCATATTCCCATTCCCACGAACCTTCCTGCTCTCTTCTCCGTGCCTGCCTGGGCCCCGAGGAGACCCCCTGAGCCTCCCCCCGTGGAAACCCTGCCCCGACCGCAGGGCCCCGGCATGGCCCATCCGTGGGGCGGAGGGTGCCGAGGGCAGCAGCCTGCCCGCTTTTTCTCTGTCACCTTCCAGTGCCTCTCTGCTTTCTGCCTCCGCCAGGCCTGGCCGCTTTGCAAGGGAAATTGCGATTAGCTCGCCTCGCCGCAGCCCGCACGGCCGTGCGCCCCAGCCAGCTGTTCCACTTCATTTGCTGTTCATCTGCTTTGCTTCCACGGGACCCCCCATCTCCTGCGCGCTGAAGGCCGGGAGCCAGCGTGGGGGGGAAGCGATCCTCCGGCACGCAGCGGAGGGGCAAAGTCACCCTCCAAACACGTGCCGTGGCCCCCGGGGCGAGAGACTGGCAGGCAGGACACCCGGGCTCTCGCTCCGGGATGCAGCGTGCGGAGGAGAGGCTGATGGAGACTGGCAGCCAGGACGCCTGGGTTCTGGTCCCAGGTCCAAGAGGACACGCTGAGGATCAGTGCATGGGGGGGGCTCTGCCACTAGAGTTCGCACGACCTGGGCCAAGTCGCTTCTCCCTGCAGCTAGTGCATCCCTGCAAGGGTTAATTAACCATGGGCCATTAAGCGCTGGACGCGGAGCCGTTTGTCATTTTGGGGCACTGCCTCCCAGCAGCACCAGATGCAGAGATGCGGACGCGGGTCACCGCTGCTCTCTGCCCACGTGCCTCCCCCGAAACACCTGCCCCAGGGCCCCCCGGCTGGCCAGAGCCACTGCCCCTTAAAGAGCATGAGTGCAAGAAAAGCTGCCCCCCTCCAACCCTGCGCCTGTGCCAGCTCCGTCCATGCAGGCACGGGAAAGCCAGGACCATGAAGCCTTCGGGGCACTGCCCTGGGCCACGCACCTCCCTGCACCAGCTGGGCTGCGGGATCCCGGCTCCAGGGGCTCCTCGACGCTGCGGGCCAGGATGCGCTGCTTTGCCAATGCTCGAGCGCCCGTGATGAACCGCACGGAGCAGCGGGGCTGGGGGAGAGCGGGCAGTGGCCTGCCTACCACCGCCAGAAGCCCCACGTGCGCGGACAGGGGCCGCCGTGTTCGACCCGAGACCCAGCAAACTCATTGCACGCAGGCTGCCTCTGCATCCTAGGCTGGATTCAAAGCCGCGCCCAAGATGACGGAGATGGGGGCACGCCTGGGCCTTGCACGCCTGGGAGCCAGCTCCAGCACCTCCGTGTCAAGGCCAGCTGGTCCTGAGCTGCGATCAGGACACCTAGGATCGCCGCTTTCCGTGGCCTACCTCCAGAAAAGCTGGGGCAACAACGGCGCCATTGCAGCGGGCGACATGCTCGGTCATCTTTGGAGAGGGCCACGGAAGCGATTGTGAACCAATGTCCGGAGAAGCAGCTGCTTCTCCGGCGCTCAGAGCCTGGAGCTCAAGACCCGAGTTCCGATCCTGCACCGCTCTCCTCTCCCCGTATCCGTGCCAGGCCTGGCCGCGAGCCCCCGACAGCGGGCACCCATCCTCTCCCCTGGGATGCCCGGGCCCCTGCTGCCTGGTGGGGAGCCGCCCCGCAGCCCAGGCCGGTCTGTGCGGCCCCCCCACCCCCAGCAGAGCCCAGCGCGGGCGCGCAGGCGGAGGAGAGAGCGCTGCAGGAACGCGGGAGCGGCCGTGAAATCATCTCAGAGGAAACAAAACTTGCCAGTCAGCGATCTGACTAATAGCATACGGGAATGAAGATACCAGCAAACCGCCTCGGCCCTGCCAACGGCGGCGCGGGCAGGTGTGTTTGCAACAACTTGTTTTCTCAGTGCAGGAGGATGCGTGTCTGTGCAGCACGGAGGAGGGAGCGTGCGGCGGGCCTCCCTTCCTCGCCGTGCACGCGGGTCTGCAGGCTGCCTCCTCCTAGGGCCCCCAGACCCCGGCGTTTCCGCTGGAAATGACCGCAGGGCAGAGGGAAGGAGCGTCCCGTTGGGCTGCACCCGCTGCAGGGTCCACGCCGCGTCGGTGCTCCCGGCCCCAAAGCACTGACGTGCAGAACAAGACCAGGCGCTGCCCAGGCGCGTGGGAAGCGCCGGGCCCCGATCCCGATTCAGGAGCTCTTTTGAAAACAGCAGGAGAAACCCTGGCCAGGAAGGACCAGACGCCTGGGATCCAGGAGGAAGCATGCACCTGCACGTGCAAGGACAGGGCTACTCCAGGCAGCACCGTATGAGCCCACGGGCCACACGTGTCCTCTGCGTGACTTCCCAGGAGCCAGGCTCTGCCCTGAGCCATCGGCAGCTTCCCCAGCCTGTGCCGGGGACTCGGACGGGCAAGCGAGGCTTTGCAGAGCCGAGCGTTCGCGGGCTGCGTTTTGGGGTCGCAAAGCACCTCATTGCATTTTACCATAAAAAATGTTTTAAAACCCCACGAGTCGCAAGATGAACGAATCCTCAAAGACCGAGGACGCTGCCCGTGCCCCGCGCCGGGAGCCAGCGCAGTCCTGGCCCCGCGGCGGTGGAGAGCGAGCACCCAGGGCCAGGCCAGCTGGGAAGGGGACGCAGGTGCTCCATTTTCCAGACCTCCTTTGCTACGGGGGACCCAGGGGTCCTGCACCCCGGTCTTCTCCTACCAGGAAGCCATGCTGCATCCCAGAGCGCCGGAAAAAACCCAGGGGTCCTGACTCCCAAACGAACCCCCGTGAGCAGGGAGAAGCGCGAGGCTGCAATACAGACACCAGGGACTACAGGGATGGAGACACCGCGGAGAGGACCGAGCGTTTTGGCATTGAGCGCGATGGACAGCGTGACACCGCCGGGCAGTGGGGCACCCAGCGGCTTCTTGCAGACCCTCCTCAATTAACCCACGCAAAGCGGGGATCCCGACACGGGCCTCCCGCCTCACAGTTGGGAAACCGGAGTCGCAGCAAGCGCAGCGCTTTGCCCAAGGACACACCCCGAACCACGCAGAGGTGAGGAAAGAGCCCAGGCATCCGGTCTCGCAGCTCCTCGATCAACGCCCCGGGAGTTCACCGGGGACGAAACCCAGGCGTCCGGGCTCTCGACCCCCTGCTCTGGTGCTGACACTACACCGGGGGCAGCTCCCCGCTTCACAGAGGGCCCAGAAAATTCATCCCCACCCAGGGGGTGGGGGGAGCTTTGCTCACTGCAATGGTCCTTGGCACAGGTCCGGGTTGTTATCAGATTGGCACCGGCGCCCACAGACCTTTGCTCCATGCTTCGATCGAGTCATAGCGGCCTCCCAGGCGGGGTCAGGGCTGCAACGCCCCGGATGCACCCTCCCTCCACCCAGAGCAAACAAGCGAGTCGTGGAGGGGGAGCGCGGGGCAGCGGTGACCCCCAGGCCCACGTGCATCTCCATCCATCTACGCACCCGACACCCAACCACGCCTCTAGCTCCCCGCTTGCTCCTCCAAACTGGGAGCAGTCAGTACACCAACACCCCCCGTACACAGACACGCGCACGCCTCCAGCAACCTGTGGGTCCCAGGACAGACGCGCTCCCGGCAGCCAGCGGGGTCGGGAGCAGAGATGGCGGAAGGGCCCAGGGGACCAGAGAGTTAAAGAGAGAAAATGCTGAGGGCTTTTAGCGCGAGTGCAAATGACCCCGCGCGGTTTCGCAGCGATGCGGGGCCCGGCCGGATTAGCAACCGGTGTCTCCATCAGGCCGCATCGATCCAGATAATAGCAGGCAATTGCTCGGCTACAATATCATAAAGTCCCTTTAACTACAGCCATAAAGCTGCCCGCGCTGCAGCGGCTGCAGGCTCCCCCGCTCGCCCAGAGTTCGCCGGAACCGGGCACGGCTCAGGGGCTGCGGCAGTGACCCCCGTGCCCGCTGGTCCCATCTCATGCACGTGCAAAGGACAAGTGCCCTGATGCAGCAAAGCCTCAGCACGCGCTTCCCTTGAAGCACCGATGCCCGCGGGTGCCCAAGCCCTGCCCCGCACGGGCGAGGCTTCCTCTGCTCGGAGACGGGCCTTGCCCATGCAGGGCGAACCAGGACCCGCGGGGACCGCTCAGCGGGTCTAGAGACGATGCACACACCAGGCCTCCCTGGAACAAGGCGGGGATCGCTGCCCTGCCCTGGCCTCCGGGCTTGAAGCTCCCTATCCCCCGAATCGCAGCTGCCTGGGGTGCTGGGGACCCGTCGCTTGCACTCGGGGGCCGGAGCGGAGTATCCTGCTTCCACCCCACCCCAAGGCTTGGCCCTTTTCTGCCCCCGACACCCGCTGCCCGGGAAGTGCCTGCATTACTGGCCGCAACGTTGCGCGGTTTAACGAGCGCAAAATGTTACAATCTCACCAATTACTTGGGTTGTTTGTGTGGTTGCTGGAGCTGCCGAGCTGGGGAAAACCCCTCCGCACCCATCCCTGCCCTGCAGGAGTCTGTCCCGGGCCAGCTCGCTTGGGGAAAGCGCCGCCATCCCGGTTACCCGGGCCCTTGCGCCCGTCCATCCACAGCCCCGTGACTCACGGCACCGTCCAAACCTGGAGGGTCCCGGCCCAAATTTGCTACGGCAGATACAGCCCGATTCCTCGGGGACGTGACCGGGCTTCGTCCTACTGGTATCTCAGCTGGCGAGAGTCTTTTTACCAGCTGAGCAGGGTAAAACCTGCACGCACGGCTCTGCCGCTCGAGGCAGGGGTGAACATGGAGCCGGCGTCAAACCCTGGTGCATTTAGACCCGTGGCTCCCACCCTTCTTAGACCCCCTCGTTAGAGCCAAGACCCCCCTGCAGAAAACGTCAGCTCTCAGCTTTCGCTCGCCTCCCCGGGTCGGGAAAGCACGGGAGCAGCTTCCAGCTGCAAAGGGCAGAGCGGTGAGGACGCCCGATTCCTCTCGGGAATCTCGGGGTTGATCCTGTGAATCATGCGTAGGTGTTTGCACACCTGACGGCGCTCGCATTGCGACATCCTTGCGAGGCTCCCACGGCACCCTGGTTGAGGATCGCCCGTCTGACTCCGCTGCTCTGGCAGGCGGCACTGCCCGCGTGGGCTACGACGCCCCGCCGAGCTGGGCCACGTGCGGGCCACGCCGGCACCGTGAGCGCGTCCCCCGTGCTGCCCGGGTCGGGGCCCACGAATGGCCCGCCCCTGCTGTCGCATCGCCCCGGCTGACCCCGCCGGAATCCGCCGCATCCCGGCTAACGAACCGGGCCGGGCGGGGACTGGGAAGCGCCGCGGGAACAGGCTCGGCCCGTCTGATGGGGCTGCGCCCTGCCAGGGTGGGTCTGAGCAGCGCCCCGACTTTGATGTTGCCTCACCCCGGGGCTGGCGGTGGCGGAGACGCAGAGAGAGCGCTCAGGCCTGTGAACCTCCCCAAAAACACCCCGCCGAGCGGAGCGCAGGGCCCGCTGCAGGCGCCGTGCCACCCAACCCTTCCAAGCCCAGAGCTGCGAAACCACCCCCGCCCCGAGCCGCGGGCCCGATCCCCGCCTGCATGGATTCTGCCGCTTTACGCCGGCCGAGGCTGGGCGCCCGTTCGGCTCCGGCGGGGGGAAGACGCGTTTGGCAAGGACCCGCCGGCCTCGCGCCGGGCCTGGGTGCGAGCGGTTCCAGCGCTGAGTAGAAAAGCAGACAGCTGCTGGCCCGCTCTCCGCGGGGCCCGTCTCTCCCCGCGAATCTGATCCCTGTTCCTCCCGCACGTCCCCGGGCCGGCGGCGATGCCTGGCGGGGGGAGGATTTACGGCCGGGAGAGACCTCTCACTTAGCCAAAATTGCTCTTGCGATGCCATCATTATAAAAACATTAAAACCGGCCAGTCCCCGGCACCCGAGTTCATCTCACTGCGCTTACACCTGGGCTCATAAATCCTCCTTTACAAGCCGGCCCAGGCAGGATGATTTATAAGGTGAAGCAAATATGAAAACGTTAAAATACAAAATATGGAAGCGATCAGACGGGGGCTCCCCTCCGCTCCCAGCGCCCTTCCTCTCCCTGGAGACGGGGGACCTCAGGGCGACGGTCCCCATCCGATACCTCTGTCCACCCGCGTCCTCCCCTCCCGGTTCTGCGAAGGCCCCGCGGACCCAGGGCTTGGGGGAGAGGGGTCGTGGAGAGGCGCCGACGCTCCAGCCACATCCCCAAGCCGTGTCCTGCCCAAAAATGCAGCCTGGGAGATGCCGGCGAAGCCTGGCTGGGTCCCAGCTGCAGCAACTGGTGCCTCAAGCCCCTTGGAAGCTGTCCCGGGCTGTAAGTGGACCCCGGGGACGTCGTTTATGTGGTGGAGAAGGGAAGCTGATACTGTGGGATCCTAAGGGGGGTATCGTTTGCTGAGCACTTTCCTCGACGCGTCGGCTGCAATTCGGGACGACGGGGATCCTTGGAGCTGCAGGTGGGATCCCCAGCCTGGGGCTCCCGGCCGATCTCACGGAAATCGTCCCTGCACAAGACCCCAAAGGCCAAGGGGGGCTGGCTCGTAGCTTCGCAGCGAGCCGACGGCGACACGGGACTGTCGGGACCTAATCTCTCGGTGGCCTTAGGAAGCGCTCGTGCACCGGATGTCTGCGACGGACACCAGCTAGCGCTCGCCGCGCCTCGTGCCCGGGTGAAACGCTTGATTGAGCCTGGGCAGACTTCCATTGCTGTTGGGGAGGTGTGGGGGGAAACTGAGGCACGGAGGGAAGGAGCACCACATCCGAGCTGGTGCAGCGAGCTGGGAAGATGCCCCAGGAGCCCGGCTCCATGTTGCAACCGCCCCGACCTCTCTCCCCCCAAGCCAAGCGTCGCGCTTCCCATTGCACCAAGGGCTTCGCCCCCCTCCTCGGCAGCAATTTACGTCCTCCGGTCCAGGAAAAGGGCCAGGCTGTCGGATGGCGTAACCCAGCACCAGCCCGCTCCACCAGGAATCGGGCCCAGCATTTACCCAACATGCTGGTTCTCAGACAAAAACGGTGGGGGGAAAATAAAAGCGCAGGGTCCAAGCAGGGCCGGGCCTGCCACCCCGATTCCAACAGGAGAGGGGCTAGGGCTGGGGGCCGGACCCCACGGTGGGCTCGGCCCCGCCAGGCACGGCAGCAGGACGCAGGGCCTCGGGGGAGCGGGCTTTCGGAGCCCCGAGCAGGGTCAGAAGTGGGTCTGCAAACGTAACGGAGACTTTCCCGAGTCCGCCGGCTGCGTGGGCAAGGGGGAGCTGTAAGGACGGACGGATGGATTTGCAAAGAGCAGGCTGCAGAGCTGCAACGTCGATACAGCCCCTTCTTTTATACGTCTCCCCACAGCTGCCCACCACTGCACGCGCCCGTCCGCTGGATCCCACCATTTTGCTGCGAAACACCAAGGGTTCGTCTCGTCCTCCATGCGGGGAGACGGGCCCAGATGGCGGGGGTTAACCCCAGGCTCTCCCGTGGCTGGCACAGCTCAGCAGCACGGACGCGGCGCGGAGGGGCCGTGCCGGGGCGCGGACACAGCCAGGGTTGCCCAGACGCGGCAGCCGGAGAACGGGGAGCCCCTAGTTTTAAGCGGTCCAGATGCCAAGGGACCGCATCCAGCAAAACCTGAGAGGGGTCCGTCCTGGAAACACCAGCCCCAGAGCTACCCGTCAAGGGGAGCGGGTAGGGCCTTTCCGAGCCAAGAACCATTTTCCCGGTCTGGATCTGGGTTCGGATTCTGCTCCTAATAAAATTCAAGCCGGGGCTGGCATCAGGATCTGGGGTTTCCACCTCACCTTGCCTGTGCGAGGAACAGTTTCGGGGGGTGCTGAAGGAAGTGGCTCCGTGGGCTTTTGCGTTACACCATCCTACTCGGCCCAAGGGGCTCGGGCTCTCGGCGCAGGAGGGGCCGCAGCAGAGACAGGGAGCGCAGGTGGAGGCTTTCACATCCCCTGCTCCGAACGGCCAACGTCGGGACCCGCCGGTGCCTCCTGCAGCTGGGAAACACAACAATGGAGAGACCGGCGGAGCGAGCGGGAGGCAGCGCCTGCAAAGGGGCCGAGCGAGGCGTTCGCAGCTCCACGGGGCTGCAGAGACTCGCACGCCTCTGGGGACCGGGCTGGGGAAGTCGAGCGGCCGCTGCACTTGGACACTGCCGCAGCGAAGCCGTCGATGCAGACGGACAGACGCCCCCGTTACATGCAACGCGGGTCCTGGGGCCCTTGGGATGGGGGGGAAGGAGATCGGGCATTGCCACGTTCCCGAACACAAGGGCACTGCAGAGGTAACCGAACCCGCCCAGGCTCGAAGGAGACTCCTCGCCTTAACACAAAAAAACCCTCTCGTACAAGTCTGCCATGAAGAGCCTGGCACAGCCCAGGGCAGAGAGACGGAGACTTCCAGCCCCCCACGAGCCCAGGCCGGGCCCCAGCTGAGGACTGCCAGCTCCCCCCCGCTTGATGGACGACGCTGGCAAGCTCAGCCCATCGCCCGCTCGCCCTCCGTAACGCTCGTCACCCATGCCCAGAGGGGAGCGGGGATCCAGCCCCAATCTCTAGAGCATCACAGGAGCTGGCGGGTGGAGGGGGCACTGCCAGGCTGGGACCCTGGCATTAGCGAGGAAGGGCAGACCGAGGGGAGCTGCAGAGGCACCCAGGGATGGAGGCCGGGGGCAAGAGAGATAAAAGGGTACAAAGGGAAAGACAAGCGAATGAAAAAGGCAACTTGAAAAGGGAAGAAAAATCCCGTGGGGGTTCACAAGGGCAGGGAAAGGGCAGGACGCGGCTCTGGCGGAAAGGCGGGCGCTGGGGGAGCCGGGGCACGGCGGGTCTGGAAGCATGGCTGGCTTCAGCGGTGCCCAGAGCCTGAGAGAGTCGGGGAGCCTGGGCACTTCTCCAGCAGCAAAAACCACAGGCCAAACTTGGCGAGCCCTGGAGTCCGCGGGACGCAGCCCGCACGGGGCCTGTGAAAGCAAACGGCCTGGGCTGGCCCTCTCCGCTGCCGGAGCCGGGATCGGCGGGCCCTCGGGGTTCATCGGGAACAACCGCGTGCCGAAAAGGGGGAGCAAGAGACCCCGATTTGCCATGTCCCACATGAGAGCTGCCCAGCCTCAGGGTGCGCGGAGGAGCCCCCCCGAGTGCCCCGACCCCCTGCAGCCTGCGCCCACGCCGGGGTCCGCGGACGCCCCTACTCCAAACCCAACCCCCTGCTTCGGTCTCTAAGGGGGCTGCAGACACAGACGTGCCCCCGCGGGGCAGCAGCCGGGGTCCTGAGCAGACCCAGGACACAGTCCACGCGCTCGAGCACCTGGGCACGGACACTACAAACCCGCACGAGAGGCAAGACGTGTGCTCCGTGTCCAAACCCATTGCTCGGGAAAGGGTCCCGCAGGCCTGCTGCCCTGCCGGGATCAGGATGAGGATCGGGCCCATTGGGGACCCACTGCTCTCGGCCTCAGCGCTAGCAGGTCGCCCCTACGTGCAGAGCTGCTTGCCATCCTGCCCGTGCCCACCAGCACCGGACGCCCTGCAGCTGTCGTGCCCTCCCCATACCCCACGCCCGGCTCGGGACGGCATCAGCGTGGCGCTGGGCGATGCCTCGTCGTTCCGGCTGAGCGTGCCGCGACCTCCTCGTGCGCTGCAATCGCAGCTGGAGGCGTGAGGAAGCGTCCGAGGGCCGGATCCCAACCAATGCAAGGCAACGGGCCAGAGCCCAACAGGGGTAGCACGGTGTCGGCACCGATGGCCGTGGCGCTAGGTGATCTTACACCAAGAATCGGGCCCTTACTGCAGAACTGGGGGGGAGCCAAGTCAGGCGGATCCGCGTGGACCGAGTGAGTCGGGACCCTCGCCGAACAAAGGAGACGGCTCCGGGCGACGAAGCCGTGTCGCCCTGCACAGCCCGAGTCCTGGCTGGGTCGTGGAGCTAAGGGGAGAAGGGATGGACATCCATGTCCACGAAAACCCAATCGTGAGATGAGGCCGGGAAGGGGCACGCGGGGCGGAAACTCCCCGGGGACGGAGGAGCCGTGCGCCGAGGGGGACGACGCCGAGGACGAGGACGAGGCAGGGAAGCGAGCCAGCAGCCCAGGGTTTCTTCGACACCCCCGTGGGGAGGCAGAAACATCAGAAACTTTTCTGCTCGTTTTTTTCCTTTAAATCTTGCTTTTAAATTCTCATCTTTAAGAACGATCCGAAACCAAGCGGTGCCCCCACCCCCGTCCCCGGGCGGCCGAGACCTCCCAGTCCGCGATGCCGGACACAGATGCATTGCTCGCCGCTTCTGGCGTATGGAGGAGCAGAAGCCCCCGCTGCCCACCCCTCTCTGCGCGGACACGGGCGCTGCAAACCCGCCCCGACCTGTGCCCGTAGGCCGGTGCGAATGCCAGCACGCGCACGACGCTTGCACGCCCGGTTGGCAGCTGGGACCCTTTACACCCGGGCCTGCGCCGGCCAGCGGAGGATCGGGCCCGTGCGATAGCGCTGCGCGCAGGCACGCACGCGGATCCATTTTAAAGCCTTTTTCCTCCCACTCTATCACTGGATCAGCATCAATTGTCACTTCAAAAGAGGCCGGGCAGCAGCCCCCAATTCAAACACCCGGCTCCCCCCAGCCCCGGCAGCCTCTTCGCCGCGTACTCCCGAATACCACGCATTCCTGTGGGGCACTGCCCCGGTTTTTTCCACTCAATTTCCTTCCTGAATCTGCGAGAGATAAATCGGCTGCGAGCCCCGCGCCGAGGCAGGCGGCCGGAACGGCAAATCCAGCGGTGCCAAGTTTAATAAGAATCCTGATCTAGAAACCAGATAATAATTGGGATTATCGAGCCGGCTGGGAAACAGCTTCCCCTGCTCCTGCTATCTCCCTGGTTTTTGGCAGCTGCTTAGTCGTGCGGCTCTGACTTTTCCACGCCGGCCCCGGCTGCGGGCTCCGGGGGAAGAGGTGCCCCTCTGGCACCCGGGGCCGCCGGGGGCTTGGCTTTGCACAGCACGACCCCGGGCGCCCGCTCTGCCTCCCCCAGCACCGTAACGGCCGGATGCTTCACGAGCCCCGACGCTCACGTACGCAGGCGGGAGAAGGGGGCACGGTCACGTACAGAGCAAGGCTGGATTCGGCACCGACATCCTCCAGCCTTTCCCACACCGGGCCGGGGAAAGGGTGCCGAGCGGCCGACCGCAGCCGCCCCCCCACGCCGGCCCGGCTTCTGCACCACTTTGTATAGGAAGCATGGGCAAGGGGAGGTGTGGGGGCAAAGATACGTGGATACGGGGGGAAAGGGGCTCCTGCTGCCACGTTGCAGAAATATCTGGACCCCGGGGGCAGACAGCGGCCTGCTACGTGGGGGCACCCTTCCCTCCCCCATGCCCGTCTCCCTCCACCCGGCGTTAGCTGCAATGGGTACATCATGGTCTGTAGCCCAGACCTCTCCCGCGCCCAGCCCACCCCGCCACCAACCTTGCCACGATGGGGCACAGATGCCGAACCCCCAGTCGTGCTCCCCAAACCTCCTCGTGCCCCACGCTGCTCAGACCAGACACCGCTCCCCCCGCCCGCAGCGCATCCCCCCTCTTCCCCTCCCAACAACCCAATTGCTCGGACTCCAGAAATTTCCGGCGCCGCAATAATCCTGTTGCGGCGCGATTCGGCGCGGGGCGCGAGGGCCGGGAGCTTTTTTTCCGCAGCCGAAACGGGATTGGAAAGAGGAAGAATTGGGATTTTCCAAGTTCTCTACAGGGTCAGGCTTGGCTGATTTTATTTTATTGAAAATATAAATACGGCATTAAAATGGAGAAAACAAATTTACAAAGCCAGCCTGAGTACAACCCGCTCGAATACGCGGCACGAGATGCCGCGGGAAGACGGGGAAAGAGCCGGAGCTGGGCAGACGGCTCAGGAATATTTGTATTTGTCGCCTCTAAACACTTTTGTCTGGCTCCTGGCACGTGGGCGAGCTCTGCTCCCCAGATGTTGTCGAAGAGAAAATAAGCGGATAGAAATATCCCCCCCCCTAAAACGCTTCTGCAAAAACTCCCCGAAACGCGGTTCCAGACACGTTGGGCAGAGAATGACTATTTACACGGACAGGAGGAGGAATGACACGCTCATAAAGACCACGGCGGAGACGACTGCGACGCGTCGGGCGGGAGAGCGCCGGGGCCATCTAATAGGGCTTTTCCATCGCTGATCGCGCCGAAGCCGCTCGGCAATTTCTTTGCCTTTCAACGGAGGCGGCGGTAATGGAGGCAGCCGGCGTCGGACCCCCAGGAGATTTGAAAAGGGCTCGAGAGTCCATTAAAGGGATCCGAATTTGGGGTTTTTTTAAAGGAGTTTCATTGATGGGGAGACTCCAGGCGAGGCGAGGGGGTTGGGCACAAGGGACAGGGGCCCAAAACCCTGCAGCTCCTGCCAGCACCACTGCGTGCAGGGGGTGGGCGTAGGGCGCGCACGGGGAGGCCGTTCGGTGTCGGCCGTGCCTTTGGCGAAAGACGACTGGACTCATTAGCACGAGCAGAAGCCTCGGCGGCCCACAAAAGCCTTTGGGCAGCCCTTTCCCCGCACGTGCGCACACGCACAGACACACGTGAGCGTGCACATGCACACATCAGCACTGCAGGAAAACGCCATGCAAAGCCGGGGCCGGAAAAGCAGCGAGAGAAGGGCAGAAATGGGAAGAGCCGATGCATGCGAGGGACCGGGGCTGGCTCGGAGCCCAGAGAGGCAGGGACATCTCTAACCCCGGTCCCGCAGGGCACGACGGGCGAGGATGGGAATGGGCCCCGCGATCTCGAATCAGGGTCTTGCCCCACGGCGGTGCCCGGGAGGGCGGTGGGGCCGGATGGCCATTAACGAGGAGGGAAGGAAGAAATAAAAGCCTCCCTCTCCATCCGCCCAGCGCATCCTCCCTGCCTCCATTAAGGACCCAAAGGGCAGCACCGAGGTGGGGCTGAGCGGGGCTAGGGAGCTGGAGCTCGGCTCGCGCCGGCGGCCGGGAGCCGTCGATCGCTTTGCTTTGTGGCATTTAAATCACTCCGGGGATCAATACGGTCAGTGGAGCCGAGGGCCCCGCTTCCTGACATCAATAGCCGCTTGTTATCGCGCGGGTGGGGGTGCCCTGCCGTCAAGGGGACTTTTGGACAGTGCCGGGCAACCCCGAGGCGCGGTGGGTCCTGCCAACTCCAGTGCTTGCGGCCCGGGGGCCCGCTGAGCTGCGCCCCAGCCCCTTGGGTCGAGTTCATTAGCAGGAGGCTAGGGAAGCAAAGGGTATGCCCCGCTTGCCCCCGTCCTGTAAGCCAGGGAGGGCTCCCCATCCACCCCTGCCTCTGGGGGCACCTCACACCCCCTCCTCGTATTGCCCCAGGGGCAGCGTCCCAAATATGCCCCGTATTCTTGCCCACCAGAGGTACAAGGGCAGCTGGCATGACCCCATCCCGCCAGCGCTCCCTCCTGCCTTGGGAAGAAGCCTCCATCGCTCTCGACATGGTTGGGGCTTTGCTGACGGGCGCAGGACCCTTCTTCCCTGCTGGGCACCCATCCTGCCATCGGTGGGCAGCGAGAAACCACATTTGGCAACCAGGCCACGGCTTGGTGCCCGCCCCGGCACCCCATCCACCGGGTCGAGGTGGGAGCAGAGGTGCCCGCTGGACAGGGCATGCCACGTGGATACGCCCCAGCTTCGCTCTTCCATACCTGGCAAGCACGGTGGGCAGAGGGAAGGGAGCTCCTTCAAGGCATCCAGGCCACTTGGCCAAGCCCTGGCTGGAAACCAGCCCTCCCCGCTCCGCTCCCCCCCTTTGCAACGAACAGAGGCCTTTTGCAGGGGCGAGATGAAGGGGCTGCCCCCTCACCGAACCCTTGCACAGGGGACCGCAGCACCCTCGCTGAGCCAGCCCCAACCTCACACCCAGGCTGTTTGGAGCCGGAGGCCACCATCCTCCCCGCAGGATCAGCGGGACACCTCCTGCGGGACCCATGGGTTGAGTTTTATTTAAGAGGGTGGCGGGATGTTCCCAGTGCAACCAGTACAGTGCACTGGGCAGCAAGAGCCCTGCAAGGGACGGGGAAGGCGAGTGCTAAAACCCCGGCTCGTTTGCCTGCTGGCATCGGTCACAAACCTCGACGCCAACACCGCACTCGCCCGTGCACCTGTGCCAAGACCCTGCGGGGGTCGGAGGGTGACACAACGGGTCCACACTCACCCCGTTACCCCCTCTCCTCCGCGGCGCCCCCAGAGCCTGGTGGGGGGCATCGGGCAGACACGGACGAGCACAGCGCACCGCGTGCCAGCGGGCGAGAACGGCGTTGATGTCAACGGGCACGATCAGGACGGACACACCAGCTTCGGTGTGACCCACCCCGGAGCCCCCATTCACCTCTCTGCAGCCCACCCAGCACCTTGGCACATGGCTCTGCCTTGCCCCTGCGCCTGGGGGGGAAAAAAGGCAACACTCCCCCCCCCAGTCCTCTCCCGCTTTGAGCAAGGAGGCTCATTAAGAGGTAATTAGCTCTCCAACAATGGGAAGCTATTTAGCAGCCCAGCCGCACAGCATCAACAACCAAAGGGGGGGAAGAAAGAAATAAAAACACTTTAACACCTAGTAATAAATGCTGATTAACCGTCTGGGTGGACGTGGCCGGCTCCGGCCCAGCAGGCAGGCCAGGGGCTGCCAGTCCTCGTCCTTCGCCTCCCTTCTCTCCCAGCCGAGGCTCAAGCTTTTCCCTCTAGCTTCCCTAGCATTGCTAGCGGCCGACTGGGGCACCGCTGTCCTGTCTACACTACTTCTCCCGTTGTCGCTCGTGCGACACCAGGCCTCGGTGGGGTAATTTTAAGAGGCAACAGGGAGCCAAGGGGGCTGGAAAAGCAGCGCTCTCCAAACCGCCTGCAAACAGGCAGGTGGGGAGCGCAGGCTCCCTCCCCGTCCCCCGGTCCCCGCCGGTGACACGCGAGCCCTGCGTGGAGAATGTCACTGGTTTCCGAGACGCTTCCCAAATTCATCTCCTAAATACCAATGTGTCACTCGCTGCCCGCCCGCGCGCCCCTTCCCCAGGTGGATGCAGCGGGGCCGCGCATCTGCGCCGCTCCAGGCAGCACCCGAGCAGCAAACAGCAGGTCGGCTCGGCCCGACCCACCATGGAGCCGGGCTGCCAAGAGCCCCGTTTCCCCTCCTTGCCCAGGCAGGCGGAAAGGGCTGCTCTCCTCTCCGTCATTTAGACATGCACGGGGCCTGCAAGGATGCCGGACCCTGGGGTGAGGGACGCAGCCCGCTCTCGGGTGGGACGGGCCGAGCCAAAACCCTGCGAAGTACGTATCAGTGCGGAGGGGAACGACGGCACCTTCCTGAGCAGGCTGGGGAGCAGCTGGAAAGGTTTCTGCCCCGGCTGAGGACAGCAGGGCAAAAGCCAAGCTCGTGACCTGCCTCTGTAGTGAACAGAATAGGACTAAAACGCTCCTCCTTGGAGAGAAAGGCTCTTTTACACTACCTGGTATTCCCATTTCCATATGCGCATTTGTGTGCGCACACTCATCTACCTACTTAGACACAGGCACGTGGATTCCTATAGATACACCCACACAGGCAGATGCGTTAGGGAGACGTATATGTACCTCTGCGATACAGATGAACAGAGATACAGCCATGTGTGTACCTACAGACAAAACCAGGTGCATTTTACACAGATAAAAATAAGTGTGCAATTTTATATAAATCTACATGCACGCCCGTAAATGAATATAAATACACAGGTACGTAAATAAAAAAAAGAGAGAGCGATTATATGCACGTTATATAGAGATGGAAATGCATTTCCATGTGTATATAGTACATAATTTTAGATGACCCTTTGGAGGTCCCTTCCAGCCCTACTACTCTAGGATTTATTGTATGCATCTATATCTATATCTTTATAAATAAATATTAAATGTAATGGGCTTCTGTTAATATGTATAGCACATCTATAACATAGAATACACACATATTATATGTATGTACGCGTGTGCACACAGACATACATATTTATATTATTTCAGAGTAGTTTTAAACCCACTCTGTTGCTCACCCAAGTGCTCCCACCCCTGCCTCACACCCCACCTTGGTCCCATCCCTTTACTCCTGCGGTCAGACAGGTGAACGGCATCGAGGACTTAAAGCAGGGAGCACCCAGGTGAGTGGCAAACCTGCGGACGGTCCCGCTCCACCCTAAGGCCCACAGCTCCATCCTTATATTAGGATTCAGTGCATAGCCAGCATCTGGATACCAAATGTGCAACCGGTGGGGAACGTAATTGCAATCCCTAGAAAGAAGGAAAGAGAGAGAGAGAGAGAGAGAGAGAGAGAGAGAGAGAGAGAGACAGGTAGAGACAGAGAAAATCTTGTCAGAGCCATTGGACCTGTTTGTATCTGCTGTTTATTAACTGTGCTTGCTACAGACCTTGGCTAGTGAAGAATCACTAACAGGGCTTAACGGTCTGGAAAGGAGAGAGATGAGGGGGTGGGGGGAGGGCTGCAAACGCTCTTTGTATCAAGGGAAAGGAAAATGAGTGAAAGCCACCGAGAGCTAATTGAGCAGAGGGCGGCATGCACCAGGGACAAGGGGGTCCCGGCGCCCCGAAGCAGCACGCCCAGGTCTGCGCACGCCTCCCCACCCCCTTCCCCGCAGCCTGCCGTGGCACCCTCACCCAATGCACAGGGGACGGATCCGGATGCAGAAGCTAGCCGGGTGCCAAAGCGTAGCTCCAACGTGATCCGAGCCTGGCTCTTTTTTTTCTTTTTTTTTTGGGAGGGGTTGGTGCAAAAACCTCAGGAAACTGCTGCCAAAACCTTGGGATGGGGCAAAATGGGGAGCGGCAAGCCAGGGTCCAAAGCCCCCCGTCTCCTGCTCCGGGCGCCTGCGGGAAGCAGAGGTCTGGCCAGCTGGGCAGCTGGCACCACACCTTCCTGACGTGATGCGTGTGTGTGCAGATTTGCCCCGAGGGTGCCAGCCACCCCACGCAACCCCCCATGCTCCCCGCCTGACACCGACCTCTCCTTGGGTCCTTCCCCGGGCTCCTGCATTTGAAACAGCGGCGCTGTACTGAGGCCCCAATCCTTTGGGCTGTAGCACCAATAAAGACAGCAGTCAAACGGGCCAGGGAAGCTAACCGGCCTCCATCTACACTGAGCAGAGCCTTCCCAACCCTAACACACTGCATTTCTGGTGCTTTTTCACCATTGCACCCAACGGGTCACTAAAGCATGGTCCATCCCTGCAGCGCGGGTCCTGGATGCTGGGTGCCCTTCCAAGATGCCTCGAACTGCAGCAGCTCAGCAGGGAGATCCCCGCTTTGCAATAAAGCATAAGACACGGCGTGCAAAACCCCACCGCTTGGGGTCCTTCCCTATCCTACCCTACCCTCCAGTGCAAGGGGGCACGGCTCAGACTTCGAGTGTGCCCGGCGTGGGAGGAAGGGAACCCCTCCCGCTCACATCCAAGTGGCAGGAGGGACTCCGCTGCCCCACCAGCTGGGCCGC
Organism: Caiman crocodilus; assembly: GCA_030014935.1. NCBI lineage: Eukaryota > Metazoa > Chordata > Crocodylia > Alligatoridae > Caiman > Caiman crocodilus. Next base: position 1,040,432 of record JAGPOW010000745.1, on the reverse strand, counting down.
ATGGCCCTCAAACCCATTCCTCACAAGGATCGGTGTGGGGAGAGACCCCCAAAAGTCATGCCCTTCCCATCACGAATGTCTCCAAGCACTGCCATGGGGCTGGTCACCTGCCCTGCGCTCCAACTCCCCAACCCACGCCTCTAAAGAGCCGGGTAAACCCCCTGGATGGAGACCCCCCACCCCGGACCGCCACAAAACGACGGCGCGCCGAGGAGAAATCCCAGATGTGCTAACAAAACAAAAATCAGAAAATAAACCTTCCATGCAAAGAAATGACTTTGCAGTTAAATATAGGCCATGGGTAAAATCTAGATCGTTTCTGCCGCTTGTAACCAGACTGCAAATAGAGAAGGAAAATACCTAACACTTTGCACATTTCCCCTTCTCTACAGATATATAAATATACGGCTGCACGCTCAGGAATTGCATTTGGCTACAGGGAAACTGTCATTCTGGAATTACTATAACCTGCCTATTACAGAGCGGGCAACGAAGGCAAGTCTGAAATCCCCGGTCCTTGCTCTGCTTTGCAAAGGTTTTCAATCGCGCTCCAGGGTTCGGGGGCTTTACGGGGAGATGGCATCATGGCACCCGTGCAGAGCGAGGTCATTCCTTCCCCAAGACCAGAGGCAGGGATCCCGCCGACGCCGCGGGTTTTCCAGCACACGACGGCGGTTTCCACCCGAATT
>JAGPOW010000745.1:1005771-1026233 GCA_030014935.1 Caiman crocodilus | reverse complement strand
GGCGATTGCATGGTGGCAGCCGATGCTAGCAGGGAAGGGGGGGAAGAAAGAGGTCTCTTGTTCAAAGGGCAGACGTGAACAATGAGAAACCTAGGAGGACGTGAAGCCTCGTGGTAGCGGCAGACATGGTGCAGGGACGAATCCGTCTCCTGTAACATCCGTGACGAACGGGGGCCTGCGAGATGCTGCATGCGTGGGGGGGGCGCAGGCCTCGGCGTGACGGGCTGTGCCAGCACAGGGCAAAATGCCCCGGGTGGGGGGTGGCAGGGGTCTGCCGGGGAAGCGCGGGCACGTGTGGGAAACGAAGGGCGAGCTGACAACCGGCGCAGGGTGGAGCGGGAGGCCGGGACAAAGAGACAAATCCATTAAGTGACCCAAATGTCAGGAAACCCGGCGTAACGAACAGCCGTGCCAGCTCATTAGCAATCCCCGGCAGCTTGGGCTCGGCGGCTCCCCCGGGCCGTGCAGGGCTCCGGCCACCCAGCCCCATCCTCCGGCAGCCTGGGAAGGCGTCCGTGCTCCCCGGCAGCCACGCAGCGCTGGCGCTGCCAAGAGCGGGGCGGGACCCCCACCTCCCCAAGGCTTTGCAACCACCGAAGATGCTCCGGCAAGTGAGGGGGTCAAACTCTCTGCGCAAGCAGGAGGGGCGAACAGGGGCCCCTCTCATTGCCTGAACCAGGAGACAACCCAGCTGCCCCATGCGGGGACGGAGGGGCACGGACCGGCGGCTGACGTGGGGAGCCTTCTCTGCCAGGCGTCCCGCCGATGCCGGTGGAGACTCCCCGGTGCAGCGCAGACCAGCGCCAGCCACAGCGAGCCACAGGGCCTGACTGCACCCAGCAGCCTCCCATCCGCCGCAGCCCTGCCCGTCCCTGCGGGCACATAGCTGGGCACCTCCCTGGGGCAGGGAACTGCGTTAGGCTTGTTGCTGAGCCCCAATCTCTTGGGTATTCGGTGGGTCCCTGACTGGCGGCTGTCCTGTCCCCCTGGAGAAAGGCAAAGCGAACTGGGCTCCCCCAAAATACAGCACAGAGGTAAAAGCGGGGCGTACCCGCCGGGTCCAGGGCAGGGCGGGGAGCAAAGGCACTCCGGGGCCAGCAGCTCTGCCAGTGTGCCACCCCGCAGGGAGATCACACTCATGTCCATGCACACACACGTGTGTGCTCTGCGCAGCAGGAGCGTGGATCCTGCTGCCCACCCCCACCACACAATGTGGCTGGCACACCTAGGCCACACCTGGAAGCAATTGTGCAGCGTCTCCTGCCGCTCTTAAAGCGCTAGTCGCTAGGCTCCAGCTGCACATAAAACCTCCCCCGGCCGCTGAGTGATCCCAGGCCAGAGTCTCCGCGGGTGCGGAAGAGGGCGGCTCTCGCCATCTTCAGCCAAGCGGTGCCAAACGCTGAGGACGCCCCCAAATGAGGGGCTCTCGGAGGCAAAGGGAAACTTCCAGGCAGCTCTGCCCGAGCCCCGGCACTGAGCAGCCATCCTCAGAGCCATCTGCAACCGCGCCGACATGCACCTCCTCCCCGTCGCGGGTGTGCGGGCGTGCAGGCGACTTGGACCCGGCTGCTAGCTAAACAACTGACACCCTGCGTGTGCAAACCGACAGGCAACGCTGTCACGAAAACGGGGGAAGCTGAGGCGCAGGGGATGGGCTCGCCAGAGTCAGATGCAGACGTCCCGGCTCTCAGCCCCACGCCACTCAAAGCACTGATCACACGCTGCCTTTCCAGAGCTGAAAACAGACCCCACGAAGAAACCCCTGCCCGTTACATGTCTGTACAGCGCCTTGCACCCTGCACTAACACGTCAGCTGGGGCCTCGGCAGGCTCCCGTAACTCAAATTGGTAGCGGCAATAAGAACCATTCGACCCCGCTGACGGTAGCACGCGTGCAACAGAGACGCTACATGCGAGGGACACGCAAACCCCGGCAATATGAGGAGGCCGCACGGCTCCGCCCATGCCGTGCTGGCTCCTAATCCAAAGGTTTCCTGCCAGGAGAAGTTTATAGCAGCCCGAGCTCTATTTTCCCAGGACATAAAATAATGCATTATGAATAAGGTGGACTGTAAAAGGTATTTTATTGCACACAGAGTAACTCTGCTCCATGCCGCACTGTACTTCCATAAAACCTAGGAGAGGGTTTGAGGCTCTCGCCCCCCTTTTGCTCAGGGCTTTTATAAAAAGTCCTATAAAAAGGATTATAAAAAAGTTCAGCCTCCACGTTTTTATGGGGAGAGGATGGAAGCGAACGTACGAGCCGCAGGTCGTAAAGGCAGCACAAAGGAGCCTTCAAGGTGTGGGGAGGGGCTGGTGGTGACCTCCCTGCCTCTGGGAACAGGGCTCGAACCCGGCTCCCCTTGCCAGTCATGCCACTGCCAGAGCGTCCGCCCCTGTGGCTGCAGCACCCGGTGCCCAGGCTGGGCTGCCAGGCAGCAGCGTGCCTTGGAGGGGGGCCCTGAGACGGGAGTGGGTCCAGCTGGGCTGCCATAAGCCCGGCACAAGGCTCCAAGTCCCTGCGCCGCGGGGACGATGATCTCAGCTGCTAAAGCACCGGTGGAGGCTGCGAGCTCTTCAGCTACGTCCCCTCACCCCAGGACCTGGGCGATGCCGTGTACCTGCCACCAGCTCTCCGTGCCGCGAGGAAGGGTGGGAGCGAGCATAGAGGAAGCCCAGCTCCCAGCCTCACGTGCGCAAGAGAGCACGGGGCTGCTTGCTCTGGGGTGCGCTTGCAAGAATGCAGCTTTCAGGGGCTGGGACCTGCTGTCCCCAGGCCCCAGATGATGCAGATCCACTGTGCAGGCTCCAGAGCCACGGGGGGAAATCCCTGAGCCAGGCAACGCGGCTCGTCAAGCAGGAGGCTGTTTGCACGGCCTGCGAGGGGGTGGACGATGCCGAGAGGCAGATGCTTCCTCTCCCCCGGCCGGCCGCGGCGTCCCTGCTCAGCAGCTCGCAGGAGCTGACCGGCGAGGCCTCAGCCCTTCCAGCCTCACCCACTGACGGAGCCCCTCCAGGCCGGGGTGGCGGGGGAAGCCGTAAATCCTGGGCAAAGTGGAGATTTTATGAGCATTTTACTACAAATACCCATGGAAGAAGAAACCCAATTAATTTTAACGACAGCAAGAATTACGAGGCCTTTCCTCCCTGCCGGGCAGGGGTGGCCGATGGCTGTCCTCACCGTTTAGCTGGCATCACTCAGCCTGGGGACACGTGGGCCCGGCGCGTTCGCTGCCGGCAAAGGAGGGTCCGGGATGATTCCTCTCCCCTCCCTCCATGCAGGGGCATTGCTCTGGCCAATGCAGCCTGCGCTGGGGCTGCAGAGCGGGCAAGGGGCAGTTAATCACGTCTACGAGGGCAAATCGGCGCGGGGAGGAAGGCGAGTCGGCCTGACAGAGCGAGGACGAATGGCTCGCGTAGTGGAAAGGCCGGATTGCATCTGGCCTGAAGTTTGGGGTGGGGGGTTCGTTTTGGGGGGGCAGGAGAGGCAGGGCACCCTTGCCGTTCAGCACAGGCTGGCGAGAGCGTGGCCATAGCTTAGACAACACCGCCCCTTAGTGGCAGCCCCGCGTTACGTGCCCGCTCGCCACGGGCACGGCTGGGAGACCACAGGCCGGCTTTCCCGCTCCCCACGGAGACCGACTGCTTCACGTGGGCACGCGCCAGCCCCTCGCCTCGATGGGTGTAAAGGAGGCTGAGCTCGCCCACGGTGCAAACATCTCCTGGATGCTTTCAGTCGGCGGAGGAAGCGGAGGCGGGCGGGAACCGATGTTTCACAACTGTTTGGTGGTCAGCGGGTTGCAACACCTGGGCCCGCTGGCCTGGAGTGAACGGTGGGGTTTCACCTTGCCCAATAGGTTATCGCTGTCTGGGTGACGACCCGTCCTTCCAGCGAGGAATCGAGCCGCGTGCCTGGCTGGGCTCGTCATCACCCAGAGTCCACGGAGGGTGGTGGGCAGGCCTTTCCCGCAAGCCCCCAATGTCCTGGTGTTGCAAGGCATCGGGCAGTCGGTAGCTGTCGCGTGAGCTGTTCCTGCAGCGCTGGCGGGGGCGAGGAGCCAGGACACCTGGGTCTCATTCCCAGCCTTGCCGGGAGTCCTCGAATACACGACTTCCCCACTGGACCCCTCCGGTGTGAGCGGGGATAGCTCCATGCAGGGCATCGTCGCAATGACGGCGGGCAACGAACTCTGAGAGATGCCAGAGGGGAGCAGGGCGCGTTTCCATCCAGGTTACGTGGGTCTCTGCTCGACGTTGTGCCTAGGCCAGCTCTCTATGGACTCTCACACCAGGATCTTCGCTGGAGCATCTGAGCAGCTTCCACTAGTGCATTAAGCAATGCTGCTTCCATCTGGCACAGGGCTTTCTCTTTCATCCGCCCTGCAGACGGGTCTCTGTTGGGATTTATATCCATATTGATACACGTGATACACACATACTATGCACACATACGACTGCAAGTTATGTCTGCGTTAGAGAAGCTTGCACCTTGCACTAGACCGGAAGGGGTAAGATGACGGATGGTCCTGGGAGCATCAAGCCTGTGCCCACTGCCCCTTGCCGTGGAGAGACCCTCTACGATTTCATCCCAGTCCGCTGGAGATGGCAGGAGGCCCGACCGAGGGGTGCTGCTGACGACAGCCCAGAGCCCAGCAGCAGGCCTCAGCCGTAGGCAGAGCTGCCCGAGGCGGCCAGGGTCTTCCTCTGACAGTGCACGAGCTTCCCTTCGCCCCGTGACTGCCAGCAAAACCTGCGCCTTGTTCAGGTCCGGTTTCAAGCAAGGTCTCTACCGCGCCAGCCCTGCTGGGATACAATCTCCACTGCCCGGCAAGCCAGGAGGGGTGGGCATCCCGCCATCCTCTTCCTCCTTCCTCTCGGCTCCTGTCCTTCGCCACGATGGGCCACCCAGCAGGCTGAGTGGCAAACTGAGCCTCTCAGCCATTGCACTGATGGGCACCTGGAGACACCCACACCCTTGCACCCCTCGGGGCAATGCCTGGGCCAGGTAGCTCCAGGAACACCCTGTCGAGGATAGACCAGGCATGGAGGTGGGTACTGGGTGCAAAGGATCTGCCCTGACCATCTGCACAGGGTCTAGATCGCTGGCAGAGGTGGCAACCCTGTTGGCACGTATCAGAGGGAAGGGGGCAAGGCAAGCCACGGTGATTCCTCTCACTGAATTCTTGGGGTCCAAGGACTTCGGGGGGCACAAAGGGCCCGGGCAAGCTGGAGCCAGGCTGCCAGGCACAAATCTCCCCTCGCTGTCCTGCTTTGCTCCCTGGCGTGGCTGCTGCGAGGGGAGAATCTGTCCCACTGGTTTCTCTCCCCCTGAAGCTTCGAGGCCCTTTGAATATGGAGCAAGCCACGTTGTTCGGCCAGAACCCACCCAAGTGGGATCGGACGGGCGAGGGGGGGGAAGCAGTCCGAAGAGTTAATCCACTTTGAATTGCAACGCGGTCTCAGCCCGACGACGCGGGGCCTGACAGCTTGACAGAGATGGAGTGGCAGCTCCCGAGGTGAGGCAGCCGGGCCCGCAGTCAAGAGCATCTTGACGGGGCAGGTTCACCCGCTCGTTTCTGTGCCGGAAAATAATAAATCAACAAAAAGGGAGAAGGGGGGGAAGGAGAGTGCAGAGAGACGGAACGAGCCCAGATGGGGCAAGGCGGGGGGGGCCGGCCCCCGAACCTGCTCGGTGACCCCGAAGAGGATGAAGGCGCTGCTCCCAGCCCGGCTGCGGCTGGCATGGGACCCCGCGTACAGGGACGGATGCGTTTTCTCGTGGCGGCTGGGGTCCGAGTGGGACAGGAGCGTAGCGGGCACCGGGCAGGAGAAAGACCCTCCTGCACGCCGGCCACCATCTGCTTCGGCAGCAGGTGCAAAGGCAACTCCCGTGCCCAGTGCTTTCACCATCGGCAAGAGGTTAGCAGGGGAGGGTTTGCAGGGGAGGGTTTGCAGCCCATCTGCAGCCTCTGCCCTGCTCTTTTAAGCCCCACGGACGGCTCCCGTGCAGCACCCCGTTCCTGCAGAAACATCCGGCCCTGACACGCCGCCGCCTTCGCAGCATGCGATGCCTCGCTGGCCCCTTCCAGGCAGCTTTGCCCAGGATAAAAAGGACCCAGGTAAGCCGCAGATGTTCTAGATTAAACCAGGGGATGCTGCGGAGGACGCGCCCCCCCCCGGAGGCATGGGGCAGGACCCTCCCCTGCACCACCTGGGCGGGGGCTCCCGTCTCCACACTCATGCTGACCGCGTGAAATGGAGCGGGAGCCCCCAAATCCTCCCCTGCCCAGGGGGATTTCAAAGCACCTCACGGGCATGCACAGAGCCAGCCTGGTGGTGCTTCCAGGAAACAGCGCCTCCTCTCCCCATTTCACAGATGTGGAAACTGAGGCGGGGAGAGAGGAAGCGGCCCGTGCTTCTGGGGAACCCAAGACCGCGGTCCCCATCTCCCACCCTTCCTCTGCCTGGTCACCGGGCCTGCCGGCTCCTCAGGGCAGTCTGCCCGGCAAGTCTGTGCGCTGCCCAGGCCCTCCAGGCCTTGATCCCAATTAACTGCAGCTGCAATACAATAAATAACGAATTTACAGCTGATTGTGCTACTTGGCGGTGCTGCAGCTCTCCCGGGAAAGGAAGATTTTGCCCGAACAACCCCTGGGGGCTATTTTCTGAGCTGGGCAGCACAGGTGCCAGTGGCAGCCAGAACACGTAGCACCAAGTAGATGGCTCGAGCCCGGGGAAGGGATACATAGCATAGAAGGAGAAAGCAAATATAAAACAGAAGGAGAAAGCAAGCTGGATAGTCCAAGCCCTGCCTCCCTGCTCCCGCTAAGCTGCTTGCAGCCGCCTGCCTGTCAGCAGAAAGAATCACTGATGTACGACGGCTGTCTCCGAGGGAGGGTAGGGCAGTGACCCTAATATTTTCTGCAAGAAGTGTTCCTGTAAGCTACCTTTGTGCTAGGATGATCAGAATTCATCACAGCCCCCTCCCCATGGGGTGATTCCCCCGGGAGGAAGCTGCAGGCTCTCTCAGATCCTACCGGGGGATCAGATTATCTGCTTGGCACCGAGCGGAGAGCTCGGGAGGGCTGGGGCATGCGGCTCTCACCTCCAGGAGGAGCGTGCTGGACTCCCCGTGCTGTGCTCCCGTGCGCCGCGGCCTCCCGAGCACCCGTGGCACGTGAAAACAGCCAGGGCCAGGGAGCCTTTGGGTGTAAGCATTTGCTGTCAGCTCACCCACTGCCGAGCTGCTGCCAGCCCAGCCCCCCGCCGTCCCTGCGGAGCTCCCGGGGTGGAAGAGGAGCACCGAAACGTCCTGGGCCCAATGCTAGCTGCAATTATCAGACCCATCCCTTGGCCAGAATCAAACCACCCGCCTGGCACTTCAAGGCACCTTCCACCGTCCCACCAGGCAGGCAGTGCCCTCGCACCCAAGAGCCTGCCGCGGCACACGTGTAACCCTCGCTGACCCAGGCCGCCCCTGCCCTTAGTCTGCGGACAGAGCGGCAGCGATCTGCTGCAGCCCCTGAGCTCTGAGCCCTTCGGCTCCAGCTCACGCTCGTGCACTGGGGGTCCGGTCCCCGACACCAGCCCAGCCGCCGCCACCCCACGACACCCATCACAGTGGTGCCCCCACATCCCGACCTGACGATTCCTCTAGGAAGGAGCCCAACCCAGGTGCACCTGGAGTCTGTTCCTCCCGAGAACGAGGCGGCTCCAACCTCACGGCTGGCCTCAGCGCACGAGTCAGGTGGAGCTCGATGAAGGAGGGTGCTGGGTCCGGTCCTCCCCTCTGCAGCCGACTGCATGTGTGACCTGGGGCAAGTCACTCGCTAGCACCAGGGGGGCATTCACACCTGGGCCGGCTGATGGGAGGTAAAGCCCTGGTGCAGACAGACGCTCTGACTTGAGTTAGCTGGGCCAGGCAGCACCTGGGAGTTACCGCGACTGGCTCGCATCAGCTACCTCGAGGTGAGAACGCACCTTCCCACCACCAAAGACATGCCCTTGGTTCCCCAGTGCCTCGGACACTGTCCGGTCGGGTTTTGGGCAGGGCCTCCTGTTGTGCCCGTGCGGCCCTGAGCCACGCTGCTACTCCCTGCCCACCTCTCCATCTCCGCCAAGGCCTGGGGGGTCCCCAACACCCTCAATTGCACCCTCAGGAGTCCGGACGCTCAAGATCAGGCCCCCGAGCGCTCCTCAGGTGTAAGAGTCTACCGGCAAACCAGCTGGCGGGGTCGGCTGGAAGCACGGCAGCGTCCGCCGCCATCTCCCCCTCTCCCCGCGGCTGCCGGGTTCTCTCTCCATCACGTCAAACAAATCTGGAGAAAAACATGTTTGACTGCATCAAAGTTCAAGCCTCCACCTGGCTGTGTCCCACAGCGCCGGGCCTTTACTGCTGCAAAGATGTAATCTCCCCCAGGTCTTCATTATGTCTTACAGGCCCGACATTATATCAGATTATGGAATCATTAAACAAAAAATTGTTCTCCTCTCTGTCCGGAGGGGCCCCTCGTTACCTTGTCTAAATATAACAGCATCATTTTTAACCGAGGCGCTGGCGCGGTCCCCGGAGCCTTCATTAGATTGCACGGGTCTGGGCTGGAACAGCCCCGTTCGCTCGCGCGCTTGAGGACTCATTTTGCCTCGCTGTCAAAGCCGGACCTCCCTCCCGCCCGCACACGAGCACGCCCGGGCCGCGGGCCACAGGGCACCGTCTCGCACGCTCGCCCGCCCGGCGGGAAAGCGAGTCGCACCTGGTTGGGACGGGAGCCGGGGGGGGGCATTGCCGAGTCGCAGCAAAGCACGAGAAGAAGCCAAGGGAAAGAGAAGAAAGGGGGAGGGGAAACCAGGCCTAGGTGTGCGCCCAATTATTTTAATTGCATGTAGGTGCCGTTCAGAGCTTAGCGATGCATCGCACATCATTGTTTACCGCTTGGAGCAGAACCAATTATGTCGAACACGGAGGGGCCAAGAGACAGCAAATAAACAAGCAGGCGCGAGGTGGGATTCACTGTATGCAAGTTTGCACCCATCTGTCAGCGAGCAGTCAGCCGTGGATCCGGGCGCGCGGAGCAAAGCCCTGGTCCTCCTCCTCCTCCTCGCTGCCCCAGCGTTGGGTTTTATCAGACGTGATTGGAGACGGGCCGGACCCCGGAGGCCCTGCTCACCTGTCAAAGGGGACAAGACAAAGAGAAGGGGGGGAAAATACCCAACTGCTCGGAAAACGAGGGGCGAAGGGGGGGGCGGGGAACTCTCTGCAATGTCTGGTGGGATTTTGACACGCGATGTCAGGGCCGGCGGTGCGTGCGTGCCTGTCTTTACAGTAAATAACTGTCAGCAATTAGAAGGGGAACGTGCCTAGCAAGGGGAGGCAGCATCGCCCGACTGTCAGTCACGGGGAGGAGGAGAGAGCGAGTGGGCTTCGCCTCTCCGGTGCCCGCCGGGGCTGGGTCTGCGATCCCAGGGCACAAAAGGCAGCAGAGCGGCGCAGGTCATTGAGGAGAGGCTGCTCGTGACTGCGCTCGGTGCTGTACAAACAAAAGGCCCCCGTCGAGCCCTGCGAGCCCAGGGTGAGGCAGGAGGTAGAGAGGAAGCCGGGACACCTGGGCGCTGCACGACCTGCCACGTGGCCTTGCGCTGGCTGCATTTCCCATCCCCGCCTCGGCCCCCCGCTCCCTGCGGGGCAGCTCCAACCCAGCAGAAGCGGGGGTAAAGGCAGCCCAGAGAGCCTTGACGTCACGGCGCACCGCGTGCCCCGCTGCCTCCGGTGCCCCTGCAGGTCCCAGGCGCGGCAGAAGCCGGTCGGCGGCCCACCCCGTTCACACCGGTGAAGCCAGACAACGGCGGGATTAATTGTCCCGACTTTGCAGGACAGCGACCCGAGCCCCGCACCCTGCTACGGCCCGCGATGCCACCAGCACCTTCCCCTGGCCTTGAAATAATTGGCGAGCAGGGAGCGGCGGGGGCAGGCTGGCACGGCGCTCGCCCCCCTCCATGCTAAGGAGGAGATAATAGCAGTTTAGCCTCTCCATCTGCAAGTGCTTTGACACGAATAACCTTTGCCTTTGTGCCGCGCGGCTCAGAGGCAGAGGCTCCCTTTCAGGTTGGCAGCCGCCGAGCGCGGCGCGCGTGGGCCTGCGGGGCCTTGTAGCCGGGCCTTTATCAGCTAAACTTCACACGCTCATTACAGCACAGCCTCCGGAGCTGGGTCACGGGAGACCCGGGCACCGGGGCGCTGGAGACTCTGGTTCCTATGGCGACCGCTAGGTTGCTGATGTCGCCGCCTCCGGCGGTACTTTTGGTACTTACAGATCAAACAGCCGGGGCAAGTGGTGCCGGAGCCGGAGAGGAATACGCAAAGTGCAGGAAACTTAATGACTTGAATTAACAACACCCGAGCGGGCAGCTCCCCTCCGCGCGGGCGGGGGCACAAACTTGGCTTGCTCAGGTTGAAACTTTGCATCTCGCCTTCTTTGCCCCCGACCGCTTTTAATCTCAGCGAGCTACCGGCGCGCCCCCAAACACCCCGGCAGGGGCATGAGCTCTCCAGCCCCTGCCCAGGTGGCATGGACGTGGCAGCATGCGAGATCACGGTCCTCGGACTGTCTGGCAGGGCTCATGGGGGACGTCGGCCCACTCTCGTGGGTGCAGAGACCAAGGCCCGGCCTGGGGAAGTCGGGCATGGACCCCAGGTGCCCTGCCTCCCATCGCTGATGCTCAAGGCACCACCCAGGTGCCTCTCTCTTGTCCCCGTCCCTGGGACGCGGGTCACAACCTTCCTCCCTTTCTTCAGCACAGACAGGAGGAGCATCCCCCAAACGCTCTTCTCGTGCAACACGGGAAAGGCTGGCGTGGATCACTCCTCTTCCCGACCCCCAGTCGGCTGCACACCAAAGTGGTTTATTTTGCCGCGGGATGGGAAAGGAAGCCCCTCCTCGCCTTTGTCTTGCCTCAGCTCCTCCTTCTCCTCTCCCTGCATAGCGCTCTCCTTTCTTCCCAGTCCTGCTTCCCTTGCTGGCTCTTTCTGCTCTACCACATCTGGTGCTTTGCTGGAGTATCAGAGGCAGCTTCTCAATCTGGGCCTGAAAACATGTAAGGCCCTTAGAAAGACAGCCAACCACTCTGTCCCGCAGGGTACAAGAGCCTCCTCGTACAAGAGCCCAGCAGCACTTCCCTCCCCACTGCCACGCTGGCCATCAGCTGTTTAATTAATGACTCCTAGGGCAGATCCCCCCACATTCCCATGGACAGGCTGCCCCCGGGCTTGGAGCCATTAGCCAAAGCAGCTGCCACCTGCTCAGACCCAGTCCCCACCTCCGATCTCCTCGCAGAGCCGTTCTCGGTGATCCCCAGCTGTGTTTTGAAATCCTCCCAGTTTGAGTACCCAGAGAGGAATCCATTTCTGACCTCGGCCTCCCCCTCAAACGTCTCGAGCCCTGAGCAGGAAAGCTTCCCTCCTCGCCTCCACTCATCAATTCTACATGTTCTGGCTTGAAATCCAGAAGAAAGATGACTCGCCGGGGGCCAGGAGGGCACCGTCCCTCTTTTTATTGCTTTAAACATGTTCGTGCCACGCTCTGAGCGCAGCCTTAAATCCATCATCAGCTTCCAAGCAGCTGGAGTTGTCAGCTCCAGACTTCATACTGCAAACTCATCAATGCCAGAACACAGGGCAATGGCTTTCTTTGCCGGCCGTGGAGGCGAGGGCCTGCGGGAGGGGTCTGGCTCCAATTAGGGCACGCAGAAATACCTCTCCCGCGCAGGTGACTACGCAAGCTGCATCGCGGAAAGTGTGGTCGGGGGATTAGCGTCTGCGGGACCCGCTTGCTGTGCTCGTAAATCTCCATCCTGTTGGCTTGGTCCGAGAATCACTCGGCCCCACCACTTCTGCTGCTGCACGGCCAAACCTGCCTTCCCTTCAGCAGCTCATGGCTTTGCATGGTCCAGAGGCCTGCCCCCATTTAACGGATGGGGAAACTGAGGCACAGCGAGGTTAAGCGGGCCGGCTGCGCGCAGCAATTGGAAGCAGAAGTGCCAGAAGGACTCAGGAGGTCCTGGCTCTTCCTGTGAGACGCCATTCCCCTCCCAGCACCAGGTGCCGTGACTCCCAGCCCCGGCTCTCCCCGCTACACCCCTCCACGTGAACGGCCGGGGCTCATGGGCTGGATCTGGCCCTGTTGCAGAGCGAGCCGGTTCTGCGGGAGAAGCCGGTGCCCAATTCCTCCCTCCATCATTCAGAGCAGGGTGAGGGGATCCCGCGGCCTGCTTATCCAGTCTCCCATGCAAGCGGGCGCAGCGAGACACAGGAGCGTCCCCAGTAAAACGTCAGCTCCTAATAAACGCACTCCAGACCAAAATGGAGATGTACCCTAGCGAGGAGCTGACAGAAAGCTTCCTGCGGGATCTTGGCAGCCAGCCCAGGCTTAGGTACGTTGAACGGGGCTGTACGGGGAAGGTCCAGGCTCCTACCAGTCAGGCCGGAGGTGCATTGGCAGAGCCGTGCCTCGGGAGCCCGGGTCTGGGACGGCACGGCTGGGCCCCGAGCCAGGACTGCGGTATGCTGGCAAGGCTGTCTGCACAAAACAACCGTGCCCGGTCTGCTCCAAACCCATCCCTGCCTTCGCTTGCCCATGTCAGAGCAGCAAGACAGGGTTGCTGCTCTGTCTGGGGCTCGTCTCCGTCCCCTCTCCCTCCTGACTCTGGATTTGCATCTCTCTTTTGGGCAGCTCCAGTTTCCAGCACAGAAAGGGCTCTCTGTTCAGGTCCCTTTTTTCCTTTTCCCAGCGATTGTTATGTTAAAATCCCCAGGACATGTATCTGCGAAGAATTAAAAGAGGGTGAGGAAGAGATTGTTTTCGTTGGTGTCTCACTAAGTCTCTGACCTTGAGCGTGAATAGAAAACAAGAAAAAAGGGACTTTATGCTAATATCACTCGCTAAGCACAAGGGGGAAAAATAATAATGGCAAACGAAGATTATGAATGCAAATCAACTTAATAAAGCGATAGGGGCTGGGCGGGAGCCTTGTTTTGCTTGGTTACAAAAACCGCTTGCATTGTCTGGCTCTGCTGCACCCTAAGTCTGATTACAAATTATAGCCAGGGAGCTTTAACGAGGAACCAAGGTTTCACTTTCTCTCTTTCTGTCCTTTCTCAGGGATAGTGGGGGCCACTGGGTAGAGCCCAGGATGAGGAGTCTGGAGACTGGTCCAGAGATTTGTTAGGTGAAACGCTGCCCTGACTCTGCGCAAGGCAAGATTTTGCCTGCTGACATTCAGACTGTCGTGATCCCCAAGTCGCACCTGCAAAACTCAGCCCAGAGATCATCTTAGATGACCAGGTCTTCAGATCATAGAAAACGAGGGTTGGAAAGGAGCTCGGGAGGTCACGTCTAGTCCAACTCCTGCTCCAAGCAGGACCAGCCCCAACTACAGCATCCCAGCCAAGGCTTTGTCTACCCAGGACTTGAACACCTCCAAGGATGGAGACGCCACCACCTCTCTGAGTGACCTGACCTGACCTGTCCCAGCACTTCACTACCCTCCTCATGAAAAGTGTTCCTGATATCCAACCTAAGCCTCCCTTGCTGCAATTTGAGCCCATTGCTCCCTTTTCTTGTCGCCTGCCACCACTGAGAACAGCCCAGCTCCAGGGACTCCGTCCTTCACATTGCATTCATGCAGCACCTAGCACCAGCGGGTTCTGGCCAGGGTTTGGGACACCGAGGCATGAATGTCATCCACGTCACAGTCGTGTCTCACTGTGCACCCCCTGCACTGAGCCTGTAACTTCTAGAAAAGCTGCAGCACCTCTCATGGAAAAATACCTAGTCCCCGATTAAATTACTTAGGAGCGCACGCGCCGGTGTAAAGGCAGGGAAGCCGCGATGAAACGGCAGGGCCGTCTGCAGCCTGGAGCCTTGGGGCCAGGCTCTGTTCCAGTCTCGCTCTCAAACCCACCTGCCCTGCAGCTAAAACACTCCCAGGGAAGTTGCATTTTCTCGGGTGAGGTTTCTCGCTCGTCTTAACGCTGGTATCTCAGGAGCGGGGACACCTCAAAGCTGTGCTCAGTTCTCCAGGCTACCCGAGGTGCGCGTGCTGATGGCAGACCTCCACTGAAACCCAGGTGCAGCAGGAAAAGGTGCCAGGGGCTCAGCTCTGTACCGGGTGCCGTGTCCTCCAAGTCCCTGGAGCGGAGAGCTCAGGGCGGACAACACGGTGCTAGTGCAGGCTGGGAACACCTCTCCTCTGCCTGACACGGCCGTGGATCAAGCTCCACTCCAGGTCCATCTATGGCATTAAAATGACACAGAAGAGGAATCAGGCCCACTTAAGCTCATAGCAGAGGCCCTGCTCACTTAGATACCCCCCCCCCACCAAGCAGGTAAGTACCCACAGATAAATGCACATGACCCAGGGCCCCGGGCAAACCCCTTGCGACTGCCGACGTGCCACAGCTTTAGCCCTCTGCAAGGAGCCGGCATGCCTCGCAGCTAAAATAAATCAGGGTTGTCCTCACTCTTGCTCCAGGCTGCCTGCAGACTCAGGCAGGCCTCGGTGCGAGTCAGGCGATGCTTTGCACCCCGGAGAGCTAACGAAAGGGGGCTCCTGAAATGACGCGGTCCCCGCCACGGGGCCAGAGAGCCTTGGCGCAGCCCTAGACCCAACACCCCCTGCCCCACGCCCACCATCAAGCCCGTCGGGTGGCTTCACGCGGCACAAACCGAAGCCCGTGCTCTCCTCCCTCCCCCCTCAAACAACATACACAAGAGAGTGCAGCTCTTTAATCTCCAGCAAGCCTTTGACAACCTGTCTCATCCTGGCTTTTAGCTGCATGAGAGCTGCTCACTAATGGAGCATTAACCTTGGAGAGCTTCTGCAATTACTCCAACACTAATTCTGACAGTTTTTGGTGTATCTGTTTGTTCTTTTGACAGGCAAAAGGAATTTCTCTTTAAAAGCTGTTTGATACGTTTGAGACCTTCTGTCCACAGTTTCTTTTTCTGCCGGAGCGCTGGAGCAGGGGGCGGGGGGGGAGAAGGAGCTGAGACGCAGAAAGGCCGTCTTCCTGCAGATATTGCTGTACGGGCAGAAGTCAAGACAGTCCCCTGCTTCCCAGCCCACCCCCCCTTTTAAGTGACAGAAGTGTTTGGTCTCTCCTGACCTCATTAGGGTAATTAGCAAACCTTTTGAAGCTGGGAAAATGGCTTTGAGCGGCGGGAAAACAAGGGGAGCAGAGTGCCTTTAAAAACCGCGTTGGGGGAAGGAGGTGAAACAACCAGCGTCGGGCACGCTAAAGGTGACCAGGGACAGGAAAGGGGGTGGGGGGGACCAGGAACATGCTCAGGCTTTTTGGTCGCTTCTCTCCTTGGGGCCAATGATGTTGGAAAGGACAAATTCCTGCTGGGTCTGGACTGAGAAGGGAAATGGTTTTATTCACCGTAAGCAAAACCATCTTCGCCGACTCGGACACGGTCATGGATGCAGCATCCCCTCTGCTTCTAATAAATGCCATGCACCTTTCCAAGTCAACTATGATGCACTCCCCCGATGATGAATGGGAAGATGGGACTTGACAATCCCTGGGTGCTCTGTGCTGGGGGGGACCCCTAAAATCTGCCACCCTTCAGGCTTTTCCTCACACACCACAGCGACGGGCATGAGCCCGATCCCAGTCCCCTGCGGAAGAAACCCTGAGCGCTCGGAAGAAAAGGAGATTGCAAGGGAAGGGAACAGCCCCAGGGATTGGAAGCGACAGATCCCCAATCCTGCTGCACCTTCGAGGTGCCGATCAATCCTTAGGCTACAAGGCCACCAAGACCCACCGTGCCTCCCAGACGCCAGCTCGCTGCAGCTCCTGTGCTGCCTTTAAGGCTTTGGAGGCAACGATCGTGGGCTCGATTCCCTGCCTGTATCCAAGGACCGCCAGCAAAGTCACGCAAACAGATGTGTTCCAAATCAGACCCTCCATCACTCCCCGCTTGCCCAGTGTTCACCACAATGGGGTACTGGTATTAATAAGGGTAAAAATAGGTCATCTGTGCTGTTCGGAGCAGGAAGCATTTGTTCTCAAGAAGCACCGCAGTCAGCAGGCCTTTAACGTGGCCGTGCGGAGTACTTCAGTCACCTCCAAAAATTGTTTCGTGACAACCTTCCTGCAGCCTCGGAGCCGAGGGAGAGATTTGGAGGCGAGAACCCTGCCGTGGCTTTGAATGCAAGCAAAAGATTTAAATGTGACATGCACCAAAGGGAAGTGCTTAACTAGAGCCCGGGCTGGCTTTAAAGGGCTGTATTTGTGCGACATGGAGCCAGGTGATGAGACGAGCAGTGCTTCTGCTGGCAGCAGGTGTGTGCTGGGAAGGATTTAAGCAAGTGCCTTGGAGACCCCCCAACAGCAAGAACGCTGCCCGCTCCACGCAGGCCGAATGTCTGCGCAACCACCTGCAAGGGAAGATTTGCGTGTGCAAACGTCTCGCTTCGCTGGGGGAAGAGCATCGCATCCTTTGCACCAAGATATCCTTGGAGGAGTCACGGCTTTGAAAGACAGGCAAGCGAAACGGCAGCCTCGACTCTACCTGGGGTTCAGACAAGATCAGCTCTCGCCGCGGCACCTGGACACCTTCCACGCAAACAAAACCCCCCAATTCCTGACCTGCATCAGTGATGCCAGGACATAGTATAGCAGATACCCACAGTCTAGAGATGCTCTTTTGCCTCGTGCTGTCTGCATGAAGACCACGGAGCATTTTGGATGGCTTCAGCTGGGCAGATGTCCGACTGCAGGGCGTTCACGACCGAGGTGTTGTACAGAGGGATGTGGTGATGTCTCCCTGGGCTGGAGGATCCAAGTCAAAACAGCAGATCTTTCTAAAAGACATCTTTTAGATTAACCGCAAATTTGGGGGCTCATAACAGATTGCTTCCTGGTGCATTTTGTAGGAGGTCAGACTAGCAAATAGGAACGGTCCCTTCCGGCCTTACAGAGTTTGATTTCCTGGCTTGCACTAGCAGGGTACAATGCTTCCGGAGCAAAGAGCAGTGTCAATGACCAAATTGCTCGACATAGCATGTCCAGCCCAGGGTTGTGCATTCATTTCATTAGCTCAATTTACAGACCGATTTCAGTGAAAGCTTTTTGTGTGAACCCAGCCCTGCAGCTGTGGGGCTGGCCCGAGCCTGGACACAGCCCCCAGGCAGCAAATGGGGCCTGGACGGGCACAGCTGCCTGCCCGCAGGCATGACCTTGCGGGAACGTGGCCTGATTCTTTCATTGCCAGAGCCAACAGAAAGTCCCCGTGGATTAAACCAGGCTCCTGGTTCCAGTTTGCTACTGGCTTTCACCTTCTGGGTGCGCTGAAGGTTTATTCTCTCAACAGGCATCTCGGACGTGGGCTTCAGCTCGTGCCTTTGATCTGGCAATGTAAGAAACAAAATACTAAAGTGTAACATCTGAGGCCTTCATCTCCGGTTTAATTTTCGGGACACCTTCTCCCTCCTGCGCACACGCGTGCACACATTAGCATGCATCAAAAGTGCCGTGTCCCCTTTAATGTTTACTCATCCTGAGATTGCAAAAATTGTTGTGTGAATTCCTTCTTTAATTAGTTCTGGCACTCAAAAAAATATTGTTCGGTCGCCTGTACAGTTATGATCATTTCTCGCCTTTATACCTTTATTCCCTAGCGTGACTTGAAAAGAAAAAAAGCTTCCCCATTCTCCCTCGCAAAACCCCTGGCTTTAGAATTTTTTTAAAACAAAAACAACCACTATTTCTAAAGGAAGGTCCTTTGTGGATGAAGTGCCACTTCCATTCACCTTTCCAGCTTGTAAGGAAGAAAACAAAGATCAGAAGGAGGATTTAGACAAAAAAAACCCAACTAAGTAAAGCTAATTTTTTATACAGAGAAGTCTTGCTAGGTATAGAGAGGGGCTTTGTTGAGCGGTACAGAAGAGACATCAGAGGAGAATCTACAGCAGGCTTTAAAATACTTCCAGCTATCCTCGCGCCGGAGAGGAATGTGCAGTCTGTGTTGCAAAGTAAATACAGAGCTAAAATTTCAGAGTAGTTTCCATACCCAGAGTTCATTGCAGAAGCAAATCCGCCGCCTTGTTTGCAGCTGCACGCTGCGTGCACCGAACTACCCCAAACGCCGCAGCACACACGTTAGCGTGTAGGCCCCTGCGTGTGGGGCCCGACACGCAGCAGAAAAACATCCAGGAGCAAAACGGTGGGCACAAATGTACACGTTGCGCACGAAACCACAGCCTGGCCTCGCTGTGCCTCTGGTGCTTCCCTTGCCCAGAGTCAAACCAGGCTCCGGTCTGCTGCGGGACAACGCTAGGACCGCCATGGATAGGGCAGCTGGATTGCAAGCTTTATTTCCGCCACGACCCGACCCGGGATGGCTGTTGGCTTCACCTTGTATAGTATAATGATGATGTTAACCTCCCTGATAAACAGCTCAAGACATTGAGGAAGGAAAAGGCCTTTGTAACGCTATTGTTGCATCTCTCTGCTCTGGGTGAAAGGCCAGCAGTTGGCCTCTAGCCCTGTTCGTCACGACGGCTATTTTGCGAATCTCAGCATCGTGGGAAGTTACCCCGACCCTCCCAGCAGTGGACGGACCAGGGGAAAGCTGGGAGAAAGCACCAGATAGCAAATGGCCCCCAGGTCCTACTTGGAGCAGAGAAATTTGCCTTCAGAGCTTAACAAGTGTTAAAATGAATCCTGGGCAGACACCCGCTGGCTTGCGTCCAAGCAGACTTCCCCAGCCAGACCAGCTCAGACAGCAGCACCCTGCCCCTCGTCTCAGCCAGGAAGAAAGCTCAGACTTTCGGTGTCTCCAAGGGTTTGGGGGAGGAAGGGCATTCTCTTCTTTCTTGCTTCTCAAGGCTGCGCTGATGATGGCAAGTTACAGGAGCGATGGCTTTTCTGGGACGGGGTTGCACGCAGATGCCGAAGGACTGGAACGGGATTAAAAATATGCAATGTTGACACTCCCATTTGGGCTCCTATCCCACCCTCCCTGCTGCTGTACCAAGCATCCGTGCACAAACCCGCTACTGTCTCCATCACGCTCAGTTCTTCCTGACCCCAAGGGAGAACCGTGCAGACGAGGTGATGTGCATTTGTTACGTACAGCTGCGCTCCTGTGTGTTGCTGGAAGAAGCCAGAGAAACGCACCTGGCACTGAGAGCAGAAGATATCGAGGCATGGGCTGGCTCTTAGTTCCTGCTAAAACTTCAGCCACCAGACTCAGTTTTGCCCCGAGAAAGCCATCTGCACAGCTGCACCACCCCTGTGAGCTTGCAGGCAGGGCGTGCTAAAGGTTCAGCACAACCAATTTAGCACATTAAAGCTATGGTACCTGCAGCACCTGCCACCGGTGGGCAAGGCCGCCTCCAACAGGCACAGATCAAGACCTACAAGTCAGCATCAGTCTCTCCCACCCTAAGGACCAAGGGAGACTGCAGATGTCAGCACCCAGGCTCACCTGGGTCTAATTTATCCAACACCGTTCAGGACATTTTGCAGTGTGCCCGAATGCATGCATTCCCCGTCCCCAGGGTGTAGCACTGGCACAGCATCCAGCAAACAGACCCACAGTGCAACACTGCCACTTAGTGGATTATTCAGCTCGGAAACCCACGGCAATGTCAACTCGGGGAGGTGGGGAGGATGCTTTATTCGGGCTGTAACTGCTACAGCTTTGACTTGTTCAGCAATGCTACACAGCACGGGAGCAATAAGAGCAGCACCCGTTCAGGAGGCACAAGAGCAACATGGCAGAACGCGGCGTAAGGGGAAGGGGGGGAACAAAGAGACTCGCCCTCCTCCATCTGGGCGAGGAAAAGGAACCACAGCGAGAGCAGAGAGTGAGAAGGGGAATACCATAGGAAAAGAAAAGTGGAAGGGCCAGGAAATTGCACCGGTGGAGACCAACAGCCAGTGGGTGGGAGAATGGTAGGCTTGACCCAAGGGTCCCTGAGAGAGAGACAGACCTTGGACTGGAGCTGGGCTTGGAGAGCACAACTGGAGAACAGGAAGGCGTGAAGTAAAACCATTGCAAGCAGCAGGTATCTCAGCACCTAGGTGGGCTGGAGCGCTGGGGATGAGCGGCCATCAGGCAGCCCCCGCACGCCCAGCGCTCCCCGGCCCTGCTGCAAAGGAGGAACCCACCGAGAGGGAACGTTTCACTTTATTGGTTGGAAGGTGCAATGGAGGGAGAGGAAGAAAAACAGTCAGCGAAAAGAAAAACAAAGCAAATCAATACAGGCCTGGCTGCTGGTTAAAAATAAATCAACACACCGCGGGGCCAGGAAGAGAAGCCTGGCCCTGAGTCTCTAAAAGCACCATCAGACAGGAACGCAATGCACTTGAGTGCTGCTTTATTGACTTCCTGGCGAGCCGGGCAGACCGCCGGCCCCTCTCCACGCACTCTCCTGCTGCCGATCCCCCTTGCGCCA
>JAGPOW010000745.1:980048-998550 GCA_030014935.1 Caiman crocodilus | reverse complement strand
GGGGGGGGGAATATGGACTAGTTTGAGAGGCTTAGAAACCTTTCTTCTTTCACTTATCACCTATGTAGAAACCCCTCCTGCCAGAAACTCACAGTAACTGGATTTGGTATGAGGTGTCCCAAAGAAATTAAGCTAAACTTTGCCAGCAGTAACACAGGCTGTGGAGCCTTTCCAGCACCCACCTCACCAACCCAAGCCTGCACGTGTGCAAGGTGCTTAGCAACTCTAAAAATAACCTATAGCTAAAAGAACCGAGTGCCAGAATCATTTTAATCTTGTTAATGTACTCTATTCTGGAGTAGATACTGCAGTGCCCATTAGCTTCTGCTCCCTGTAGCTTGGTGCAGTGCTAACTAGCCAGCTCCAGCTTGTTGACAACCAGAAGCACATGATGCTGGTGTGATGCATCCAAGAGGGCAGACTTTGGGTTGAATTACAGACTGGAAACATCCACAGCAGGGCCTAGGGTGTCAAAAAGTGTTTGAAAGCCAGAGGCTGAGTCCTCTGGATGTCTTGAGACAATTCCAGGTAATTGCACATGGGATAATCATCTTAAAGCAAGAATAAACTAAAACTAGTAAAAGGGAACAAAGATTTAAAGGGTTTACTTGATTTAAGCACAACTGGACCAACAGGGAAGACTTGCACTGAATGCAGTGCAAGAGCCAAGCTAGAGAAATAAAATGCTTGACTCAATTGCAAAATAGTAGCCTTTTGCCCAGTCCTACACCAAACAGTTTAATTTCACACACTGGAAAAGATAACAAGGGAGTTGTCATAAGGAAGTAGACGTAACAGGGAAGGGGAAAATACCTCTACAAGGCTAACTGCAAAAGGAAAGTGCGTAAAGTCATCTGAGACTTGGCAGTTGATTACCAAGGTGCAAGTCTCCCCCTTCTGCATTGCTCTAGAGGCTGCTCTACAGGTTTTAGTAGTTGCTCAAGGGGGTCAGGCTCTTGCTTTTTAGGAGGCACCCCCCCTTCCAAAGATTTCATACAGCAGGCAAGGATTTGGGTAGTACTCACACTGGCTGCAGCCTATGCACCACTAAGTACATTTAGAGGAAGGGTTGCACTACTGAACCTAGCATGTCTAAGCCAATGTAGCTGTAGTGTAAAAATACTGAACACAGGTTTTTCAGCATAGCACAACTATATAAGCTCCATTATAAATTGGCAAAAGTCCATTCCTTCTGCCAAGCGTTTCTCCTAGCAACACTTCAATTGCAGTGCTCAAGTGTTGGGGGTAGGAGGGAAAAAAATAAGCCTTCGTGTTACTTGAAGCTTCACTGTTAACCTGTGTCAGGGTGACTTTGGACTAACTTCCCTACCGTGCATCAGATACCAAGGAGTAGCAGAAGAGGCCTTCCTAAAAAAGCAGCTCTATGTAGTACCTTATCCATCTGTCCTCACAGCAATACTAAGTATAGCTTATTTTGCTTTAAGCCAGTCTGGCCAGAAGTGAACACGTTCCTCCCAGTTCATCTAGCAGTATAGCAAGTCTGCCAATTGGAGATGCTGTCTTCTTGCATTGAAAACTGCTTGGGAGCAGGAACCACCAAGTAGGAGACTTTTTGGCCAGCTTGTATTAAATTACTAGAGACTAGTATTTTGGGAGAAGGGGCAGGGGAACATTGGTGGGATAAAACAACTTTCTGGAAGTTTATTCCATTAGCTTTTGGATGCCAGACTGGGTAAATGTACAAGATAAAACTTGTCACCCAAATTTCTTCAGTATTCAAAAAAAAAAAAATAAAAAAAAGACAAACCAAACAAACAAAAAACAAACAAAAAAACCCAAGACCACACAGGAGGGAAATTGCAAGTTACTCAGCAGTAGACTAAGCTCCAAGCCAAAATCTATTGTCCAAATTTATAAAAAAGTAGCCCCAACATTAGATGGGAAGTTTTTGGACCATATACTGGTTATCTGTACGACCTCAGCTGCTCATGTGGATCACAACTTTCTAAAATCAACAGCAAAAAAAAAAAATTAAAAAAAAAATCATTCTGCATAAGTCTACAATAATTTTACTTGCCTTGTCAAAAACAAAAACAACACTAACAGGGAATTTGCCTTGTTTGTAGTGTTGTTACAAACCCAGTACCTCTTTACAAGCACCAGTGGTTTTCACAAAAGCTGCTTTCACCCCCTCCCCCAATCAAATCACAAAGCCTTCTTTAAAAAAGAAAGTGCATCAGTGACTGCTCATCACCAGTTCCCTTGGAAGCAGAGCTTTCTGCAGTGCTGTTATTTCAGATAACCCAATACCTGCATTAAAATATACCCAGCATTCTCAAGGTGTGCACAAAAATTACAAGGATTCAGTTTTTTTCCCACATTCTAATATTTATTCTAGCCATCACTAAACCCATTAAGTCAGACTGTTCAGTTGATCAACTATTACACATTGCCCAAAACTCTTGACTCCACTTCAGTCAATAGCTGTCCTTGCTCTTCCTCAATGCAGTTCATTGCTGAAACAAAAGATTGACAGTTAAGTTTTGCTCATCAATTCAAATGCATGTGTTGTCCAAATGCTGCAAATGTTTTTAGTTGAGACTTG
The DNA here is from genome assembly GCA_030014935.1 of Caiman crocodilus. Taxonomy (NCBI): domain Eukaryota; kingdom Metazoa; phylum Chordata; order Crocodylia; family Alligatoridae; genus Caiman; species Caiman crocodilus. The sequence continues at coordinate 995,984 of JAGPOW010000745.1, read as the reverse complement.
GTCTATAACTGGCAGCAGCATTTCTCAGCACATAGCAGTTACAAACATGTTTAAAGACAGCCAAACCTAAAATACCGAGTTTCTCCAACAGCTTCCCCCCTTATTTCAGTCATTTCCTGCATCACTCATTACCTGCTTAGGGGAAAAACAGATGGCCAATTCCACTTTCAGGGAATGCTCACTGCTCTGTAACACCAGGCTCAAGCATTCATCTTCTCTTCAACCTGCCAAATAAAGTATGCATTACTAAACATATCCAAGCAATGATTTTATACTGCCACCCACCTCCCAAACACAAGTCACATCATATACGAGGGTTTCACAAGCCATTCGCTGAACCCATCACATCACAGAAGCAAAGTCTGGGAAAACTGTTCCAGGGCTGGCTGATGCCTTTGATATACCAGCCAATATATCACTGGATCCCTAAGCAGAGACAATTAACCACTTTGACATGGTTGCTTAGGAATAGTGTGGGCTATGGGAAAAAGTTAATGGCAACAAGTAGGATGGCAGAGAAAGCTACAATTAAGTGAGCAACTTAATGACGTCTAGGAAGATTCTCAATAGATGAGCACAAAAATCAAGTCAGGGAATTCTGTTCCCCATCTTGCTTCCATACCTACTAGCAAGACATGATTGCATGCCCAACTCTGATCTGTGGAACTGAAGTTGTGCCACAAGCCAAAGATTGCAAGAGGCATGTTTGGTTTTTTTTTAAAAAAATTTCTGTCAGTTGACCAAAATTGTCAAAGGACTAATTTCACAGGTACATTAGACTTTCAAAATGAGCTCTCAACAAGAGGAAGGATGCGGACATGAGCAAAAGGAGTTACCTCGAATTACAGGACTATTTCCACATATGAACTAGCCAAGAGAGCAGCTTTCGTCTCAGAGGTTTCTGTAGGAGGCACAACACTTCTTTTCTCCAAGGACACTGCAGTTTCCATATGCTAGCAGAGAATTCTTAGAACTTGTAAAGCAATGACAAAGCTAGCTAGTCACGTCAATTTACCTACCTTGGAACACTGTGTTAAATTACTAACAACTAAGTCCAATACTGAAGGACTTATTAACAACTTTTCCATGTCTACACATTACATTCTCCCTGAGCTAAAGCAGCTGAAGCTTCCCTCCTCTCTCTCTCACCTATCTTTTGCCCTTAAAAGAATACCCTTGGGCTCACTTGCAGTAGTCTCCCTCTACAGAGGTTTGACTCTTATGTGAATTCTGTCAGCATAATTGCACGTGTCAAGACTGGTAAGATTACCTTCTTTCCACTGGACAGTAAGACTGACTGGCTCTACTATTCCTCCTCCTCCTCCTCCTATGACTAACTCTTCTCTAGTGTCCTCTCCATTACTTAAGCTTGTTCTGGATCTTCAAGGATTGTGTTGTGCAATGAAATGTAAATGTCAGGAGCACAGTTCATTTCAGACGGTCTTTTAATAGGCTTCGTAAAGCCAAAGAAAACTGTATACAAGAATCCTTTACCACTTCAAATACAATATCAATGGAATATGCATATTTCTTCCAGTAAAAAAGGACAATATAAATAAACATTTTCAAGAACCTCTTTTTATGGTAAGTTTTGCAAGTCTATTTCTGGGTAATTTACATCATACAGTAAAAATACCGTTATGCAGGTTGAACATACAAGCAAGTTCTCTTTAGATATATCAAGGTGGTTTGCCTTCCCATTTGTACCCAGGCTGCATTCCTACCTTGCTACACTAAAGGAATGTTACAAGAGACGAAGGTAATGCACTTTAAAAAAAGTCCACAGCTTGTTCAGCTTCTAGTGAACATTGAATTAAAGGTCCTTTCTAGCAAAAGAAACTGAATTGGGGCCCCAACTTCACAAAAAAAAGTAACCTTGGCTCATCACAAAAGAAAATAAAATCTGAAGTGCTTTCAAAAAAAGATTAAAAACACTTGAAAGCAGAGCTTTCTTAAAGAAAAGTCTAATTAGACCATCTCATAGCAGAAGCTGTCAGGCTGTGTTTTGACAAGATCAGAACTGATAATACTACAAAAGTGGAAATACAAGTAGATGTACTACACAATAACGATTTCAGCGAAGCTCCAAAAATCTTTATAAATACAGCCATTGGAAGGACGATCTTGAGTCAGGAAGGATTTTTACTCGTTGTGTGTAGCTGAGGACAAGAAGCAGGCACAATTGTAAAGGCACTGAAGCATAGACAAGTTCCAGCATTTCACTCCCTTGTATTATTTCAGAGGCTAGTGCTACTTCATTAGGTTTTAAAAAAAGAGAATTTCCCCCACCCTTGATAATGCTTGTTAGGGCACTGGTTTTGCCGTTTTCTCCAGTTTGAGGAAGGTGAGCATTTAATACTTGCTTTGCCTTAGATCCTAGCAAGTCCTACACATGCATTACGATTAGGAATTTAAAATGGCACAACCACATCCAAAGCCTGACAAATAGACTGGTTCTTATGGGCAAGAACAAAAACAGGCGATATGCTCCAACCTGAGCCTTACAGTATTTCCAGACTTCAATATGAGGTCAAAAGGTCGAGTTCCTACTGCAATGTACTTTCCATTCCCTTTTGAACTAAGACTTACCATAACTGTCATAGCTGTCTCTATAGGAGCCTCCTGAAGATCTGTCACCATATCCACCTTGACTCCTGCTGATTAAAAATAAGCACCCGTTTTAAGAGTCACCTGAACTCCTGCAAATTAAAGCTTTTTTGTGCTTTGTCTGGAGTAAGTTTACATCCCCACTGAAGTTATTTATTTCACATGTGCCTAGCACAGTTGTTGGCCTTCCACATGCACTTACCTGCTGCTGTAATAATCTCTGGAGCCACTGTATCCCCCACTTCTGGAGTCAAATCTGCTTCCACCATAGCCTCTGTCTCCACCTCCTTAAAAACATGCAAAGAGCAGTATTAGTACTTTGAATTCAGCACTTAACAAAGTCAGTTGCTGCAAGTCAGCAATACTGACTCACCCCTAGAAAAACCACGGCCCCGACCTCTGCCTCCACGGAAAAAGCCTCTGCCTCCAGCTGAACCCCCTCTGTATCCTCGAGATCTGTTTTCAGATGATTTACCGGCCTGGTCCACTCTGATCTGGCGCCCATCGACAGACTGAAAATAGAAAAACCCCAAATCAGTACTTCAATGCCTTCAAAGTATGTTGCAAAACATTAAGTGCTAAATAATCTATCACTTATCAATAGATGGCTTTCACATGAAGTAACCAACCAACTGCCATCAAATTAAAGAAAGCCAAGCCAAGACATTTGGAAAGCAAGTAGGATTCATGTACAACTTGCACATTTGTTTTCACACCTGCAGTAAATTTAGTTCAATTAATTTTTAATTCCAAATTCACATCTTACAGGATGATTTAAAGCTATGAAGCATTTTGCATTTAAAAAACAGGAAAAAATGGACACAGGCCTCCCAAAATCTGCCCCCACCCCACATCAGGGAAAAAGGACACAAATCTATTTACCTTTCCATTCATAGCCATCATCGCATCTTTAGCATCATCTATGTTCTCAAAGGTGACGAACCCAAAGCCTCTTGATCTTTGGGTTTCTCTGTCTTTCACCACCACAACTGAAAAAGGGGAGGAAAAAAAATTACATTGCACAAACCCATTATATACCACAGAAAAAAGTAAAAGTTCTCAGTCTGCAGTTTTAATCTTACCTTCAGATATCTGTCCATATTTGGAAAATACTTGTTCCAATGACTGTTCATTGGTGTCAAAACTGAGTCCACCAACAAAAAGCTTTCCCTCATCTGATGCCATTTTGATCTGTAGAGGGAAATAAAAAGAAGTGCATCAGTCCATCTCTGAAGCAAATTACAAGTTCAGTTGGGGCAGGGCCTACATGCCCCCCCCACCTCCAGGGGAGAGATTAGCTCAGAGAGCAAACAGGCTCAAGGAAGCCTATTAAGTCTCCAGTGCAGATGAACTTGAAGTGCAATTTCTGCCTGACTTCAGTCTAAAACTACCTCTCTACCATGACCCCAGCTGTCAGTCCAGCATCAAGCCGTTACCTCCGACTCAAAAAAACCCCTAAAGCTGAAATACAAATCTATCCACGAGCTTCATTTACAAGTGTTATGCACTGGTAGGATAATTTTTACACATTTACAAAACAAATAGGATTTCTAACACTCTCTCTTTTTTTAAAAGAAGTTTAAAAGCCACTCAGGGCTGATCAAACAAGGCATTATAACCAGGGATGCCCATTTCCTCCATTTAAAACAAATCCCCAGCTGATTTAGAAGAAGAACCTCAAATCCACATTTTTCTGCTATAAGAACAAAGCAGCACTAAAATATAAGCAGATATATAGAACCATTTCCTTTTAATTGTGGAAAAATTTATTTACTTTTTTTAAATCTGGAAATTGGGGTGGGGTTTTAGAAGCTTTTTTTTTGTCAGAGAAAGCCAGAATCCCTGCTTATGAGACCTGCACACCGCCCAAGCACCCTTCTGATAGAGGCAGGGATCCCAGAGATCCTCATGTCTCAGCCATCCAAGCAGCTTCTGAATTCATCCCATGCTGTTCAGGATCCAAATCTAATAAGACAACAGACCAACCCAGTCTTCCCTTCTCAACACTTGTCCCACCTATAAACCAGGGCCCTGGGACCCAACCAGGATCCCAAGCCACAGGCAGAGCATGCCTTGATGTGCGCGTGCGCAGCACCGCTCACCAGCGCATGCGCGTTGCACGCAGCCAAGCTATGGTCCCGCCTCCTGGCCCCGCCCACTTGGCGCACGCGCACTGCGGCCCTCATGTCCCTGCCGCCATTTTGCGCCAAGCGAGTACAGCCGCCATTTTGTTTCTAGAACAAATCTCCCCCCCCCCCGCCTCACCCCCACCGACAGTTAGGACAGCGCGGCTTGCTCTGCGCGGCCTCCCCACCACCGCCACAGGGAAGGGGAAACTGAGGGCAGGATCCAGGCCAAAGGGCCCCCACAGAGGAAACCAGTAGCTCGCACGATGCAGCTAGCTACCTAGCTTCCTAACCTACCTACCTACCTACCTGCCTGCCTCCCTCCCTCCCTCCCCTCCCCTCCCCTCCCCTTCCCTTCCCTTCGCCGCACCACTCCTGTCTCCCCTCCCCCTACCTGTATCGGCGAAGACGTAGACCACCCAGCACTTCCAAACCCCAGCGCGAAGTACGCCGAGGCGGACGGAGACGCCGTTTATATATGCCTCCTTCTACCCCGCCTCTCTCATAAATATGCAAATGAGACCCGGCTCGGTTGCGAAGCAGCGGCACGCCCCTCCTCCTCGCCCCGTTGCTCTGATTGGACAGTGGTATATTAATATTCATCAAAAACCTGTTCCCTCCCCACGTGGAGGCGGAGCTCGGTCGGGAAGCACTGATTGGACGGGAAGGGAGGAGGCCGGGGTGCCGTTGGCAGAGGGGAAGGGGGGGAGTAGAGGGCGCTGAGCTCCGATTGGTTCTGGCCCGCGCCGCAGTCCCCCGAGGCGGGAAAGGGGGCGGGGCCGCGGTGGCCTAGTTTCGCGCCTCCTCAGCAATGCGGCTCCCGCCACTACTGCAGACAAAGGGGCGGTTGAGGGGGCGGGCGCCATCTTGGATTCAGACAGCTGCAGCCCGAGGGCCGTTCCCCCCTTCGCAGCCCCACACACCCCCCCCTGGACGTGTCCCCAAGCACCGTCCCCACCTCGCTGCCGTGGCCCCTCGCACGAATCACGTCACACACCCGCCACACTTCTCCCCCTGCCGTCTCCTCAAGGCGCTGCCACTCCCCTCAGTCTCCTCACAGTACCATGTCTCCCCTCCGTCTCCTCGGCGGCCCCATCCTCCCTCTAAAGAGACCCATCGTGTTCCCAAGTGTATTCCCCACATGACACAAGACGCGCCTCAGGCCTCGCTGCCTGGAGTCTCCCCCAAAATGCCACCGTCCCCATGGGTCCGATCCCCCCCCCTGCGCCCCTTCAGGTGGCCATCGGAGAGGACGTCCTGGTTTCCTGCCGCTCCGTCCTCGCTCAATACGGAAACATCCTCTGTTTTTAAAAATGAAGGCGTCCTCCACGATGGCCGCCCTAGGCCCCACACGTCGAAGGATGGTTCGCCGCGGCGGGGAAGAGGGTTGCCCGGGGGCGTCAGGGTCGGCTTCTCTCTCCCTTCCGGCCTCGGCTCCCAGGCCCCGTGAGCCTGGGCACGACGGAGCCCGTCGACAGCAATGCTCGCGGCCTTCGAACCCGAGGAGGGGGGCGGTAGCGGCCCTTACACACGCGTGTGCGAGGCCCTGCCCCTCCGCGGTGCACAGCGTCGGTAACGCGCTCGCGACGTCGTCCTGGCTTCCCAACGGGTTCGCAAAGAAAGGATTTTCTCCGCCGGGCTTTCAACGAGGCCTCTGAAAAACCCCCACTTTCCTGCTGAGGGGAGGAGGTTTGCGTGGGAAAAATTCCCGTATGCAAACCGTGGGCACCAGCTGTCCTACACGCGCGCGCGCACACCCGTGCGCCCCATGGGAATGCACATGTATAACGCACGAAATCGCGGCGAGCCTGATGCTGACGGTGTCCTCTGTCCAGAGCGCAGCGGGGTCGCAGCCGAGGGGGAGAAGGTGCCGTCTTCGGCGGGTGCAACGCGATGCAGCACCACTGAAACAAAAGCAGCAAAAGGAACCGTAGCCATATTCAAATCAGCCGTCTGCCCACAGCTGTTATCTAAAATAACAAGCATTCATTTTCTGTACTCGTCACGGGAGGGAAATTGGTCTTTTCTGCCTTGATTTGACACTGTGCGTGTGTGAGCCGCAAGCAAAAAAACCCCCCAAAATGGGGGGTGGGGGGGGAATTCCTCGCTGCAAACTTGCTCCGTCCGACACGGTCGCGAGCGGCTTCTCCATGCAGGGCCGGTAAAACCAAACGCTGGAGAAACTCTCTTCCCCAAACCAACCGCGCAAACATGGTGGTTTCACTTCTTCTGGGCGAAACTTCCCTGTAGAAACCAGCCCGCAGCTCTGGGCCGGTGGGTGCCAGGGGATCGGCGACCCTGGCAAACGCGCAGCAGAAACAACCGCAACCCCGCGCTGACAGTAAAGCAGGCTATAAAATAATTACCGCTGAAGCAGTTCTCGTCATAAACGGATAGCAAATGTGGGGTGATGCCTGCTCATTACTGTGCGCGTTTGCAGAACTCATTCGTTCCCCCCTCCCCCCGCCCCGCCGTCTTGGGTGCAAATTAGCAAGGGCATGTCATAAAAATAACGCGTTTTATACACATGCTGTTGGGACTTCAGTGTACCTGGGAAGCTTTGCAATAAAACAAAAGACTATACAATAAACGGTCTTCACGCAGTGATTTAAAATGGCAAGCTACTGTTAAAGGGCAGCACGACATGGTGCACTGCTGCAAACGCCGTCCACTTGTTTGCTGCTGGTTTTAAATGCCAGGTATATGTTTTGAACGCTGATATCAAACGTGGCTGCATCGTGTGTTATTTTCAATCCCCCCCGATACTGCAGCAGGGTTCATGGTCCATGGTTTTTTAAAAAAAGGACAGGGATTTCCAGAGCTTGCTTGGATCTGAAGATCAATTTTTGTCCTTGAAGGAGGAAGAAGAGAAGGGGGAAAAAATCCCAACCCAGCCACCCAGCCCTGAGCCTGAATCCCTAGCAGCCCTGCTTTGATTAAATTAGAGAGGCATTAACATAAGCATTTCTGGTTCACAATGAGGCCAGATAAAGTGACCTTGAAGTGTGGAGCCATTTTAGGAGCGGGATAAAGAACAAGAACAAGTCACTGGCTGGGAGTGCAGAGCCCGAGAGCCGCGCTGCACCTCTGGCCAGGGACGGGGGGGTATGAAAAGGAAGAAGCAGGTTTATTATTTATTTTCAAACAACTTTTTTTGCGTTGCTGTTGCTCCCAGTAGAAAACTGACCCGGATTCGATTCCTCTGACCTGCCTGATGTTTACTTTACAACTACAGCTCATTGCCCGGCCTTCGCGTCTCCCGTTGCAAGGGGTAGATCCTCAGTTTACACAGATTCATAGATGCTGGAAGGGACCTTGCAAGATCACCGGGGCCAGCCCCTGCTCTAGGGCAGGAAAGACCTCGCTCCATGAGCATAGCTGGACATCCACACCTTGCCATGTGATTCCTCTCCTTTTAAAGTCAGTGCAAGGGGGGCTGCAGTAGGATCTGCATCGAACCCCCCAAAATGAAGGCCCTGATTCTGCTCTGACATGCAAATGAAGACGGTTCAGGGTCACACTGCTAAAACCAGATTAGCCAGACCGCATCCTTCCAGGCCCCATCCTTGTCTTGCCCCCGTTCTTGCATTCCCAAGAGGCTTCATTTGCTCTACATCCTCTGATTCCCATCTAGCTGATCCAGGGCATTAGTAATAGCATATGTCTCCTGAGCTTGTAAACAAGTCGGCTGCAGCAGTCATATGCTCCGAGCCTCACCTCCTCGGCGCTGCAATGAGTTCGTGTTTCACACAATTGGCACCTGGAGCTATTCGTTTCAGGAAGATCTCTTAATACATGTCAGGGCTGCATCACAAGACACTGATAGATCTCTGTGACATTAGAGCTGACAGCAGCGCCGGGAGAGCATTTGCCAGCCCCGCAAACTTCCCATATTGTCATGGAATTAACTACCTGCTGAAAAGTAACGTATGCACCATTTATATGCAATTAGTTAATATTTCTATAATAGCAGCTGACATTTACACAGCAGTTTTCAGCCCCAGATCACAAAATAGCTGACAAACTAAATGGCAAATACATAGTGCAAAATTAACTTTACCAGCGCTGCGATGCATCTGTCTGCGGTGGGCACTCTGTTAAATCAAACTACCAAACATTTTAGGGCTTGGAGGATATTTACCTTCCCCGGCTGAGATAAACTCTAATTACCATTCCATTGCCCAATGAGAAATCACTGCAGCCACAACAAACCTAATGCAGTGCAAGAGCCACTGGATCTGTCATGAATAGAAACAGTCTTCATAGCCTATCAGCACTTCAAAGCAGAGACCGTATCGTCCTATGTGGTTGCACAGCACCTGAGATGATACACCCCGATAATAAATCCACTGATAACACCGCGATTGCATTTGCACCTAAAAAGTCCCCCCTGAAAGCACATCGGTCCTTAACACCACAGTGAGAGAGGTCATAAAGGCGTGCTGGGATGATCTTTATTTCCTCACCTTCGTCCCCTGCCGTGGACCACAGCTCCCCAAATCTCGGGACTACCCCCGCGCCCACTGAAGCCAGGGGCTCCTTGTTATAAGGAAGAGCATGAACGATTGACTCATAAACCCCGATTCCTGCGGCGCTGTAGCTTTCCTCAAGGTCTCTCTCCTTTAGAAGTATTTGCCATTTTACACGGGGGTACTTCCATACAAAGATACCACGCATCATTCATGTCTATTTTACGGGGGATAGAAGCACGTGGCCATGTCTCGCTCAGCAGATCATTACTTCTTCCATTAGCCCATGCCGCATCCTCACTTAAGGGCTGTCTGTACTCGGTGTTCGGATTCAAGCTTTGGACAGCCGGAAGTTTTCACGGCTGTAGAGAGGTGGAAAACATAGCCTGCTGATACAGGTTTTCTCTACACTTCAAATCACAGCATCTCTCAGCCGTATGAATTAAACATGCCTACCTTTAACATCTCTCCCCCTGCAAATATAGCGTGTGGGCTCACTCTTGGGATGGGAGACTAAGAAAAGTGCAGAAATGTACCTTGACTGGGTAGTACATGAGAAACGTGAATAATAATACAGCCTATTTTCCCCTCTTGCTTGGCCCTTAATGACATCGGACAGGCAAACTGGTAGCAGACCAGTGATCCACGCAGTCCCGTATCCTGCCTCTCACAGGGGTCAATACCCAATCCCCCTAATAGCCGGCTCCCCTGCACACCAGGGAAATTTCTCCCTGACCTCCATCTGCCAGAAGCTGGTTGCTGCTCTGAAGCATGAAAGCTTTCAGCTCTGCTGCAGCCATTCTCCTTTCCAGCTTTGGATTCAGAAGCAAAGACATCGTTACGGATTTGAGAGGCACAAATTCTTGTGAGTGCTATCTCTCATTGGACCAACCGCATATTAAATTAGGTATTGGGTTAGCTCTGGAGCTGGCTGGTCCAAGCACTCAGAAATCTTCCCTTCCCCTCCTCCATCCCCTTAGGGATCTGCATCGCCAGCCTTCAAAAGCCCTGACACAGCTAGAGCAGGAAACCTTGCTGCTGCACGTCCTCCGTGATTTACTGCGGTGCTTGACTAAGTTACAGCACAAAGCAGCAGTTCAGCAAAGGATGCAGTCCTGGAGCATCGCCTGGGAAAAAAAAGGCTGCAACAGAATGGGAATTGGACTTCCTGGTTTCAAATTTTAAAAAAGATACCACGCTTGCAACTTTCTCCCTAAGGATGGGAGAACAAAGAGCACAGAGCATTGGCATGCAGAGCAACGTGAGCTCCAGCTTTCCCAGAGGCCTACTGGGGATAGATGCACAAAGCCCCAGCCCTAGTCCATAAATATGTTTCCAATCAATCCCAAGATCCCATTTCTTCGACCAGTTTCTGGCTTTGTGCTGATTTCCCCACTCCCCCTGTCACTGCAAGGGGCCTCCCCTAGCAATAAGGGATTTCAACTGGAATCCCAGCCCCAGGTTCTCCGGCAAGATGTATGCATCCAGGCAGGGGAAATCCAAAGCAGGCATCGAGGGCTACGATCCTGAGTGAGCAGTGTTTCCACTTACTTAGCACTGCTGTAAGCAGCTGTACAAGAGTTAGGTCGTGACAAAGTCAGAACCACAGATCTGAAGACAAGGAGGAAGTGTTACGAGTCTCTAGTGCAGCGGCACTCAAACTTTTCCGTATGGTCCACAAACAAAACTAGTTTTTTTTTCCAAATATGCTTTTCCATTCCAACAACCCAGATATAACTGTCCCCAAAGAATTCATCCGCGCTGCTTAGCGAGGTACTTCCTTTGTGAATCACTGCACCCGCACAACTCTGCTTTCTCACAGCATTTGGGGCAGATATGCCCATGCTGCAACGTCTCACCAGGCTCTAAATGTTCCAGACAGCTGGGGAGGGTGCCTGGATATGGACCCACACCAGGAAGGATGGCATTAAAGAGGTCCTGTTGGCCCAAGCAACGGCTACCCTGTACTGCAGTGATGCTCTGTGTGCTACCATCTTTAGCATTGGGTGCTACTGGGGGAGTGGTACCCCAGCAAAAACTCGGGGCAACTGCAAATTGCTTGATGCCCCAAAACACAGTGGAAAGGTTAACGGGGATGGAACGATGATCCTATGGGACAAGTTTCTGTACCTCCTTGTACAGAAGCTGGTTGCGCTCCTTGGTAAGAGCCCGTCATCCGTTCTGCATCATTTCATAGTTGCTAGGGGCTGGAAGGGCCCTTACAGATCATCATCATACAAACCGTGGAGGCTCCCCCTGCCTCTGGGTCCCATGCTCGGGTCTCTCACCTTAAGGGATGAGGAGCCCGTGATTTTGGCCTTTGCCAGCGCACTGCATTCAAACTTCAGATCCCCTTGGGATGCTTGGAAACATCTGGCCGGCTCCAAGCTTCATGCCAAGCCTGATGTCCTCTCGCATCATCTCAGTAATGACCCCTCGCTCCTTTTCTCCAGAGCTGTATGCGAAGCAGTCACTGATGCTTTGCAACACACGCAAGCTCTGGTGCGAAGGCATCACCGAGCGTTACATCTGTCAGTCACTCCTTTAGAAGTGCCAAGTGTATCCTCGGCTGCTATACCTCCTGGGCTCGCGTCGCCACGCAACAGTGCCCTGCATTTATTTACACAGCACCTGTAAGCTCGAAGGAGTCTTCGTGGCTATGCACAGAGCTCCCACTGAAATGCAGCTAGCTCTGGTGTGACGGGGAGCAGTCAGCCAGAGCCAGGCCTGGCCGCTAAGACAAAGAGACTTTGCCCGAGAGCAGCAGGCGCAAACTTTGCCATGAAAACCATCAGGGGGATTGTTTTTCTTGTTTGGGCAGAGCAAACAGGATTTAGGGTTTAGAAGGTCTTGTTTGAAATCCGCATGCAGCAAACTACAAGGGACAAAGCTTATCTTTCTTGGAAAAATAAAGAGTTGGAAAAAAAAAAAAGAGAGGCGGATTCCACTGTCTCAGGCCCGCTTAGGGGTCTGTTTCCTAAGCCTTGCTCTGAGCAGTCACGTCCACCAGTGCAAAGTAGGTGCAGAGATCACAGGGCCGACGTTCCCGTTCTGATCTGGCAGCGTCGTACACGCGTGCGGTCGCAGCGGGCCTAATTCCCCATTGCCCTGCAAAGCCAGCGCAGCATTGTCTCCGCATGGAATTGGGTCTCCAAGGTTTTTCAGGACGCTTGAGTTCTATTTCCAGCTTTGCTGCTGAGTAACCTTGGATGAGCTACTCATCTCTCGTATGATTCAGTTGCTTCATCTGTACAGCCAAGGTAATGAGATTTCCTTGCTCTGTAAAGCACTTGGAGATGAACAGAGAAGAGACAGGTACCTTTTTCAGGGTTTATTACTCAGGTCACGAGCATGAATGATGCCCTGAGGTGCAAACCGGGCCCTGAGGTTCTGCGGAAAAGCACCGCCGTTGCAGAGCGAGCATTGGACGGCAGCGTCGCACCTTCCCAGTGCCCTTGCCATGGTGCAGTTTTTCCAGACATGATCTCAACCTGCACTGTCCCCAGCCCTGGCTCCCCTTGCTCTTCTGGGAGTCAGCTTGCACCTTATCCCCCTGCCTTCTCCTTCTTACACCAAAGAAGAAATTAAAAACAGCAAGGGATCCCACGCTACACTAATGCCACCCGTTGCTTCATGGCATTGCACTAAACATCCTGTTCCCCAAGCCTTGGGGAATGAAGATGGGGGAAAAAATGGGCAGGCACCCTTAGCAGGAGACATCCCCACCCACTTCCTAGGTGCTTAGCAGCTAGTTATGGATGGATGGACACAGAAACCATGTGGCAACAAAAGCTAGATCCTAATGCTGGCTATGAAGCCAGAGGGGCTGTTACATCGCAGGGTGTCACTCCAGAAGTGCCGCAGGGTGGAGACCAGAATCCAGCCCCTCAGGGAGGGACAATCCTGGCTTGCTCTGGGCAGTATGAGTAGCTCTTGCCTATATGAGCCCCCCACGGTGCATGCCTCCACATGCCTCTTCCCACCCCAAAAGCCTGGCAAAGGACTCTGCTTTCCCCGCAGGCCTTCTTCGGAGCTAGGCTAATATACGACGCAGCCCTTGAAGCATTCTCCTTCCTCGGGGCCCGGTTGTCATTGCTTGCCTTGCACCGCGTCACCTGCACCGCTGCAAAGCCAGCGTCAACCATCAAATCACACGTGCACCTGGCGTTTCACAGCTAGGGACAAATCCAGCTTGTATACCTCCCAGGTTGGTGCAAATGCTTGCCGGGGCTGCGTGGTGTAGCACCTTAGCAAATGAACACTGCCTCCCCTTCTGAGCCGGGGTGTCCCCCCGCCCCGTTTCACCCTCCGGTGTCACAGGATCCGTCTGGATTCTGGATGCTGGCGCTCTATCCGCCTCCCCTGCAAAGCGTGAGCTAAATCCTAAAGAACCAGACGCTGCGCCCTTGGGATGCGCAGCCCCCACTCCCGTGCCTGTTTCCATGGGGATCGCCCATGCACTTAATTCACCAGCGTGGAAATCCAGCTTTTGTCACCGCTGAGGACCCTGCAGATGAGCCAGGCCCTGAAAGCCCAGCGCTCCCTGGCTAGGACGGCCCTGGCTCCCAGCCCTACGTGACCTGCATCACAATCCCCTTTGAATGGGCTTGGGGAAGTGGGGGGCAGATACCTGCAACGGGTCCCCATTGGTTAGCACTGCTCTCTCGCCCCTGCAGCAATGGTCACCCCGCCTGGAGGCTTCCCTGCCTGGATACAAGAGCCAGCCATTGAAAGGCAGATGGGAGGAAAAAGCTCTTCCAGCGGATGCCTTTCCCTCCCTGCCCCCATCCCAGGCGGCAGCTGAACAACCGCACACACCAACCATGAATGCAAGCCGGGCCAGGCTCTAATTCCAGCTGCAAAGGGAGGGGGGAACAAAGGTGGGGGAAGGAATGCATTTGATTTTGAAAGGCATTTTTGTAGCCAGCCTGCTCCGCTCCCCTCCTCCTCCACCCCTGCAATCCTGGGGTGGTTTTGCATGGATTAGGTTTGACTATATATGGCATTAAGTAGGTCGGCCATGAGCCAGTCCTGGAGCTGGGCGGATATGGGCTCTCAAGCTGTTTGCCTTTGCTGGAGATGTCTCTTGGCAGCAGGGGAGGCGGGTGTTGTTTCCCTAGACAAAGAGGGGCCCTGTTGCCTGGACAGGAAATCGAAGGTAGCAGGATCAGGCGGTAAATCTGCCCTGGGAGACAGGAAAACATGAGCCGGGCTCCTGCATACGTCGCTGTGCATCTCCTCCAGCCCCTTCCCCTGCCATTAATCCAAGCAAATCCCCCAGAATACGAAGGCAGGGGGGCTAGGGGGCCTGTTTGATGTCAGCCGCCAAGAATTTTTCAGCTGCAGGCAAAAGTAATAAAACCCAAACCATGGGCACGGCAGAGGGCACTTTACGCTGCTTTTTTGGGGAGAGGGGTGGCGGAAGGAGAGTTTGCAGCCCTGCCAGGTAGCTTCGCGGCTGGGTGAAGTGGCAGCAGCACGGCGCACCCATCCCATGCAGCCCATTGCCCCCAGCTGTGCTTGGAGCCAGGGGCTGGTCTGGATTTCCAGGCATGATTTAAATATTTCTGTGGGTCGTAGGGGAACATCACTGCTACTGGGCGCACGTGGGCACAAGCACCCATCGCTTGGCACTTCTGTCAACCGCTCTCTGGGGTTCAGAAAAAGTCTTCCCCAGAGGCAGGTTAGACCACTGGTGGCCGGCTGTGGCTCTGGTCCTAGATCCAATGAGAGATCTCAGCCTCAGAGAGAAGCAGGGTTGGGATGGACCTCCAGGGATCATCTAGTCCAAACCCTCCACCAGAGGCAGGAGCCGCCCCATCCAAACCATCCTACACAAATCCATTGCCCAACCGATTTGTAAAATGACACAAGACGCAACACCCGAAATTCCCACGAGTAAAGCAAAGGGGACTATGGTGGGCGATTCGGGGAGATGAGTCCTGCTGCGATATGGCCAGGAAAGTTCCTTGAACCGCGCGCAGCAGGAAGCTGGAGCAGCTTGCAGAAGTATTTGTAGGGGCAAGGCTATGGCATAGGCCTTTTCTGTGCTGGCATGGGTGCAAGGGGAAGGGAGGGAGGTTTCCCAGGTCCCAGCAGCAAAAGCATCCATGGTGTCAGCACCATCTTGGCAATGGCCTGTCTGACCCATGGTCACTGGGGTGCAGCCAGGGCAGGGCAGGGCAGCTCATGGCCCAATGTGGGGGGAAGTGGAGACCTGACCACAGGAGACGGGGCAGGAAGGGGAAAGCACCACTTGGCAGGAGAGAGCTGGCACGAGGAGCACGGGGCTTGCTGGGACACAGCAATGGGAGCCCTGCCTTTGCCCCTCCTGTTGTCAGCTGCAGGATGGGTCAGAGACTCCTCGGAGCCTCCCCGGGGTTACAGCGAGCTCTGCCCCGGCCTTGCCTTCATGCTGGCAGAGGTCAGCCTTGGAGGGGGCTTCCTCACTGCACATCCTCCCCCCGTTCCCGCTCCACCTCCCATCACCCTGCTGAATATGCTGGGGCACCCCTTTCCCCTCGCACTGGGCCCAGTCCCTGCCATCTACTGGGGTCCCGTTTGCAATAACCAGGTGACACTGTGAAGGAAGGGGTGTGGGGGGTATCAGGACCTGGGCATGGAGCAGGTTTGTGCCTCCCAGTGAGATGAGACCACACTGGCACCTCCACCTCGGCTCTGCAGGATGGATGGGAGCAGAGTAGTGCTCCATCCGGATGTGGCCTCTGCAAAGC
>JAGPOW010000745.1:933316-973420 GCA_030014935.1 Caiman crocodilus | reverse complement strand
CCCCCCCCCCCCCCACACACACTGCAGTCTGCTCTGCTCTGCTCTGCCCCGCAGGAGCCCAGCTGCCAGCGTGACCCGCTCCCCCGGGCTCTGCGTGGGCCGGCTTGTTTTTGCCTTTGGAGCCCAGCGCCGGTGGAGGAGCCGTTCCGCTCCAGAGAGAACAGGACGTCAGCAGGGGAACTCGCGGGTGTCAGCAGCTCGCCCGATGCGCATGCACACGCACACATGCACGCACCCTCCCGCAGCAAGCCGGCTGCGGCCGCCTCGCTCTGCCCTCGCCGCGTAGCAACAGAAGGGGTGATCCGGGGTGAGAGCACTGGAGAGGCAGGCGCACGCGTATGTGTGCACACGCACAATCACGTGCACACGTCTGCCCAGGTACCTGCAGGCCTAGGACTGGCACACCAGCTTGTCACCGGTGCCCTACACCCTCCCCACCCAGCCGCTGCTCCTGCATGCCAATAGGCTCATGCACAAATGCACACTCACCCTTGCACACACACGCACCCCTTCCCCCACCCCCACAGGCTGTCCTCCTGGCTGTCCCTGCAACCGGTCCCAGAAGAAACTGAGCAACCGAGACACCTGTAATGAAAATGCATCCATGAAAGTCAGCCCCTGTCCCCACTGCCACCCCAGCCCCTCCTGGGAGCCAAGTGGGCCCCTCTCTGGAGACGGGGCCTGTGCACAACCCCAGCTAGGAGCCCCTGAGGCTCAGAGCAGTCTGGGTCTGGACCTACCTTGTCCCACGAGCCTCCGTTGGGTGCCACAGCTGCTCCCAACCATGCATGGGGCTTCCCAGCCCTTGCGGGCACCTGTGCCCATCTCAGTACCACCTGTGCAATGGGGCGTGTACACAGGTTCCCCTGAATGCGTGCATGCAAAGCCACTCCCTCTCTGCCCCCCGCTTTGCACATGCAGTCACATGTGTGTGCACTTCCGCACAGCTCCGTGCCCACTCACCTGTGCACATACACATACACACAGATGCACCCCCCTGCCTCCCTCCAGCCTTACCCCTTCCCCAGACTCTCCTCTCTGCCCGGGGCTACTTGGCCCCAGTTCACTCTTCCAGGTCCTTGATCCGCTTCCCCAGCCCGAGCCGCTTCATCTCCCCACCTGTTGTTCCCGAGACAGTTTATTCCTCTTCTCCTTCCCCTCCGGTTGCCAAGGAAAAAGGGGTCTCCATGGAGACGGCTCAGATTTATCAATGGAACCACAGAAAAAGAGCGCTCCCCAGGCAGGAGGGGAGGAAGAGGAGGAGTCTGGCTGGTGACTGGGGTCTGGGGCTACGTGTGCCCCAAGTGCTCAGTGCCAGCCAGGACCCCGCAGAGGTGGCAGAGGGTGCAGGCTGGCATCCTTCCCCCCAAGCTGGGTTAGTGTGGAGGTGGGTGGGGGCATCTGCCAGGCAGAGGAGGTGAGGCCAGGCCCAGGCATTTGCCAAAGGGGGACCCACCCTGCCTGGGCTTCCTGCAAGCCAGATCTTGCAGCCACAGCTGGGCAGGGTGCGGAAAGCAGGGGCCACCCCCTTCTGCTGCTGCTCCCAACAGGCACATGGCAGTCCTTGGGCAGGGTGTCATGGCATGAGTGCCCCCCGAGCTCTGGGAGCAAAGCCATCATGGCGCCAGTCCTGGCAAGAAGCTCACAAGGCCCCGGGGCACAGGAAGGATGTGTGGTGGGAGTGGGGCACAGGTCTGCCTGGGGCAAGTGCATGCACACTCGCCGCAGCGGCATGGGAACAGGGAATGCTTGCACGCCCCTGCAAGGCGTACCGCCCCAGTCGAATCACCCAGCGTGGAAGACTCATGTGTGTGCACACACCCTGAGAGTCACCCGGCGTGGCACTCATGCACCCCCGCTTGAAAAGAAGCACACCCTGTAGTCACACACCCACACTTCAAGATACTCACACAGCCAGAGGCACATATATCCTGGGATATTCATACCCCACCAGCCACTCACCGCTGCATCCCCCAACATTCATATGCCCTGACACAGTGCACATGAGACACTCATGTGCACATGAGACACTCATGCACCCCAGACTGTTCACTGGCACACACGCATGTCCACACCCTGCAAAAGACTCATGCCTTCACGCACCACGGGACACTGACACAAAAACACACACACACACACCCTGTGACCACCTTAGCACTTGCTGTGAGCCATGCCCACACCCCGAGCCCTGATGCACACCCCATGACAGAGACAGGGAGAAATCTGCGCGGGTGTCCTGACACACTCGCACTGACATGGACGCATGCACTGGCATGTCCCAAGACCCTCACTGACTCACACGGACCTCCACCATGACACAGTCCTGCCTGCACACACTGATTCACTCTACATTTGCACACGCCTGCCCTCCCGGCCCCGCCTGCACACGCCGATTCACTCTGCATTTGCACACGTGCACCCTCCCTGCCCTGCCTGGCTGTACCTGCCTCCCCACTGCACCGCACTTCCCTCTACCCCAGCCAGCGCCTCCCCTGCCTGCGGCTGGGACAGCGGGGGTCTGCCCCGTGGGGCGGCGGGGTGCGAGCACAGTCCCACCAAGGGTCCCGAGGGGGCGCAGGGCCCAGGAGGCAGCTCTAGGAAGCTCTCCCTCTCCCCTGGAAATTCAGAGGTTAAAACTGTCCTGCCCCCCTCCCTGCAAACCCCAAGACCCACCCCCTTCTCCCCCCTAAAGGGTGGAGCATCCTGGTGAGACTAGCCAGGCTCTGTCTCCTGGAGCCAGGGACCCAGCACATCCCACATCCTGTGGCCCCCCCCAGCACACACCAGCTGCTTTGCCTCCAGGCCCCTACAGACTTGCTCCAGCTTTCCCTGCTGCCCCTGGTCCCTCCCCAGCTGCTGCTGCAGGCATCAGACACTGCTCACCACCCCCCACTCCAACACTGCCAGTGCCAACCAGTGCTCCCCTCCCCCACAGGGACCAGACACTGCTGCAGCTGTGGCAGAGCCAGCTGGGGAGCAATCCTGTCCCCGGGCCCAGCACAGGCATTGCAAAGGGGCATCTACTGGGGAGCAGGCCCAGCACCCGTGTCTAGGCAGTGGGGGGGCACAGGACACTTATGCAAGTTTCCAGCTGGCCCCTGCTGCATGGGCAGGATGGAAGGCACCTCATGGGGGCATCAAATGCAGGGTGGGCCTCCCCATGTGTGGACAGGCTAGAAAGCTCCAGTGGTCCCTCCACTACCCAGGACAAGTGCAAGAGGCATGTGTGGACAGCCTGGAAACAGCCCCCCCACTGCCCAGGGGGATGCAAGAGGCACCGATACCCAGACACCCCGTTTGCTTGCGAGCAATCGCATCTCGCCAGCCTTGCAGGGGCCCTGCGGAAGCTGCCGTCGCTGGTTCCTGTGACCTCTGTCCCAGCCCAGGCCTGGTGCAATGGAGCAGGATATGGTGGAGGGGGAGTGGGCTTCCTGCCCCAGGAGCTGCCCCCGCCCCAAAGCCCAAGTGCGGGGGCCTGGGAGCGGACGCGGGGGATTCCTCGAAGCAGGCAGGAAACTGGTCCCTGACTCACAGCAGGCAGGTGTTCCTCTTCCTCCTCTGCAGTTCTGCTGTCTTGGGGGTTGGGGAGGAAGTCAGGACGCCTGGGCTCCATCCCCAGCACGAAGAGGGAGTGGTATTAAGTGGTTAGAGCAGGAAACTAGGAGCCCAGAACTCCTGGGCTCTCCCTCTGGAAGCAGGTACCGCCGCAGGGTCAGCTCATGGGGCGAGGAGCCTGGGCACCCAGGTTTCACACCCCACTCTGGGATGGAGCAGGGCGTACTGGTGCATGCTGGAGAGCAGGCCCCCAGGACTCCCAGGTTTTTCTCTGGAAGGAAGTGCTATCTAGTGGTCTGCCCACATGGGCTGAGTCAGGACAGCTGGGTTCCCTTCCACGCTATGCCACTGACTCAGCCCCTGCGTGCCAGGCAAGCCCAGGAGCTCCCCAGTGCCAGGACCAGCAGCAAGAAGGGGAAGAGCGGCAGAGACATCCCAGCTGGCTGGGGGGGGAGGTGGGGGCCCATGTCAGTGCACACCATCATGGCTAGATAGACCCATCCTGGTCCCCCCCCCACAAACTGCAAGCTTTTTGTATGCTTTCTAATGGCTGGGATCAGAACTTCAGGGCTGTGTCCCCCAAGCTCTGTAGTGGTGATGGGGAGTCTCCTTGAGCCGCAGCAGGTGGGTCCGAGCTCCGCCCCGGGCAGCTCCCCGTGGCCCTCAAGTTCCTGCGGGCTCTTGCCCTTTCTTCCAACGCTGCCCTGAGCTGCTGCCTTGCAGGTCCCCTATAGAGGCAACCGGGGTCGGGTCAGGTCTTGCACAGGGCTGGCAGAAGTGGCACGGCCAGGGCACAGGGGGGCTTTGCTGACCTCCCAGCACCTGGTGCAAGATCTAGCCCCGAGATGATGGGAGTAGCTGGGTACAGCTGGCACGCACCCTGCCTCACAGCTGGAGAAACTCCCCAGCACAGGAGGGCAATCACCTTGCCTTCCCTTTTGGGCAAGGCCTCCCCCTCTGCACAGCTGGATTGCTGTTAGGTCTGCCCCCCCCCTTGCTGCACAGCTGGAATCAGCTCTCCTCCAATCGCTCCTCCCCGCAGCAGACACGGGCAGCACCCAACAGGCCTCCCCCCGCATGACTCGCTCCAAACAATTTGCACTCTAGCAACCACACTTCTGCGTCAGAGGAGCTTCCCACCCCGAGCCTGGCACGCCAGAGGTGCCCCATGCCACCTCAGCAGGTGACGGGGCACTACTGCAAGCGCTGCCCCATGGAAGATACCAGCCTACTACTACCACCACTGCCCTCGCCAAGTGCAGCTGCTCCTTCAGCTCAGCGAGCCAGGCTGCAGGCAGCCCCCGGCTGGTGGGGGAAGGGCATCCATCAGCTGGGAGGTGCCAAGCAGAGGTGGTTGGGGAGGTGGGGGCACAGGTTAGCTTGGTACTCACTGCATGATGTCATCCTCTTGCCATAGCAACGCTTGCTATTTAAAGTCCCCCCCCCCCCCAAGGAAGGAAACAACCCTGAGAGCTGACAGCTGCTCGAATGAGTCAGCGCAGCCCCAGCATCCCCAAATGACCGACCGGCCCAGGTGCTTGCGGCTCGATGGGCCCTCCCAGGATGGAGCCGGGTGCAGGGAATCCGGGTCCAGCCCAGGGGGGCAGAACTGGGTGCAGGGCACGAGCCTGGCAATCAGGACACCTGGGCTCCATTTCAGACTCTGCCACTGTCCTGCTGGGGGCACGTTGCTCCCCCTCAGCTCCATGCCTCAGTTTCCCCCCTACCCCATGGTTGCTGAGCTGGCCAGGGCAGGGGCTGCATGGACACAGGGTACAAGGCAGCAAGCCCTTGGTACAGGCTGTATCCCACGAGCTGGAGAGGGATGGTGCTGGGGTGCATGAGTGTTGCACTGCCCCCAGCCTCTGGCTTAGTCGGTGCTGATCCAGCCCAAGTCTAGCTCAGGGAAAAGAAATGCCAGGTGGAAGGACTAAAGCAAGGCCCCGGCTCTGCCTCCAGCTGCAGGCAGACGTGCACCCTCTGCCGTCTGGGATACCTGCACCTTCCCCCACAACCACCTCCACCACCACCTCCCCCTCCCCAGTCTCATCCCAGAGCAGCCCGAGGGGAGCAGGGCACATCTTCTGCTTTCTACCTCCATACAGCACGTGCTGGCCGCATGCCCTGGGGATGGCACCTCTGGGCTCTGCCAGGAGCTGAGCCCGGTGAGGGTTTGTAGGCGAGTTTTCCCACTACTTCCTTGCTGCCTGGTTCCAGAAAGGGCAGGAGCCTGGAAGAGGCAGCGCTGGGGGATGTGGGGCTTGGGAGTCCCAGCAGCTCTGCTCGTGGCCTCAGGCACTTTGCAAACTCACAAACACACTTAGTCACCGGCCACTAGTCACATGCTGCCTGGTGCACACACACCCCACTCCTGGAACCAGAGCCAGACCACAGTACTGGGCACATCAGAAAGCCTAGAGACCAGCCCTTTCCTGCCCTGCATTGCCACAAAGTGCATCTGACACTTCAGGCTGGGAGCACTGCCGGTCATGCATGCACACACCATCACACAGGCTTGTGTGCATGCCTACACACACACCTCAGAGTGAATGCTCCCATAAAGGGAGCCTCCTTCAGGCAGGAATCCCAAACCGAGGTCTCCTCCTACCAGCCTTGCCCACATCCATCTGTCTGGCCATGTTTCCTTTACACCAGTGCCCCCCAACTCCCACCACCCGGGACAGAGCCTGGCAGAGGCAGTAGAGAACCGGCTGCAGGAGCTGGAGCAGCTGAGGAGTCACCTGCAGAAGGAAGCCAGGTCTAGGGGACAGCAGCAGGAGCCAGCGGCCTGCCTGGGAGCATGGTCAGTCAGGGCCTGCAGCAAAACCAGCTGGTGATGGCAAAGGTGCAATGGAGAGAGCTTTTCTAACAGCCCCCATCAGGCTCCCACCAGCTCCAGCCCTCCTGGAGCTACTCACAGTTCCCTCTCCAGACCCTGGTTCTGCTTCCTACACAAGGAGCTTCTTCAATTAGCTCATCCACAGTCAAGCTCCACCTCCTTCACAGTGCAACAGCCCAAACCCCTTATCCCTACTACACCCAGGCCAGACTGCCCTCTACCCCAGGGGCAGGGCTTATATAGCTCCTGGCTCCTCCTTCCACCCCGCAGGGCTCCAGCCGCCCATTATCTAATTAGCTGCCAGCTGTTCTTATTTGGGGCTTATGCTTATTAATTCTACTAGGATAGCCCCGTTGGCAGCGACAGGGCTTGGCACCTGCATGACCTTGGCCAGCTCTTTTAGAGCTCTTGCATGCTGACAAACTGCTGTCCTCTGGTGTTTCAACATCTCTGTTCTTGTTACAACAGGAAGTATTTAATCACCGGCACATGACAGGAGCCCCTCAGCTGTCTCATCCTTGAGCCGGGACAAGGAATGCCTCATGAGTGCCCCAGCGCTGTCTGACCTGGCCCCAGAGCAAGGGGACTGGCGGGGTCAGGGTGGGTGGGGAACAGGCCAGGGGGCTTTAGGGTGTTGGCCCTGATCCAGCCCCTGGAGGCAGCCTGGGCTCCTGCCAGCTCCGTTGACACCCTGGGTCCTGATCTGCAGCCCTCCGTCCATCCCAGCCCGGGCTCCACGCACACAGCACATTGCTCCTCTCGCTCTCTCTCTCTGCAGCAGGGCCTGGGATGAGTCAAGCTCGCTGCATCTGGGCTCAGAAGAAGACACCGTGGGCTCACACGTCCCCACCGTGATGGGGGCAGGGAGCCAGGGTCACGGCCCGCGGTCCAAGCTGGCAGCTCTGGCACACTGCAGCAGTGGTGTGCACGTGTGTGACACGTGTGGTGTTTGATGCTGCATGTGCGGAGCAAGGAGGACGCAGCCTGAAAGTCAGCGACCTGCTGCCCTGTGAGCACCGGCGCCTTTCCCAGTTTGAGCCCGGGGCTCAAACACAAGCTCCCGTGGCTGAAAAATGCCAAGGTCCCTTGGCTCTATCCGGAGAGCCCACGTAGCTCTGTGGGCCAGGCCAGGGCCAAGAGCATTGGCACACAGAGGCGTGCACACACGTATCCCCCTGCATGCCCAGCACCCCCGTGAACACATGTGGGCCCATGCCAGTGCTTCCGCGTGTGCAGAGCCACGCGTGGCAGTGTGTTGACATGCACACGTGGGGAGGGAGTCTGGCAGCTGGGGGGCGGGTGTGGAGAGGAGGCTTAGCCGGAGATCAGATATTTGTTTATTGGGCAGATGATTCATCCCCAGCCCCCCCAGTCCCGCGGTGACTCACCCTGCCTGCCTCTGCAGGACCCCGGCCCCTGCGGCTCCGCCGCCGGGCTGGATGAGGGTGGGGACGGGGACCCTGCTGCAGCTGCGGGGAAACACTGTGCCCCGGGGAACTCCCGGCTGGCCTAGAGGAGGTGACTTGCCCAGGGTCTCGGGGGGAGCCAGTGGCAGAGTTAAGGAGGGACCCTAGTTCTCCAGAGGCCCAGGATTCGGCCTGCCCTGCCCAGCCACGCTGCTCCCTGCTGCAAGACACGGGTCTGGCGGGTTTGATGCCCGGCCATGACATGCGGGATCAGGCTTGACTCCTAGTTCCGCCCCGCGGGACCTTGGCTGAGTCCCTCAATCTGCCTGGGCCACACTACCCGCCCCGGGGGTTAATGAGCCTTCCTGGTCTGCAAGCCCACGGTGCATCCCGGTCTCGGCTGGGGGCTTGCAGCCAGGACCAGGAGTGGAAGGAGAAGCAAAAACCTGCAAGCGAAAGCCTCCTGCAGCGTGGGCCAAGGGGACCTCAGGCACCCCCGCCCCGGCCAGCCCCATGCACCACCCAGGCCAGGGCAAGGGGAGCATGGCAACAGGGGGGACGGAGCCAGAGCAAGTTTCAAAGGGCCAAAAGAGACAGATCAGCAGGAAGAGAGAGGCCCAGTCATCCTGAAAGCGATTCTTGTGCGCAGGGCCTGGGAACCTCGCTGCAGCGCGGGCCGGGGAGAGGGGGGGCTTCGCGGCCACCCTCTGAGTCAGAACGGCCTCCCCAGCACCTTCCCAGAGGGCGCGGGGAGCCGGCAGCAGCTGCTGCTCGCTGGTGCTTCGGGGAAGTGACGGCTGCGTGTGTTCGCAGCCTCGGCCCTGCGTCAACTGGGGTTGAGTGAATGTCCAGCTTCCGGTGCGGGACCTGCAGGGGTGGGGTGACGCCATGAAGCAAGGGAGCGGAGGGGTTTCCTTGGAGCCCCAAGACATCCCAGTCCTGGGAACAGCCTCTCTTCACGCTCCCCTGGGAGGCTGGACCCAAGTCGCGTCTTCCCGCGCTGCCTGCCCTCCGGCGCGGCGCAGGGCTCCTGGCTCCCGGCCTGGGACAGGTGCAGCGGTGGCTGCAGGAACAGCTGCCAGGTCACACCCCAGAGGCAGCAGCAAACCCATGGTGGGCGGAGGGATTCCCCCCCCTTAATATTCCTGAGAAGCAGTGTCAGCATTTGCAGAAAGCTTAAGCCATTCCCCTCCAGCTGACATGTGGGGAAACTGAGGCAGGCGAGGGCGGGAGGATTTCCAAAGAAAGTCAGAGCTGGGGGTAGGACCCAGGCGTCCCCTCCCCGTCTCCTCCCTCACCCCGGAGGATGCGCCTTGCCCTGCAACACTGCTGCGATTGTGAGCTGCCTTGGCAGAGGGACAGGGTTTGTCCCGGCGTGCGTGCGACATCCTGTTCCGCGTTCCCTTCGCGTCGCTCTCACCGCCGGGAGACAGACGGCGTCTCCCACCACCCAGCAGGTGCCCCCCGGCAAAGCCGAAGGCAGGGGGCAGGGGTCCGGCCTGCCACCCAGCCACCACCCCGGGTGCTCGGGGCTGGGCAGAGGGCACGATGCCCTGCAGCTCTGGCCGTGTCCTCGTGGCTCAGCGAGCTGCCAGGAAGCCAGCGCTGCCAGGATCCTCCCCCGGCGCAGGGAGCGAGAGGTTGACCTCGGTGCCCTGCACGGCCGTGACTCATGTCGTGTGTGCTCCCGGCTGCAGCGCGCCCGCCACGAGGGGCTCCACTCTCACGTGCTCCTGACTCAGCACTCGGGCTCGGAAGGAGCATGAGAGGAGAGGCAGGGTGGCACCCCGCGTGCCAGCCCCCTCTCTCTGCCAGCACGCGTGCCCCTCACTGCCCCCCAGCCGGTCCCGGGGAGGGGGCTCGTGTCCCCAAGGGGCCAGGGGAGGGATGCACCCCCCCATCACTGCCCGTGCACCCCCAAGAGCCAGCTCTGGGCACTAGGGCTTCTTGGCCCAGCACGGAGCCCTTTGCAAAGGCAGCCTCAGCCCCTCTGGGGGTGTCCAGCCCCCTCCCCGGTGCAAGGAGCCCAAGTCTCCACGTGGCTGAGTAATGGTGCAGAAGGGCTGGTGTGCAGAGGGTGGGGGGGAGGCCGGGAGCCAGCACTGAGTCACCACTTCCTCTGCGCGCCGTGAGTCACGCACAAACAATGTGGAGATGCAGGAGCCGCCGCACCGAGGGGCCTCAGGGGAGAGGATGCGCACGCTGGTACATGTGAGGGCAGCCCCTCGGCACATGTGTGCGCACACAGGCATGCACACGCCAGCGAGTGCGTGCGGACGCTGGCACGGGCCCGCACACCCTGGCCCGGAGCACACCTGAGCACACAAGTACACGGGTGTGTGCAAATGCCATGCCATGTCCGTGTGCATGCTCGCATACCTGCAAGGGAACATGTGCACACACGCATGTGCATACATGCAAGCAGGCGGTTCATTCAGGAAGGGCGGCAGGAGCAGGTGTTAATCTGCGGTGCTGGCAGGAGCCGCTGTCGCCTGGGCCGAATCCAAGCGTCTCGGCCAGATCCAAATCCCGCTCCGTGCTGGCGCGGAATTGCTCGGCAGCTGTGCAGCAACTGCTGCGTCCCACCCCAGAGGCAGCTGCATTTTGGGGGTGGGCGCAATGATTCCCTGCTTGTGTTGCTGGGATTTGACATGCTACAGAGGCATCCGCTCCCCATGCACGTGTGAGTGCATGCACGCACCCCCTCCCCCCAACATGTGCACAAGCCTTTACTGCATGGGTGCACATATGCACGGGGAGTGACAGGCCGGATCCTGCCCAGTGCATGGCCAGGTAGAGGTGCCCGGGGCCCTGAAGCTGCTGCACAAGCTATAGCTGGGTAAGCAGGGACCTCCGTGGCCCGTGACTCCGAGCTGACCCCAGGGGCACCAGCCTCTGCCCCAGGGCTCCCCACCTGGTTCACTTCTGGTCTCCAGCAGCTGCTTCAGTGACCTGGGAACCCAGCTGCTGATGCGGAGCCGGAAGAGTTAATGCCGCTCCCCTAGGCCAGGCCCTACAGAGGTTTGGCCTGGGCTGGTGCCTGTAGCCCTGGGCAAGGGGCTCCCTTGCCTGCTCTGCAGAGCAGCCATGGGGACAAATGGGCTCTTCCACACCAGCGCTGCCTGCCCCAGGCTGCCCCTGGACTGCCCACCCGGCTCCAGCTCTCGCCCCAGCACGGAGCAGCACCGGCTTTGAGCAAACATCCCCCGGGGCCCAGCTGGGCAGCTCCCAGCCTGACCTCGGCTTGCCAAACCCCTGGGTAAATAGGTGAGAGCCCCACCCAGCCAGTGTGGCACCCAGCGCTGCCTGGCACAGCGCCTTGCCCCTCTCGCAGACACAAGCACCCTCCTGCGGACACAGCCCTGCACACATGGACACACATGGAGCCGGTGACATGCCAAGCAAATGCAAACACACATGCATCTAGGAAGCACCCATGCACACCTTGCCCAGTGCTTAGAAGGGGCGCATCTATGCCCATCCAAAGCACCCATGCACATGCAGGTGCCTGTGAACATGCAGAGTATGTGTGGATGCCTGTAAACATGGGCAAATACCAGAGACGTGCATGAAGCACGCATGTGTTTGCACATGGTACCTACGCACGGGACTGATGGCCCATGCATCCTGGAGCTATATTGATGTTCGTCCCTTCAGCCCCTGCCAGGCAGGGCAGTGCTGGTACAACCACAGGACCAGTGGATAACCCAGGCAGAGAGAGGACTCGGGACCCTCACGCCTCCTGCATCTGGGCCTGAAGCCTCTTGCTTCATACCGCAGTGGAGCTTTACCCAGAGACATGGTGGCATCTGCATCCTTGGAGGTGTTTAAAACGCAGCTCCACAAGGCCTTGTGCCTGGGATGACGGAGTTGGGGCTGGTCCTGCTTGGAGCAGGGGTTGGACAGACGAGACGTCCTGAGCCCCCTGCCACCCTCATTGCATGATTCTCCGAAATGCCCCAGAGCCTGCCTCCTGCCCAGTGGTGCCCTGACCCCCGGGACCAGAACCCCCAGGAACACACGCCTGGCACGAAACAATTGTGCCCATGCACAGGACACACGCGCAAACACCCAAGGCATCAACAGGTCCGCATGCAACAAACACACCTGTGCACACGCACGAGCACCCAGGGCGATGCAACAAAGGTGCCTGTGCACAGGGCACGCCCACGGCATCATCGGCACCCCTGCACAGCAGAAAGGTGGCCGTGCACGGGGCACAGGCGTGAGCACCCGGCCGGGGGCTTGCAGGGCTCGCCCCGGAGACGCGGCCGTTGCCCCGGCAACCGGCTCGGCGTGAATGAACGGGCGCGGGCATGAATGGAGCCGGGCCGGGCGGCGGGAAAGCCCGGCACGGCGCGGCGCGGAGCGGAGCGGAGCCCCCAGCCCGGGGCTGAACCTGGCCCCCCAGCTCAAGGGCAGGGGCACGCGCCAGCCCCGGGGTAAACTGAGGCAGGGCAGGGGGCAGGTGCCTGTGGGCGCGGGGGGGCCCCCTCCCCCTGCCGCAGGGTCCCGCTGCACGGCTGCGCACACCCTCACCCAGGGCACCCCGCTCCCAGGCGCTGCCAGGACCCCCTGGGAACTGCTCGCTGAAGGCCCCCGCCGTGTGCGGGGAGGAGGGGACCCTCCGTGCCCCCCGCTCCCCAGGCTGCTGCCCCCCACCGCGCTCCCCGCCCCGCATCCCGCCAGGAGCGCCGGCTCCCAGGCCTTGTGGTTTCTCGCTGGCCGCCTTCCACCGGTGCCTGGGGCTGAGCTGCGAGAGCGCGGCGGGGGACCCCGCGGGGCCAGCCCGGCCTCCCTGGAGCAGAAGGGGGAGGATGGGTGGGAGAGGCAGGCGGAGGGCCCCCCTTCCCTGGCGAAAGCTCCCAGCCCAATGTGTCATCCCCTAACCATGCGGCCTGCCGGCCCCGGGGAAGCTCGCGGGTTTGGCTCGAGCCGGGGGAGCCGGGCGCGGGCTGCAAGCACGGAAAATCCTGCTGAAGGCAGCATTTTGCGGGCTCCGGCCGGGTTCCCCGTGGCAGGAGCTGGGGCTCCCGCCGCCAGACCACAGCCACTTCGAGCTGCTCGCCGGGGCCCGACTCTGGGCCTCTGCAGCCCGGATCCGAGGAGAGGCCTGGGCTGCAAGGCAGCGGCTGGGAGGGGACGGCTCCTCGGATGGCGTCATTGCCCACCCCTGCCCTTGGCCATCCCAGACCGCAAGGCCAGGCCCAGAGCAATGCCCTGCCTGCTCTGAGCCAGCCACGGGTGGCCCTGCTCTCTTCTCTGGGCTGGTCGCAGAGCCTGGGGGTGGGGGCGGGGGTCTCCTTCCTGGTGCCCACCCCCTGTCTGACCCAGCACCTGCCCCCTTGGGCAGGTGGGGATGCCCAGGTGGAGAGGAGTGGGGAGCCCAGACACCTGCGCCCCTTGTGTCCCCACCCCTCGTCTCCCAGTCCTGTGACTTGGGGACCCCCACCCCTGCTGAGCCGGGCTCCCCAGCTGCGGCCTGATAAGCAGCGCCCAAGTTCCCAGAAGCAGGGGCGGGCCGGGCTGGCACCGGCGTTATCTCCCCAGCGAGGTCCAGCAGCCTCGCTCGGCCTATCCCCAGGGCCAGGCCGGGCGGCAGGGAGGAAACGTGGCGGGCAGGGAGCTGTCCCCTTGCCTCACAGTGGGGCGACTGGCAAGGGCCAGCATGGGAGTCTGCCCACACACGACACGGGGCTAGAGTCCCACTTGGGGGCTACGTGCAGCACTCTTGCCTTGGCCCCTGGACAGTGGGGATCTGGCCTCTGCCTCAGCCCCCGGTGCCCAAGCTGGACATGGAGGGCTTGGGGAGGTGGCACTGCCACCCAGGCGTGGGCTCAGCCCCTGGAGGGCTCATGCACTGGGCATGTCCTGGCTCAGGGCCCAAGTCCACCTGATCTGCATCCCCATCCCCAGGGGCAGCGTGAGGCCCCCGGCAGGCGCCAGCGCCCCTGGCCTTGGAGCCAGCACCTCTCCCTGGATGACGAGCTGCGTCACCGGGACGGCGGTGACGGCGCTGCCCCGCGATGCATCATTACCTGTGGGTCCCTGCTATATATAGCCTGGCACTCACGCCCCATCTGCTCGTCTGAACTGGAGCAGACAAAGGGAAGGATGGAGGGGGCAGCTGGAAGGGAACACGGGGTGGGGGGGGAGGTAGGCACCCCCCATAGCGGGAGCCCGGCGCGGCTCTCCTGAGCGGCTCCAGATGCAGGGAGAGGTTTGCATCCCGGTGGCCGGGTGCCAGCCCCGTAAATCACCAAGGTTAACAAGCCGCCCTAGCGGGAGCTAAAAGTGTCGGTGGCGTGGCGCCAGCTGGCAGGGGCGGCCTGGCAGGGGCCGGCGTGGACGTCAGAAGGCTCCTGAAGGTCCTTGTAAACACTGACGCACCCGCTCTGACCTCCACCCCCCTCCCGCCTCGTCCAGGGCCCCGGGGCTGGCGCGATAGCCCCTTGCAGAGACGCACGGCCCTCTGTCCCAGTGCTCCCGCACCCCCGCCTCGTCCTCTGCCCTTGACTCTCTGGCCCAAGGGTATCAGAGCGCTAGGAACTGCTCGTCTTCTTTGATACCGGCAATGGGCACCCAGCGACAGGCCCCGGCGGCACTTGGAGAGGCTTAGCTCCATGTGTGCCCTCCCCAGAGCCGGCCGCACTGCAATGCCGCCCCCATGCCAAGCGCCTGGGAGATCCCTTGTGAAAGCTTCCTGCTGCCCTGTCCTGCTGGAGGCTCCAGCCAGGGCAGGGCGTGATCTCACAGCTGGGGTGGAAGTGGGGGGCAATGCCCTGGGCCCCTGCCAGCATGTCTCAGCGGGCGGCTGATTCCACCCCAGAGCAGGTCGCAACCTGGAGGCATGGGGTGTGATAAGTGGGTTGTACTGAGTAACTGCTTTCCTAAGCCCTGTGCAAAGGTGAGCAAAGGGGGTGAGTAAGTATTTCCACCCCTCCTCCAACCCTGCCTTTCCACTTGGGGCAGTGCCAGGGCACCATCCTGCCCCTGCTGCCAGCACCACCCCAGCACCCCCAGGCCCGGCAGCATCAGGCCTACAATAGCTTCCTGCTGGGCTGTCCCTGGCCTAGCGCTGGGGCTGAAGGTGACGCAAAAGGCAGCCCGGGGGGGTGGAAGCAGCTGCCCGCCGTAGGGAGGCGGGGGGAGATACCCAGCACCTGCACATGGGCTGCAGCACCGGGAAGGGGCAAGCACCCTGCACCACGTGCTGCAAGAGCAGAGCCGGGCGCCAGTGACTGGTGGGGCGGGGGTCCCAGCCCAGCCTGCCCAACAGCCTCGAACCCTTCCCCAGCGGGTAGGCACCAAGTGGGAGCCCTCCCCGGAGCTGGACCAAAGGGTGATGCCACACGGGTGCAATCCAGTCCATACAGCCCTCCCGGCAGGAGTCGCCAGGCCGGGCTGGGCACCTCCGCATGGCAAATGCAGGGATGCAAATGCCTGCTTGCATTTGCCTGGGCAAATTCAAATGCCTGCTTGTCCCTTGCGCTCACCTTCCTGGGGGGGTCCGATCCCCCCTGCCCCTCACGCAGGGGCCAGGTTTCTAGACCTCCGGTCTCTGCACCTCTCTAGCGGTCTCCATACCCCGCGGGGTCTGCGCAGGGGCAGCACGGGGAGCGGGGTGGGCAGATCTGGCCACACCTGTGGCCTCGGGGATCCCCTACAGGGTTGTATGGACCAGGGGAGGAAGGAGCGTGTTTTCCAAGCCCCCCGGGCTACGCCTGCACCCCGGCACTCAGCACCCTGCGGGGGGGGGCTGATTGCCAGGGGGGTGCTGAGTGGGGTCCCGTCTCCCCCCGCCCCGGCAGGCAGCGGAGGCGGTGGGAGTGCAGCCCACGCCGGCAGCCGCGCGGAGCCATGTGCCTCGGCGCCGTGCCTGGGCCCAGCAGGTTGGAGCTGCGCAGCCTGGCTCCCGTCAGCCAGCGCCTCGCGCCCACACACCGAGGGGGTTCACGGCAGTTCAGCGGCAGCAGACGCTGCGCAGGCGCTGGTCCCCCCCCTCGCCACTTCTCCGAGGGAGACCTCCCCACCCCTCGCAGGGTTTAACCCTCTGCCTGCCAGATGCAAGGCCTGCGCCTGGGGCCCAGATGTGCTGCAGGGGTGGGGGTTGCTCTGGCTGGAGGAAGGGGGGGGTCCACCCAGGAGATGACTTGCAGGGGGGGGGGTCTCAGCTGCATGGCAGATGTGGCTGGGTGTTGGCAGAGCCGGGGTGGAGCGAGGCCTGGCTAGGAGGTGCCCAGGCAGCCGCTGCAGGGGACAGGCTGTGAAGTAGGAGCCCCCGGGCACAGAGGGGGTCTCCGGGCTGGGGGAGGCTGTGCAAAGCCCCGGATGTGCTCTCCTGGTCCTTCTAGCTCGACTGCCCCCCGCTCCACCCCCGGGGCAGCTGTGCCCGCAGCCCTGCCCTCCGAGCTGCTGCATCCCGGTGCGGCCCCCCACCACCGCTCTGTCCCCTGCCGAGGAGCAGCTGGGCTTGGCCAGACCAGGACGCGGGTTTCCCAGCGCTGCCAAGCCCCGTGGGCCCAGCGGTTCCTGGAAAGGAGGCACCCAGGTCATCTGAGCCAGAGGCTCTGCCCCTGCCCTGCCAAGCCCCCGGCCCCCCGGCCTCACGCCCGCCCCAGGCAGCCTCCGGGGGCCCCGCTCAGCCAGCAGCCCCCTCCCCAGGGGTCAGGAGCGGGTCTGGGGGCCACGGGGGACGCTCGGGGCTGCATGTGCAAGAGGGGAGGCA
Source organism: Caiman crocodilus (assembly GCA_030014935.1). Lineage (NCBI taxonomy): Eukaryota > Metazoa > Chordata > Crocodylia > Alligatoridae > Caiman > Caiman crocodilus. The sequence goes on along the minus strand of JAGPOW010000745.1, from coordinate 956,892 downwards.
GAGGGGCAGTGGCAGGGCCGAGGGGGCCACGCAGGCCTGGGGGAGCCGGGAGGGGCCGATGGGTTCGCTCTCTCTCCAAAAACCACCGGCGCCGCCGGCCAAGGGCCTGCCCGGCTCTGCCTGGCGCGCTCCCGGCATGGGGCGGGGGTCTGACATTCCCAGGGTGGGGCACGGAGCAGAGGAGGTCCCCTCCGCCACCGCCTGCCCGGGTGCACACGGGGCAGGCAGAGCCCCCGCCGGCAGGGGCTGGGGCATCCGGTCCTGCCCCGGGCATTGCTCCTGCCCCGCTCCCTGCAGGGCCCGGGCAGCAGATGCCAGCGGCAAGCCTCCCCCCGCCATTAACCCCTTAATAAGCCTCGCGGTGACAAAGCCCGGAGGATGGTGGGGGGCGTGGGGTGCTGCTTGCTCTGCGCAGCCTGTTGTTTGGGTTCTGGTGCTGCCGTGGCAGGGAGCCGACGCGGGGTGGGGACTGGTAGCCGGCCTGGCGCGGCGCCAGCCTCCAGCCTTTGCCAGCTGTTGCTGCTGGCTCCCTGCCACCCGGAGCCGGCTCAGCTCCGCTTCCCCAGCGCCCTTTGTCCGCCTGCACCCTGGCCCTGCTCTGCCCATCCCCGCGGACCCCCTCCCGCCACCCCCGGGGACCCCATCCCACCCCAGGCCGGCCCCTGCAGCCTGCCTACGACTCCTCTCCCCCCGTTTCCAAGCACGGGGCTTGTCCGGTGCATGGTCCCAGGTGGCTGGGGAGGGGGCCCCCAGCTGGCTCTGCCCCCAGATAGGGCAGGAGGGATGGGAAAGGGGATCCTAGAGCCCTCCCCGCCACCCCAGCAGACCCTGGGGCTGGGGAGGGGGGTGGACAGTCCGTGCCCTGCCCCAGTGCCCCGAGCTGGCCCCGGTGGGTCGGGGTGAGAGCCGGGGGCTGCTGGCACAAAGAAGACCCTGTTCCCAACTCAGCAATGACCTCACGGCCGGGCGGGCGGGCAGGCGGGGGCTCTTGTGCAAGGCCCCACCCGGGCAGGCCGCCGGGCCGAGGTTTCGTGGCTGTCCGGGGAAGGAGGGGGCCAGGCGGCTGCCCTTGGCTCCGCGCTCCCCCATGATCTCACGGCACAAGCATCCCAGGCCGGCCTCTCCGCCCCGCTGGCCCCCGGCCATCCCAGGGAGCCAGGCCGCAGGCGGGGACGGGCCAGGGGATGGAGGAGGGGAGAAGCAGCTGGACCTGCGGCAGGGGGCTCGGACCCCGCTTGGCTGGGGAGGTCCGGGGAGCTTGACGTTGGTGCCGGGTGCTCATCCTACCCCCCCACCCCTACCCTGGGGGTCTCACCGGGCACCCTCTTACCCAGTGCTATGCACACAACCCAGGTACTCTCGGCCTGCACAAAGTCCCGGGGCACCCCCCTCCCCCCAGCAGGTCATCCTAGCAAGCCCCAGTCACCCCCACATGCCCCTTGCACACTCCTCCCTCTGAGCCACCCCATGCCCAGGGGCCCTTGCACCCTCTAGCACAAGCAGACGGCCCTCTTCCCCCCTCGTGCACACAAGCCAGGCATGGGAAGGTGGGGGGGGCAGAGCGGAGCGGCCGTCCAACAGGCCCAGGAGGTGCTGGCCCAGGCCGGCGGATGCCACCTGCCTTCCCTTGCCTGGCACGGGGAACCAGCTGCTTGTGCCAGGCAGCAGCATGGCTGGGGGGGCAGGATCTGCCCTGGCTACAAAGGGACCCCAGGAGCCCGCGAGGCAGAGGGAGGAGGGAGGGGAGGAAGGACAGGGTGCAGGGTGGAGCAGAGACAGAGGACGGGGCAGGGTGCGGGGGGTGCCGGCTGGAGGGGGGCAGACATTCCTGGCCGCGTGTTTGTTATTTTATCTGGTTCAAAGGCAGTTCCTGGAATGTTTTTAATTCCACGATCCCATCCCGCGCCCGCTGGCCCAGGCGCTCACGGCCATCTCCCAGCCCCCACCCAGCACCGTCCCAAGAGCGGGGCGGGCTGGGCTCCGCCGGGCTCTGCCCCGTCCATCCCTGGCACAGCCTGGGCCCTGGGTCACGCCAGGGCAGGGCAGGCCGGGCTGGAGGGGTTGGGAGAGCAAGCCTGGGGCAGTAAAGACCGGGCACCCCCCCAGCTCAGCGCCTGCTGCCCCCCCCTCCCTCCCCAGCACCTGCTCCTTGCACCCCCGGTCTGTGCTGCCGCCCCCCCAGCCCCGCGGTGCCAACACCGAGCCTCCTGCCTCGTAGGCGGGTGGAAGGGAGAGAAGACAGGCAGCAAGAAATTGGCTTTTCCCCTCCAGCTCCATCGTGACCCCGCACCCCTCTCAACATGCCCGCTGCTCCCGTGTGCAACGGGCATCTGCCCCCTCCCACTCCAGAGACCGGCCCCCAGCTCCGTGCCCCCCCCAGAGCTGGGCACAGTGCCCAGGAGCCTGGCGTCCCCCCCGCCAGCCCCTCGGCTGGGCGGGCGAGTTCAGACCGGCTCCAACATCTGATAGCGCATACCAGCGCCCCACGCCCAGGCAGGCAGGCAGGGCCGCGGGGCTCCCAGGCTCACGCCCCCTCCCTGGCCCCCCTTCCCGGGCTCTCTCGCGGGGGCTGCCATGGACCAAGCAGCTCCAGGACCCCTCCGGACGTAGCAAGGGGGAGTGGAGGGTGCAGCCCGGCCTGGGGTCAGGACTCCTGGGTTCTCGCTCACCTCTGGGAAGGAAGGGTGGTGCACTGGTTAGAGCACTGGGGGGCTGGGCAGGACTCAGCTCCCATTCACGGGGCCAGCTGGCTGCACTGGGACGTCCTGGCCCAGACCCCCAGCCCTTTCTGGCCACTCTGCAGGGATCGCCCACCCGATGTGGCCTCACCGCCCAGGGAGCAGGGAGCTTGTGTGCGGGGAGATGGAGCGGGCAACGGCAGGGCAGGGAAGGCCTGGGGGGTCCAGTGGACGTGCTGCTCTGCACCCCTCTTCGGGCCCATGCAGCCCTGCGAGCTCCCACATCCAAACGGGGGAGAGACGCTGCCGTGCCCATGCGAATGGGCAGGCTCAGCAGTGTTGTGTTGGGACCGTACAGCACCATGCACGCGGGCCCCAAGCAATGCCGCGATGCACCCTCCTCCCATGCCCATGTCAGGGGATCCAGCATCCCTAGCTCAGCCCAGCACAGCCCCCCGGGGTGAGGAGCGGTACCCCCAACCTGCCTCCTCCCCAGCGCCACCAGCCCGGGATGCACCAGGCTCCCCGCAGCCCGGTGATTTTCCGAGCTGCCGAGCAGACGCCGCGTTCCCTGCTCCTGCCAGGGACGTGCTGGCAGCTCTGCCGCCCACCCGGCGTCTGGCAGCGCCGCGCCAGCCCGGTCTCTCACCATCGCCCGGCGCAGACGCCAGGTGCCCGGGCAGGCGGTGCCGCCATGGGCGCAGTGGGGGGGAGCGATGCTGGCGTGTGGGAGGTGGATTCTGCCTCGTTCGGGTTTTGCCTTCACTAGCAAATTGTTAACCCCCAAGGGGAGGGAGGAACCCGGGCGGCAGAGGCAGGGGGTCGGCCTGATGGGGGGGTCCCCAGCATGTACCACCCCCCACCCCGCTTCCCGCAGCTCAGCCTGTGCTCAGCAGGGCCAAGTCCTGGGCTTGGAGGAGACACCCAGGTCTCCCGCGGGCGCGGAGGGGATTGTTGCCCCCAGCCTCATCTCCCAGCCCCTGCCCAAGGTCCTGATGCCCCCTCCCCTTCCCGTTGATGTCCCCAGGGGGTCAAGCTGCTCCGACCCAACTCCCGGGGGAGGCGAAGGGCAGGGGTCCCCACGGCTGGACAAGGGCGAGTGGAGGCTTCTAGCCTGCTGCCCATCCTGGTGGCCTCTGGGCATCCCCCAGGGACAAGCCAGAGCGAAGCCCCCAGGGGATTTCATGCCCCAGCCAGCACTTGGCGGTCCAGTACTGGTCCCCCATCCGGCACTGGTATTATAACAAGCCCCCTCCCCAGGATTGCATGAGAGCTGCTGGCTGGGCAGGTGGTGGGGAGTGGAAACCAACCCTCAGGGCCAAATCCTGTACCCAAGGACATCTTCCTCCTCCTCCTCCTCCCTGCCCTGGGTCCTGGCCAGGGTCAGGGCCTGCGGGTGCTGAGGCCGCTCCGCGGATGAGTGCAAAACCCAGCCTGGCCCGCCGGACCCCCCCTCCCCTGCCCCTGGCTGTCCCTCACTGCTCCAGCCTGCCCGGGCAGAGGCAGGGGCAGGATCCTGCCTGCAGCGGTGGGTCAGAGGAGAGGGAGCCATTGGCCTCTTGACCCTGCAGGAATTTGGGAGCAGCAGAGGCCAGACCTAATCACCCGGGTGGCAGCTGGAGGGCCTCACCCGGGCTCTGCCCCAGCCTGCGCTGCGCGGCGTGGGCCCCACCTAGCCCCGCTCCTCCTGAGAGCCTGTGTGCGCCCCTGCCTGTGCGTGTGCATGCAGGTGCATACACTGGAATGTGTGCCCACGTGGCGTGTGCATGCCTGCCTGTGTACATGCGTGTGCAGGGGGTGTGCAGGCTCGCCTGTGTGTGCACGAGGGCATTCAGGCCATGCCAGCCCCACTGTAGGGGGGCGCGATGAGGGCTCCCACAGGCTGGGATCAAGAGTCAGAGCAGTTGCCTGGGGACGTGGAGGGGCTGAGAGAGGCAGTGGCTGCGGGCATTAGCCCTGGCAAAGGCTGCAAGGATCTGGTTGCATCAGAGCTGCCCGGGCTCCGGCGCGGCCCGCTTCAGCGGAGAGGCAATGGCTGCGACAGCACGGAGCGGGCTGAGCACCCCCAGCCTGGCCGGGTTTCACGTGGGCAGACGAGCCCGTCTACAGCTGTAATTACCCAGGGGTTGGCAATGGTGCGCGCGACGCCAGAGAAGTTAAATGCAGGGCCCTCTGCCTGGCTGCCGTGTACGTGGAGCTGCAGCCCCGACAGCCGTGGCAGGGGCGCAAGCGGCCTGGGTGGGGGTCTGGGGCCCCCGCTGCCTCCTTGCAGGGCTGGCTTTGGGAACGGTGCGCACACAGGTGCCTGCACACTTTGCACAGACGTGCAAGCTCTGTGGGGCGCAAGCTGCCTAGGCACACACGGTCTTCCTGCTCCGTCCTTGCAGACCTCTGCCCCAACTCAGTCCCAGGGGGTCTCTATGCTTTCCCTTCACCGCAGGCCTCATGGCACTTGCTGGCGGGGCTCAGCCATCCCCGCCCTGCCCCTTTTCCTCTGGCCAAACCCTGCAGCCTCGGACCCGGGCCTTTGCAGCCTCCCGTACCTACTGCCCAAACCTCTGATGAAATGCAAACACAAAACACCGACATGCGCGGCTCCCCCTCAAACGCAGTCCCCTCCTCGGGGCCCAGCTGGTTAGAGGTCTTCCCCTGCCTCGCAAGCATCTCACCTGGCCAGCGACACGTGCACCCAGAGCCGCAGTCCTGCAGCCCCCTCCATGCCCAGAGGCTCGTATGCCCCAAACCTGGGCTCTTTCCAGTCATCTGACCCAGGTCTCTGCTCCCAGACCCAGGGCTGCTGGATTCCTCCTCCACAGCCGCCGGGCTCTCCGCGGTCCCGGGAGCAGCACACAGTTGCAGGCTGGGCAGCCAGCATGCCGTGAAGGTGTGTGCAAGCCAGGTGTGATCCACGTGTGCGTGCAAAGTGCTCTGAGGGGCCACCTCTGGGTGCGTGCCATCCCTACGTGGGGGTGTGAGACCTCTGGGGGGTGTTTGCGCATGGAAGGGGGGTGGGGGGTTGGCCACACAAATACACCCCGGTGGGATCAGCCTCTGCTTCAGAGGAGGGGCAGGGGCTGAGGTCTAAGCGACGTGCCCAAGGCCACGCAGGGCATCAGAGGTGGAGCTGGGGCTGGGGCCGGCCCCCTGCAGATGTGGCACGCCTGGCCCCGGGACACAGCTGGCTGCGAGCCCCTTGGAGGCAGCGGGGCTGGGGGGTGGGCAGTGCGGCTCCTGGATGCACGGCCCACAGCCTAGGAGGCCTCTCCCAGCTCCCCTGGGCTGGGGATCCCCTCCCTCCCCGCCACCCCCGCCTGCCTCCACCTGCCTGCAGCAGCTGCAAAGACACCTGGAATGGGACCCCCCCACAGCCCCTCTCCCCTGCCCGGGGGCAGCGTCCGTCCGTCTGCTGCATGACAGCCTGGGCGCGTGGCATGCCAGGGCCTGCTCCCCCGCCCCGCAGCTGCTGTCACCCCCTGCACACATGCCTAACCCCAGCGCTGCTAGGCCCACCGGCACCCCCTCCCGCCGTCACCCCCCGGGGAGCAGGGTCCTAGCCCCGCCACCTCCCCACAGCCCAGCCCAGCCCCCCCCTTCATCCTTTGGCCCAGCTGGCGCTGCCCCTGTTCATGAGCGGAGCCCCGCACCCCAATCAGAGCACCAGACGTTTGCCGGGGGGGACTGAGCCCCTTGTGGAAAGTGGGGCAGGTGCCCCCTCCGCCCCCGGCCAGTCTGCCCCAGACGCTTCGGGGAGCTGGACACCTGCTCCGGTGCTGGGTCGTGGCAGGGACTGGGAGGGTCTAACTGGGGGGGAAGGGGTTAACCCTCTCCTGGGAATGGATCCAGCTACCCCCCACCCTAAACCTTGCACCCCCACTTTGGGGTCCCCTCCTCCCTGCTGTTAACTCAAGGCAAGTCCCCAAGGCTGGGGCTGCTTTGCTGGCCCCCGGGACAGGAAGGGACCCAAGGGCTAGCAGCTGTGTGTGTGTGTGTGGGGGGGTGCTGAGCAGGGACCCCCTGGGCTGGGGAGATCAGAGGAAGAGGGACCCCGGAGCCGGCAGCTGGGCCCCACGTCCTGTGGCTGGGGGGGAGGCGGGAGGAGGAGGCCCCTGCCTGCAGGCTGATGGAGAGATTGCTGCGTGGGCATGTGCATGTGTGCAAAGGCAGGATGTGTGTGCGTGCGCACATGCATGCATGCGAGTGCAAGTGCATCGGCGTCCATGTGTGTGCACCCACACAAGGCATGTGTGTGAGTGTGTGCATGTGTGTACGCATACAGGCAGATGCGTGCACAGGCAGGTGCATGTGCATGTGCACGTTTGTGCGCGCGCACATGTGTATAGGTGTCTGGGCAGCTGTATGTGTGCGCATGCACGTGTGTGTGCAAGCATAGTTATGCATATGTGTGCGTACAGGCAAAGGCAGGCACATGTGCATGTGCGCATGTGTGCGGGCACAGACAGGCAAGTGCGTGTGTGTGTGCACATGTGCCTGTGCACATACAAGCTCTGGCAGGCATGTGCACGCATGTGGAGGCAGAGCTCAGCATGTCCATGTGCGTGTGCATGTGCACAGACGGGCAGGGATTGCCTTAAAAGGCCTCTGCCAGGGTACGCGGGGCCTCTTCCCGTTGCCAAATTTGGCGTGACTCAGGCCGCGGGCCCGGGGCGGGGGGGAGGGTGGAGGCCCCGGGGCTCTACTCGAAATGACGTCAAAGGCAAGGAGCTGGTAGGGAGGGCCACAGGGCGATGTCACCATGTCACCGCGGGAACCTGTAGCCACTTCCTCCTGAGCTGCTTCCTCTGGCATCGCTCCCACCTCCAGACGCCCGCACCCGGGCCGGGGCTTTGCCCGGGAGGTGGTGCTGCACGGTGCTAGCAGGTCACCCCCCCACGTGGCTGCAGTTAGCCTGGGGTAAAAGTGCCCAGCGAGGTTACTGCAGCAGCTCTACCCCGGTCTAGAGCATCCGCACAGGCCCGGGCACTGCTCGGTGCCAGCAGCATGGGACCGGAGGCCCTGATCCTGCCATCAGGTCCAGGGGGAAAGTCCATCCCCTGCCAGCATGAAGCATAAAGAACAGGAGCAGGGGCTGGGGGAGGGGGTATGTGGGGGTGACTGTCTAGTACGCATTGCAGAATGGAAATCAGCAGCGGCCGGCGCCCGCCGGGGGCCTCGGGACACCTGGGTTGTATCCCACAACCCGTTGCGAGGCCTCGGGCCCAGCCACATCCCTTTCCGTGCCTCGGTTTCCTCCCTGCGCTCTGGGGGCCTGGTCTCATTCGACTGCAAGCTCTGTGGGATGGCTTTGACAGTGGCCATGCATGTGCGTGTGTGTGCGTATGTGTGCGCATGCACGTACGTGTGCGTGTGCACACATAGGCTGAGGGGCGCCCACGGCGGAGCTCCGGGGGGTCACAGAGGGCGCCGGGCTCATGCCTGCCCCGCCAGCTCCATGCCACAGCCCAGTGCCCGGGACACCTGTGCCAACCACCTGCTCCTTTGCCCGGCGCCAGCTTCCCAGCATCCGCCCCCGGCCGCCAAGGGCCCAGATGTGGAGCCGGCGATGAAAGCCAGCGATTCACAAGCTAGCGGCATCCCTGGAGCGGTGCCAGCCACCCCCCCCACAACGGCCGCTGGGGCGCCGTGGGCTGCGGGTGCCGATCGCGCCCCCACTCAGCCGGCCCCCGCCCCAGCCCAGGTGCACGGAGGAGGGAGGGGAATATTTTCAGCAGCGGCAGGAAGAGCAGGGCCTGGCTCGCAGGTGGGGGGGCAGGAAGCTGTGGCCTCCCCCGCAGCCGGGACCACGCCTTCCGCCCCCGCGCTGGCCGGGCACGAGCTCAGGCGAAGACGGCTCCCGGCTCCGAGGGGCCACGCGGCCCAGCAAGCCCCTCTGGGGGGACCCGGTGGAGCAAACGGGCGTGGGGTCCCCCCCCCATGCAAGCCAAGGGGCTGCGGGGAGAGGCAGAGCTGATGTCTGCCGGTCCAGAAGAGCCGCAAGAGGCAAAATAATCGCCTCTCCATCCCCGGGACCGGGGCTGGGAGCAGGAGGGGTGTCTGTCTCACACAGCCAGGCCCACGGCCCCTCATGGCACCATGCACGTGGGTGCTCTTGCACACCCCGCCAGAGGCTGCCTCTCTGCACAAGCTGCGGAGTGCCCGCCATGGGCAGGACGAGAGCACCAGGAAGGCCCCAGGCTGCAGCCCCCCGTCAGACCCCCACAGGCTGCAGCCCCCTCCTGCTGCCTTCCTGGTAGGAGCTGGGGGCCGCAGCGACGGGAGCGTTGGCACAAGCGGGGCCCAGTGGCGCTCATCTGTGTGCCAGGGCTGGCCTGTATTCCTGAAGCACCTGCAATATCTCTCTTTCGACACGCGTGCACACCCGCGTGCGCGTGCACATACAAGGAGGCGCAGTGGAGATGCCAGCAGCCTGGGGCCGGCTCCCACCTGCTAACCTGGGCTGCGGGGCAGCATCGGGGCGGGCTGCGGGGACCCGGGGCCCTAGCCCCAGCCCGTTCCTGGAGCCCGTGTCAGCCACGCGTGTGCCACCGCCTACCTGCTGGCTACAGGTCAGGCTGGCCGGGGCCCCGCAGGCTGGCCGTGCACACGTGCGCACACACACCACGCTTCCGGAGGTGAGCAGCAGCGAGCGGAACGTGAGCTCACACCCTCCCCCGGCTTCCTGCCCTCTACCAGGAACACGCACCAGGCCTGGCAGACGCGGGGCGTGCAAAGGAGGCAGCGGCAGCGAGCGCTCCTCGATTGCAGCTGCCTCCATGCGTGAACGGAAGGGCGTGCAGCTTCCCAGCCTCCCTGCCCCCCCGCTGCCCTGGGCAGCTTTGCAGCCAGCCCTGGGGACTCGGCCGCCCAGGCTCCGCGATGCGCGGTGCCCCCGGACTGGCATTTCTGTAGCCGCCTGCCAACCCCCTGACAAATGTGGTTGATGGGGAAACTGAGGCACGGTCCAGTGCAGGCCACGCAGCAACTGGCAGGGCTGGAACCCAGACATCCCAGGCCCTTTGGAGGGGGCACAATGGGAGCAAGGCAGGGAGGATGGGACTTAGGCAGGGGCTCCCGAACCCCTCGGGCTGGGAAACCTCCCTGCCAGGAAAGAGGCAGCAGGACAGAGCTCCCGGCCCCTCCAGCCCTAACGGAGAGGGCGCCTGGCGGCCAGGCCCCGGGGGCAGCTGGGGCTGGGGAGCGCAGACACAGGCTGGGCTGGTATAACCAGAACCTCCCGCCCAGCCCCTGGGAGCAGCAGAGGCAGGGAGAGGTCAGCGGGAGAGCAGGCCAGGGACTGGTTTGCCCAGTTTGCTCCGTCCTGGTTCCTGGTGGGTTTCGGGCGAGGGGGGCAACCCTTTGCCGCCACCCCCAGCCCCACAGAGCCTGCAACCGCTCCTCTCCTGCCCACGCTTCGCAAGGGAGGGCAATTGGGGCAGCGGCCCGGTGCAAAGCAGCCCAGCCGGTCCCGCGGGCCCCGGGTCGAGGCTGCGCACGGGGGGCCTGCTCCGCTTTCGGGCTCTCCCTCCCTTGAACGCCCATCGACCTCCAGCATGGCACCCCAGGACGACAGCGGGCAGCCGGTCTCCGCCCCCGCTGCACCCCGACGCCCCGGGGCATCTCCCGGGGCCTTCACCTTCCAGCTGGGGCTCGGGGAGGCGGAGGCAGAGCCCAGCGCCGGGGCAGCGTGGAGTGGAGACGAGCCGCCCGGCCCGGCCCGGCCCGGCCCGGCCCGGCCTGCTCTCGGGGCAGCCGCGACCCCGCGCACCACCTGCGCGGCGAAAGTACCCGCCCGCACGGGCCGGGGGAGGGGAGGGGAGGGCGAGACTTCCCCCCACGGGGGCGGAGGCGCACAGAAGCTGTTGGGAGTTTCTCTTCCTCATGCCTGACCCGGGCAGCCGCGGGGCACCGCCCGGGTGGGCGGTTGCAACACAGCGCCTGTGCGGGTGGCACGGGGACCGGGAGCCCAGGCTTTCTCGGCAAGGCAGCTCCAGGATTTCCCTTCGCCCCTTGGGCCTCGGCTCCTCTCACGCAGCGAAACACGCCGCCAGCCCACGGCCACTTCCTCAGCCCCGCAGCCTCCCGCGGGCCGGGGGCCGGGGGCCGGGGCTCCGGGCCGCTCCCCTGGCCTTAGCCCCGTCCGAAGGAGACGGCAGCCCCCGGCGGTGCCAGGCCGCGCGCGGGTCCCCGGCCGGCTCTTGCCCACGGGCCGGGTGGGAAGTGCTAGGGAGGGGCGGGGGAAAACCCTGCCCCGACGGCGCTGACGTAGGGAGAGGCCTCTTATGCAAGGGTTACTCACTCTTTCGTGTCAGTGCCTGGGTGGTACGGCGCTCGGCGCGTGGAGGTGGGAGGCTGAGCCTGGGCGCAGCGTGTGCCCGTGCGTGCGTGCATGTCAGACCCGCACGCCGGGCCGGGGTGCCCGGCTCCTGCCTGCCCCGGCTCGCGGGGCCCTCGCCTGCCTCGGGGCGCCCAGGCAATGCACCTGCCGCGCGCGGGTCCGCTGGGATCCCGTTTGTGCGGGCCGTCGGTCACAGCCGGTCACCGCGTGGCGGGTGGGATAGCGCCCATCGCTGCGGCAATGCACGGTGCCACCGGCTTGCACTGCCCAGTGCCCTAGCACGGTACAAGAGACCTGCTGTGCCCTCGGCAGCGTGGCAGACGGGCCCCACCTTCACCGACCACGGGCTGTGCCGAGGGTAAAGCCTCACCTGGGTCGTCATGCGATGACGATGACGACCCAGGTGATCCCAGCCGTCCTGGGCTCGGGGCAAGGCCGGAGCAGGCAGGCGAAAGCGCCCCGCAGCCAAAGCCGGGAAGAGACGGGGCTCGAGGCCGTGCATCCCGGCTGGGGAGCGGGAGAGGCGGGCAGGGTCCCCGGCTCCCCCGGCTCACGAGGTCAGAGCCCAAGGGCTCCGCAGCCCCCGTGCCCGGGAACCGGCCCAGCGCCGGGGGCTGGACGTGCCAGCCTGGCTCTCCCAGACGCGGCGGCTGCCAGCGCGGCCGATGAAGCTCGTTCGGAGCCGTGGGGCGCCGCGAGCGGGACCCGGGCGTGGAAACGTGGGGCAGGAAAGGCTCTATCCCCCCGAGCAGGGTGCCAGCACGCGGGCCCCGTGCGCCTTGCAAGGGCAGGGCCGGCTGCTTCGGCGCCTCTGGCCTTTTCCCCTTGCTTAGCTCCATGCACAGACCAACACCCAAAGTGGGGTCTCCCCGTGCCCCCGAGCCCGGGCTTGTGGCGTGGGGGGCGAGCCGAGTACCGCGGAGGAAGGAAGCGAAGTCAGGGCATGCCCTCCTCGTGCCCTGCCCGCGGCCGGGGAAGCCTGGCGGAGACGGCGGCTCCCCCCGCACCCCCAAAAGGAGCACGCGTGTTTTGCTGAGCGGCCTCGGGCCTGATCGACTGAGATGAAGTGACTCAACCAAGTGCGGGAAGCCAGGCTGTATCAGGGCCCCCCTCCGGCCCCTGCCCCTGCCCCGCCACCCTCGCTTGCACCCATCACGCCGTGGCACGCTCGTTTGCACCAACGCGGGCAGAGCGAAACAGCCCCCACCGCCTGTCCACCCGGACAAGCCGCCGTGCCCCCCTCGGGCTGAACAGGCGCTCCCGGGAGCACCCGGCTCCAGCCAACACGCGGGGACGGAGGCACACCGGGTTTATTCTGCGTTTATTGTTTTTTAAACCATGATTTTTTTTTTTAATCTTTTTTTTCCGTTTTTTAATTACAGGTAACTTAAATGAGGTGATATAACATGGACACCCTCCCCACACACGCGCGCACACACACCGGAGAACGTTAATGCTGCTTTGCCTTTGTTTTCCTCTCATTTTCCCACCCCCCCTTTATATATATATATGTGCGTGTATATATATATATAGATATATATATAGATAGATCGCTTTTTCTTCTTTTTTTTTTTCCTCTATTTTCTTTTTCTTCTTCTAAACCAGGAGAGAGAGGGGTGGAGAAGGGCGGAGGGGCCCACGCCCATGCACACGCGCCGTACAAAACAGTACACTTAAATAGAGGATCCAAAAAATTTTTAAAAACCAAACCAAACAAAAAAAAAAGTTTGAACATAAAAAATAAAATAATAATAATAATAATAATAATAATTAAAAAAAATAAGAGAAGAACTACAGCAACACGTACAACAAAGGAAGTTCACAGCGAGGGGGAACGGGAAGTATAATGGCATTGGGTGACCGGAGGGGAACGCCGGGGCCGGGGCCCAGGACGCTGGAGGAAGGGGCAGTGCTGGGGGGGGATGATTTTCGGTACGACGATCCACGACGGCTCTGGGATGGATGGGAGTTTCTTGCTACACGTGGTTGGAGTGGGATTTGGGAGGGGTGGGAGCCCCCAAATCCTGCCCTAAAGCGGGATAGATATATGCTACACAAGGACACCCAAGGGTGGGGGGGCAGCCCCGGGAGTACCGCGCAGCCCCTCTGCCCACGAGGGGAGGGGGCTGCAGAAGGCCGTGATACACTAGTGGCAAAGTTGCTTCAAGTCTTTCCTTCGGGCCGAAGGAGCAGGCAACCATAGTGGCACTGGGGGAGCGGGGAATACAGCAGAACGCACCCAGGCGAAGCCGCGCCAGCTGGACCCCGGGCACACTCCTGCCTGGCACGAGCGCACCTGCCCGGGAGGCGAGGGAACAGCGTTTTGAGGTCAAAAAAAAAAAAAAAAAAAAAAAAAGGGAAAAAAGCAGCAACCCGTGTTCCTGATTTTCCTCTTTTCTCCCTCGAAAAGCCCGCTCCAGTCAGGCGGCCGGGGCCTTTGCTCTGCGGAGAGGGCTCCAAGCAAGAGCCCCTTTGGCAAGGGATGCGGCGCCCTGCTTCCCACCGGCTTCCGCCGAACACCACGCGCCCCCCGCCTGCCGCGCCGCAGCTTCGGATTTAATGCTGAAGGAGGACGGGAGGAAGGAAGGGGAAATAACAACAGCAACAAAATGTGAACAGAAAAAAAAAAATCCCAGAAAATGCGCATTGGTTGCTACTTTCCTTCCTGATTTTTTTGCATTTCAAAGGGAAAAAAAGATAAGTGTTTATTTCCATCCATACTGCTGGGATTTAAAAAAAATATATAATGAAGATCAAAAGTCCTTGATCTCCCATACCCTCCCCTGCCCCTCCCGCGTCCACCCCTCCCCCAAAAAACACACAGAAAAGGACTTTTACGGACAAAAAACACGTCACACGGGGGGTTTCTATTTGCACAGATCTCCTGACAAAGGGCGGAGGGAAGGGGGGGAAGTCAGACGAGGAAAAAAACCAAACAGGAGGACTTCTAAGTCAGTATTGGCTCAGTCAGGTAATTAATGTCTATAAATATTAGCCCCAAGGCTTCCAAAACAGCCATTACCGAGTACTGGGTCTGCTGATTTTTTTAATGTATTTTTTTTTCTTCTCCTTTTTAAGTTAAAAAATAAAAAGAAAAGAAGAGGAGAGAGACGATCAACAGCTGAAATGATAATGCTGGTCTCTACGGCAGAGGGGAAAAGCCCATTTCTTTCCCCTTCTGTGGAAAATAAAATAAAAATAAAAAAATCAACTCAAACCCCGGTTTTGCTGCTACTACCAGTCAGAATGAAAGACGCCCCCCGGCAAAACAAAACGCCCGAGAGGGTCGCTGCATCGTCCGCTCCATGCAGAAGGGTCGAGGCGCGGGACGAGCTCCCGGGGCCAGCGCCCGCCGCCCGACCCCCGAGAGCTTGGAAAGGGAAGAAAACCCAGCTGCGAAGCTGTCCTTGGCGCTACTTCACAACTCAGACCTGTAAAGTGCATGTGGTTCTTGCGACCTAAGAGCGTGGAGGTGGGAAGGCTGGATTTATTTCAAATAAAAACCAAAAAAGAAAAAAAAATAAAAATATTTAAAAAAAAAATAAAATAATAACCCCTCCCCCCCACACCAGCTGAGCAATGCTACATATAAAGGGAAGGAAAAGAAACAGCCCCCCAAAAGTATCTGGGTTCCCCACACGGCCCAAGAATGCACAGCACGCACCCCGGAAAGGCCAGCCCCCAACGTCCGACCCCGGATATTGCGAGCTCCGGGCTCCGAGCCTGCGGGGGGGGGCCGCCGGCGCTGTGCACGCTTGGGGCTTTCACAGCTAAACGAGCAGCTTTGATCCGCCGCGGTCCCCCGCGTCCCCTCCGGCCGGCCGGGCTCTCCACGCCCGCCCCGGCGGAAAGCGCGGCGCCGCATGCCCGCGGCAGGCGTGTCCGAGTCCGCTCCGGCGGCAGCCGTCGAAGCTGGGGCGCTCCGTCCTTCCCTCCCGCGCAGCCCTCCCGCCCCACCCCCAAGTAGAAACCAGGAACAAAATTAAAAAGGGGTCTGGCCCCCCCCCCAAACTCCATCGCCCGGGGGCCGCCGAGACGTCCGGTTCCAGGAGGCGGTGGCGGGCGCTGTCCGCCAAAGGGACGGGAGTCCTCGCTGCCCCCCGGGCGCGCCGCGGGTCCAGTCTGCTCGCCGGGGGCCTATGCTACGACAAACTCCGATTTCAGGTCTGCCTTGACCTCTGGTTTCCACACCGAGTCTTCGAAGTCCAGGTCCAGGCTGCCTTCGCTGGACACGCTGCTGTTACTATTGGTCCGGCTGGACTTGCGGTTGGGCAGCCAGTGGTAGGGGGCCCGGGCGTCCCGCCGCGCCTTCCGACGTAGCCGCTTCTGCTGCATCAGCAGCTGGAGGCGCTCCACCTTGCAGCGGGTGGCGCGGTTCTCGGTCTGCCGCAAGCGGTCCCCTGCAACGGGAAGAGAGAGCCACGGCCGGGGTCAGGGCATGGGCTTGCTCGAGGGATGGTTTAACGAGACGGGGGGGCCGCGCTGCAGATGGAGAGGAGGGTGCAGAGCCTGCGCCCGCCCAGCTGCAGCAAGTGCAAACCCGGGCACCGACCCCAGGCACATATTACAACCCAAGAGACCCGCTTCTGCAAGGCCAGGGAGAAGACCCCACTCTGGTTCCCGGAGCTGAGCCCGCCGGCCGAGCTCAACTGCAAAACCCGTCCTGCGGCCCCACCGCCGCCCAGCACCCTTCCGGGAGCCGCGCGGAGGATGCTCCTGGACCGCGTCGGGCCCAGACGCCGCCCTCCCAAAGTCGGGCTGTTCCCGTTCCCGGGGAGCCCGGCTTTTGTTCCCAGCCGCCGGGACAGCACGCGTGGCTGGGGCGGGAGGGGGAGCCATTTTGTAGTGCAAGCATCCTCCGTCCGCTTGTCCTCAACGGGACGGATCCCAGGGGAGCTTTTTGGGCTGGGCCCGCCGCCTGAGCCAACCTGGGTCCCTTCTCCCCCCCGTAGCCCCCAAAAACCGCTCCGAGTCGCGGCCCCAGAGACGCCTCGCCCGTGCCCTCTTTGACCGGACAGCAGGGAGGGAGCGGGTCTGCTTCGTGCCTCCAGCCGGCCCCCCGGAGACGGTCCCATCCGCGCGCCCCGAAGCGGAGGCACCAGCATGGAAAAGCCCGTAGGAGACGAGGCTGGCTTCCGGGCACAAGGCAGCAGGAAGCGTCCTCCCCCGCCATTTCCTGGGGAGCCGGGGAGGGGAGCAAGGGCACGGAGGATGGAAGGAGTGGGCCGGGAAGATGCGCCCGTACCTAGGGAGGCAGCGATGGCGCGGCTGCCAGCGGCAGCGCTAATAGGGTGCGTCCCTCGAGCGAGCGGAACAGAAGCGCCTGGCTGCTTCCCACCTCCTCCTCTCCAGCGCGCGCGGCGGGGAGAGAGCGCCCCGGCCCCGCTCGCTTGAGCAGCGAGTGGGAGGAGGAACAATTGAACATTTATAGATGTGGGCTTCAGCGCCGGGGAAAGAGGAAAAAAGAATCCCACTCCATCATAAACTTGGCCCTGAACGCTGCCGTCTCCCTGCAGCGCCGCGGGGGGAGCACGTGGCACCGACGGGAGGGCGGCGAGGGCCAGAGCCGGGCGCTGCAGCCTGGCGCAAAGGCAATTCCGAGCAGCCGGGTCCCGAGCGAGGCACGAAGCCCGAGTGGCTCGGGGATGCTGACGGCGGGGGTCCGATCCTTCTCCCCCCTGACCATGAGTCAGTCCCCGAGCCCCGTTCCCTGCGAGTGGGAAGGCCCCTTCCTCTCCCCCGGGGCGGGCCGGGAGGATGCGAGCCGCACGCGCTTGCCAACTGCTTCGGTCCCGAGCCGCATCCTAGAGGCGGTCGGGAACCTGCGCTGCACGACGCTAGCAGCGGGGCCAGCCGGGGCCGAGGAGCCCAAACCCCTCGGGCACCGTGCAGGGCCGCCGGCACGGCCCCGACCTCCAGCCCCGCTGGGCACGTGGGGAAGGGGCTCCCGCCCACGCCCAGCGCCTCTCGGGGGAAGCCGGTGTCCAGGCCGCCCCGCGCAACCGCCGTGCAGCTTCCCTTCCCCCGCCCCAAGCCTCCCACCTGCTCCCCCTCCGCTCCCCCCGCCGAGACCCTCTCCGACTGCTATCAATGCCGCCCCCCGCCCCACCCCGCTGTCCGGCGCTGCCCCTGTGGGCGGAAAGGCATGCAAAGCATGCGTGGCGCAGAGAGCGGAGCCCTGTTCCTGCGCCTCGCTAGAAAATTAGGACCCCCCTGTTGGGGGGGGCGGGGGATGGGGGCTCGGTGCAGATACTAGGGCTGTTTGTCTGGCGTGCGAGCCGGCGGGGAGGCAGCCGAACACAAGCGGCAGTGTTGGCCGCTGCGCCTGCCCCTTCCCCCCGCCCCCCACCCACCTCCCCCCCGTGAGAGCCCTCGGCGCGACTTCCCCTCGCAGCAGCGCCAGTCTGGGCCGGATCCGTCCCTGCACAGCGCCGCTACTGTTCCTGGGACCCCGGGGCAGCCGGGTATGCGGCCAGAGGTCGCTGGGGCAGGGGGGCACCCAGAGAGGGGAAGTCTGGACCCCCCCCGGCTCTCACTGCAGATGGTGGCGCGGAGGGGGGCTGCGAACCTCACTATGCAACCTCCCCCGTGCAACGCCGGCGTTACGTCGAGCGCCTGCACCGAAGCCCGCGCGGGGCTGAGCCCAGCTCACAGCGACCGCCCCGGGTTTAGCCCCGTCCTGGCTGCATTAGGAGCCGGGAGCCCTTCCACGCCAAGGAAGGTGGGGATCAAAGCGGTGCTAATCCCACCCAACGCTGCATGGCGTAGGCAAGACCATCATGCCCACGGCCTTGCCACCGCCCCAGCGAGCCCTTCAAAGCCAGCGTGGCATCGAAACGGGCAGCTCGGGAGCCCCGGGGAGAGCAAGCCACCCCTTTGCCCTGGGCGAGGGGACGCCGGCGTACAGACCCGGGGCAAGGGGCACTTGTTGACACCCCAGGCAGGCGCCAGCGGGCACGGATGGTAGAAACCTGTTAAAAAATAAATCAAGCCACCGGCACGCAGCGTTGCAGGGCGCTCCCCTCCACCCCCTGGCCCCCGCAACACCGAGCCACTTGGGTTTCACTTCTTGTCTCTAAGCAAATGGTTGCAGAGCAGGAACCTCGGGGCAGCCAGGAGCCCCCCCTGCCCTTCCTGCGCGGGGCCGTGCAGGTGTACGCCGGGCCGCGGCTGCGGCTAGGGCGGGGGCAAGCCCTGCTCCAGCGAGCACTGGTGGCAAGCGACCCTCTGCGGCCGAGGAAGCACGGCCGAGCCCCCTCCCCGGCACACCCACCCACCCACCCATCCAACCGCCCCAGTTTCAAAACCCCATCGAGTGCCGGGAAGGGGCCTGGCCGCTTACGGACTCACATCCTCTTCCTCCAAGACCCAGCCACCCCCTGACCCCGGGAGCAAGGTCCGACCGCCGCCCTACGGCTTGCGGCGGGCGCGGGGGGCTGCGGGGGGGACGACGAAAGCTGCCAGTGCCCCAGAAAACACCTCCCACCCACGCAATCCCCGGAGCTTAAGCAACACAGCTCTGCTGGGGGAGAAGCTCCAGCTGGGAGCTCTAGGACATGAAGTGTGCAAAGAAGGGGGGCGGGGGTTTGCAGGGACCCCAGCGCAGCCCGGGGGGTGCAGCCCGGGGGGGGGCTCAGCCCGTTTGCAGCCTCCCCCCTGGTGCGCGAGGCGGCCGCTGCGTTCCTCGCCCTCCCCCCCGCTTCCTCTCTCGAGCTCCCACCTCCAAAGCCGGAGCCAACTGCACAAACACAGCATGGGAACTGGAATGCGGCTCTCCCGCCCCGCCGCCGCGGCCCCCCCGGCCCCCCGCTGCATGGGTGGGGGGGGCCGAGCCAGGAGAAGGGGGTCAGGAAGGGCCTGGAGCGTGCACAGGGCTGGGGGATGGAGGAGGGGAGGACGTCTTGCTCTGAGCAGGAGGGAGGACGGAGGCGGGTGGGCTCAGCCAGTGGGAGGGGGGAAAAAATTAATTAATTAATAAAGCAGCGATCCGTGCCGGAGCCGGGGTTCAAGCCCGGGTGACCTGGAGGACGTGGAGGCACAGCTCGGGACGAGACCCCCGCAAGCAAGCCCCCGGACCCCGCACCCCTCCCTGCCGCCCGCGCCTGCCAGCCCTTGGGTGGCTCGGAAGTGGGTTGGGTGCCATGTCTGGCTTCCCTCCCCCTTGCCAGGAGCTGCTTCCCCGCCGGCAGCAGCTGCCCGTCTCGCAGGCCTGTGACGTCGGAGGAGGAAGGATCCGGCTAAGCCCCGCTCTGGCTCTGCCGCTCGGGCGTCATGAAAGGACGAGAAGGAAGCAGTGGGGGGGAGGAAGACAGAGACCGAGCTTTCGGGGGAGAGGAGGGGAAAGCACAGGCCCGGGGTGGGGGACGAGGCAGCTGCTCCGTGCTTCCCGGCGCCCGTGGCTTACGTGGCCTCGTGCCCCCAGGGCCGCGGGCTCGCTCCAACCCCGAAAACCCAGGGATCCTGGCTCCCCGCCAACCCCCATCTGGGATTCTCCAGCCCCCTCCCGGCTGCCCGTCTCACCCGGGACCCGCCGCTCCTCCCTGCAGCGTCCCGTCCTGCCCCCCGCGCTGGTGGCACATGCCGCCCTGTGCAAGCAGGCCCCTGGCCAGAGGCCAGCCGGCAGCGCCCCGCAGCTTGGCACCCGCACAGGAGACTCTGCCCCTTGCCCGCCTCCGCCCCCGCAGCAGCTGGGCCCTGGCCTGGGCGTGGGGGCTGGGGGGTGGGAAGCCTGGGCTGGATTGCACCAGGAAGAGAAAAGCAGAATTGTGCGCATCCGCCCCGCAGAAACCCTCCCCCCACCCCCACAGCTATTTCTGCCCTGGCACAGA
Source organism: Caiman crocodilus (assembly GCA_030014935.1). Classification (NCBI taxonomy): domain Eukaryota; kingdom Metazoa; phylum Chordata; order Crocodylia; family Alligatoridae; genus Caiman; species Caiman crocodilus. The sequence goes on along the minus strand of JAGPOW010000745.1, from coordinate 937,054 downwards.
GGCAGGGGACAGAAAGGAGAGATAGGAGGTGGCACCGGATCAAGAACAGAGTCCGACCTCGAGGGAGAGGCAGGGTGAGGGGGCGGGGGACGGTCCCCCAGACAGCCTCTTGCCCCCCCGCCCCCCCCGCCCCCGCGCGGGGCCAGCAGCTCAACCTGGGGGAAAAGCAGCAGCCGGGTAGAAAAACCCAGGACAGGTGTGCCCACATCCGCACGTGTGGGGCACGGCAGGGGAACACATGCCCACACGTGCGCACACGCGCAGTCCCGCAAGCCCCGTGCTGCCGTATCCCCGCGCTGAGCATGAACAGGCTGAATTACGCCCCCCACTCCTGCTCCCCTGCAGACGCAGGGGTCTCAGCCCCGCAATGCCGCCCGCCGCCGCCGCCACCTCCAAGCGCCTCTCGTGCCCCTTTCCCAAGCTGGAGGGGGCCTGGCTGCTGCCCACGGCCTTTGCCACTCACGTGCTGGGAAAGCTGCATCCTGCCTCAGTTTCCCTACACGCCCCCTCCAAAGTGCACATAGGGATGCCGGCGCTGCAGAATACCCAGAGCATCAGAGGGGCCAGGCCTCTACCGCAAATCGTCAGCGACTCAAGAGCATCTCAGCTTTGAAGTTCAAAGCTTCAGCACCTTCCTCGCTGCCCAGACCGGTCCCCTCTTCCCCCCATCCAAACCACCCAGCTGCCTAGGAAGAGAAGTCAGCTTGACCGCACAGGTTTGGGAGCCCAGCTGGAGGAGGCAGCACCCGAGTGGGCTGTGGCCAGGCAGGAGGCGAAGGGAACGGATGAGGACGGAAGGAGCCGCCCCGGGAGAGGGCAGGGGCATGCCCCGGAGGGCTCTGCAGACACCCCGGGAAGCAGGGAAGAGGGAGAGTTTAGGAAAAGCAGGACGGCACGGGTTAGACTTCAGCCCCCCCAAGACCCACCCAGCGCTGCAGGTGCCAGCAAGCCTCTCGGCAGCCCTGATTCGGTGCCTTTCCAAGTCAGCGTCTAGACTGGAAAGCCCAGGCAAAGCAGCTGATTTCAATATGCAAATCGCAAGCAGAGGACCTGAAAATAAAGAGCAAAGCCCCGCGGGGCTCGCCACCCCCCGAGGGCAGAGACCCTTCCCCCAGCTCGGCTCTGACAACCCAGAGACCCTATGGGAGACCCTACGGAGACCCCACAACCTCCACCCCACGAATTATTCCACTCGCTCGCTGCAATCAATGGTCTGCCCAGGGTCAGGAGCCCGGGCACCGGGACTGGTGGTACCAGGGGCTGGGTTTGCAGGCTGGGCTCTGCCCAGGGCTGCTCCATCAGATGCTTAGGACACGAAACCCCCAGCAAATGGGCATTCATTAAAAGCCCAGGCTCAATTTACTCAGCAGCATACGGCGGGTCTGAACGCAGGCAGTTCCACCCGGGGATTGACCCTTTGCTGGAGGCGGCCAGGCTGGCAAGGAGGCGCCTGGCCCGGCCTCTCTGGCTCTGCTGGGGGAGGCTGGAGAGGGTCGGGGGCGCGGGGGCGACCTCCTCGGTCTGCTTTCCACAATGTGGGAGCGCCGGCACCTGGCACCCGCCGCCCCGCGCTCCTCTCCTCTCCCCCTGCCGCCGCCGCCGCCAGCTGGCGTGGAAGCACCACAAGGACAGTCGCAGAACAAAGGAGCCGACGGAACCGGATACGCAGGGGAAGCAAACCGGAGCGGGCGAGCGCCCGGCTCCTTCCTTCCACCCCAGCGCCCCGGCTTCCTCCCCATTGTCCGCCGGGCAGCCCAGGGCGGGGGGCTAGGAACAGTGAGGTCCCCTTTGCCCAGTGACCAGCACCCTGCCAAGGCCACCAACCCTGGGGAAGCGGCATTTAACCCTGGGGCAGCCTCTGAAGACGGACGTGAGGATGAAGCCGATGGGCTTCCATATGGCAGGCTGGACCCACGCTGCAAGGTGGCCACGAGGCTTGGGACAAACCAAGGCCCGAGACAGGCCATGGACCCCAAGCCACCAGATGCAGGAAGGCAGCCCTGGCTGGCTTTGGGGCAGGGGCACGCAGGCGAGGCTTACCGCTGGGCTTGCACATCCGGATTTGGCTCTGGCACTGGACCACGGAGTGCAGGGGCTGGGAGGCCACGGAGGTCGCCGTCGTCAGGGTCTCTGAGGTAGCTTTGGCGGCGAGCTCCGGGGAGGAGGGGGCCGAGGGGGAGCACTGGGTCTGGCATCGCAGCTGCGTCAGGGACTGGGGCATGCCCTGGTAGTGCCGCGTGGCGCTCAGCAGGTCGTTGAGGATCTGCAGGATGGTGCCGATGTCGCGCCGCGGCCGCCCGCTGCTGTCCTGGCAGTTGGGGTGCAAAGTTCCTGCGGGAGGGAGCCACCAGGTGAGGCCAATGCCAGGCCACGCAGGCACCCCGCTTGGCAACACAACCAACAAGGGCACGGCTCTGGTGCCCATCACCCCCCAGGCCCCAATCCTCCAGCCGCTCAGACGAACAAGGAGGGGAGGCTGGGGCAGGCAAGAGGAGAACCGGCACCCCCGCACGCCCCCCGGCCTGCCGCGGGTCTCTCGTACCAGAGAAGGTCCCCGAAAAGACCCCAGGAGCGTGGTTCACGAAGCTCTCGATGACGGCGCCCGGTTTGCGGGATCGGGGCGTCGGGGCCGGGCTGCTGCCGCCGCTGGCACTGCTGCTCCGGGCGCTGCAGTCCACCTGGCGCGGGCGAGGAGGGGAGAGCGCGTGAGACCTCAGGAATGGAGCCCGCCGCCTGGGACGCCCCGACCGGCCCGCGGCCCCATTCCCAGCGTCCACGGGGAGAGAGACCAGCTGAGGCTCCTGGCCCCAAAACTGAACTCAGCAGGGCAGCTCAGAGCCAGCAGCAAAAGGGGAATTAACGGGGCCCTTAGGACGCTGCCGTCTGGAGCTGCCGAGCCAGAAGAGCCCCGTTGCACCTGCTCCCGGGGAGGGACTGGGTTACAAGGGCGAGGCAGCAGCCTGGGCATCGGGAGACCGGCGCTGCAGCCCCAGCTCCTGCCGAAGGAGTCGCCTCCCTGCTGCGTGCCTCAGTTTTCCCACCGGTGCAATGGGGCAGCCGAAAAGCTCTGGCTCGAGACTGCAATTAGCCCCAGGGGCAGGGAGCAGGCTGGGCGCTGCGGACCCCATTCCCAACCCCCCCCCCCACCGCTCCCAGCGCCCCCCCGGGCCCGGCTCACCTCTGAGCAGGAGGAGACCACGCTGCTGTTAACCGTTTGCGTGCTGGCGCCATGCGACCGGAACATCCCGGCGGTGACGGGGGCGGGGTGGGTAGCGTTACAGTACATGGGCGTCGCCTGCGCGGCGGGGGCGGGGCTGGGGGCGGGGCTCTGCTGGCACGCGGGCACCACGGGGATGCGGGCGAAGTTGGAGCCGGATGCCCCGTGCAGCGTCCGGCAGTGGGAGGCGGGGCTGGCCGTGGCCCCGGGCTCGCCCCGGCTGGCGATGACGTGCCGGTGCTGGAGCTGCCCTCCCGTCTGCTGGGCCGCCAGCTGCAGCTGCACGAACATCATGTGGTCGCCGACCCGCAGGGCCAGGGTCAGCGGGGACCTTCCCGACAGGAAGTCGTTGACCTGGGGAGAGAGCAGGAGACGGGGTCAGAGCCAGGGGCCGGACCCCAGACGCGGGAAATCCCACCCTCCTTCCCAGCCCCGGGGCCTCCCGGCAGAGCCACCCCCCGCCCTGGCCTCGCCTGCTCCCCTTGGAGCGTGGGGGCTCGCAAACTGGCCCGGACAGCCCC
>JAGPOW010000745.1:885758-897454 GCA_030014935.1 Caiman crocodilus | reverse complement strand
CTCCCGGCGCGCGTGCGGCGGGCGGGCTGGCGGGGGCGGGGAGGGGCGGGCGCGGAGCTGCGGGCGCGGCGGGATGCGCTCGGCGCCCCGGGCACCAGGCAAGGACCCGCCCGGCCCGGGCTGCCCCTGCCCCTGCCCCCCGTGACCGCCTCTGCCCTCCCGCCCTGCCAGGAGCAGCTGTCGCCGCGCCGGACCATGAGCGATGACTTGACAGCTTGGGACAACAGCACCGAGAGCGGCACGGTAGGACCCGCGCCCTGCCCCTGCCCCCGGGCCAGGCGGCTCTGGGGTGCTGGCGTCGCCCTGCCCGAGCCCCAGGGTGCGGGGCAGGTGGCACGTGGGGCTGGGACCACCCCTTCCCACGGGGTGAAGGGGAAAGCCCCAGGGGGGGGCGGCAGGACAGGAGTGTCCCCCCCCCCCCCGGCGCTGCTGGCACCTGCTCCGCGCCCTCCGTAGGTCTGCACCTTCCCCCAGGGTGGCAGGTGCATGCCAGCGGGATGCCCCCGAGCCCGGGGAGCTGGATGGGTGCAAGGAGGGGAGAGCCGTCCTCAGCCCCTCGGGGCTTGCGTTCGGGGAGGGGGTCTGCTCATGGCACCCCCACGCCCACCCGTGCCCTCCGCCCACCCGCTCCCTGCCGGCTCCCTCGGCGCGCCGGTGCTGCCAGCCGCCGTTGCCTAGGAGAAGGCCCTTCCCCCCCGGGAGCTCGCTGCAGGCCTGGGGGCGGCCGATGCTGGGGTCCAGCCTCGCTGCTTCAAGCTCAGCAGAGAGATGGGGGCCAGGGGCTAGCCCCCCTTCCCTGCCTGGGCCTGGGGTGGGCTTCCCAGAGCCCCCAGCACCATCCCTGGTCCCTTGCCAAGACCTCCTGGCTCCCGGGAGCCTCGCTTGGACCGAAACACAGCCTGGCAGGTGCAGCCACCTCAGGGGAGCAGCTGCGAGAGGCATAAACAGCCGGGGGGGCAGAGCCGGGGCACGGCCCCCCCCAGACAATGCACCCGCCAGCAGGCGCCAGGGGTATGCCTCTGCCCATGGCAGGAGCAGGGGCTGGGGCTGCCCAGACCCCATCGGGCAGAGCCAGGCCCCCTTGCTCCCCGGGGTTATGGGGTCTTTGCTCCAGGTCCCGTCCCCGTGGAGCGTGGGGGGGAGCAGCAAGGCCTGGTGGGGGCTGTGGGGCTGAATGGGAGCTGAGTGCCCTTACTGGAGCCCGGCTCCAGCGCCACTCCCCCTGCCACGGCCCAGGAGGGCTCAGCCCCTCTGCATGGCACCCCTTGCTCGCCCCCTGAGCCGTCTGCAGGCCCCCCCCCATAGCCCCGGGGCAGAGGCGAGGGGTCCAGGGCTCTGCCCGGGACCCGTTTCCAGCTGAATCCCAGGGAAAAAAAAATCATCACGTGGCTTCGATTTCCTCCTGACATCAGGGTGCGTTGCCATGGCAAAGGCTGGCACGTCACGTGATGCACCGAATGTTGCATCCCCCCCACTTCCTCCTCCCGAAACCCCGGAGACCCCCCACTTCCTGCCCCATGCCCGGCTGTGGGGTGGGCAGAGCGCGGATCTCCCGGTAAGGGCCGGGGGAGCAGACGGGGCGGGGGGCTCATAGCGGCCAGCACCAGCCCTGGGGCAGGGGCAGCGGGGACAGGGCACCTGCGCCCAGGCGAAGGAGGAGAGCCCACGGGCCTGGGGCGGGGGGCCGGGCCTTTGCCCCGGGGGTGGGCAGCAGGTCTGGGACTCAGGCAGCGCCCGGCTGTGCCCGCAGACGGTGCCCAGCGAGGTGACGACGCAGGATGGGTATGTGCTGCTGCTCGTGCTGCTCTCCATCTTCATCGGGGGCACCCTGGTCCTGCTGTCTGGGATCCTGATCATCTGCCGCCGGTGCTGTGAGGCCGACCGCAGGCACTCCAGGTAAGGCGGGCACTGTGCCCCCGTCCCCCACCCTGTCTGGGGCCACCCACCTTGCTGCCCGTGCCCCCTGCAGTGCCCCTGGCTGGGAGAGGTGGAGATGCCCCCGCACCCCATGCTGGGTGCAGACCAGCCCCGGTGCCCACCCTGCCGGCAGTGCCCGGCTCAGCTCAGGCTTCTCTGTCAGGAGCTGGATGTGCAGAGGCGCCAAACGGAGCGGAAGGATTTAATCTCCCTGATTAGTGGCTCTGTTTCACCCAGTGATGAGCAGCCTGGAGCTCCCCTCCCCGTGGTCCGAGCAAGCCCAGGGCACCGTGCCTGCCCAGATCCCCTCTGCCCCCAGCACCCGCGTGCCCTGAGCTGCTTGGCCTCCACACAGCGCTGGCCCAGCCCCTCTGCTCCGTGCTGCGCAGGCCACGGCGGGGGGTCCATCACTGCCGGGCCCAGCAGAGGGGCCAGGGGGCCCTTGGGGGACTGGCACGGGGGGGGTCTTGGACGGACCAGCTGCCAGGAACCGGCCTGCCCCCTTGCTCCATCTCGGCCTTCCCTCCCCTCTGCAGAGCCAGTGATGACCCCGAGAAAACCAACACCACCTACCTGGATGACTCTCAGCCTGCACAAGGTGAGCGTCCCCAGCCTGGCCCCACGCGGGGCAGCAGAAGCAGCTCTGCAGGGGGGAAATGGGGTCCCTGCATCCCCCCCGCAGCACCTCTGACCCCTCCACAGCCTCCCACCTCCGGGCTGCTGCTCTGGACCCAGGCGGGATGTGAAGGTCCCCGAGGTGGGGCAAGCTGGCCAGGTCTCAGCCCAGTGCCTGTGTCCTTCCCTGGCTGGCATGGCTTGGCCTTGAGGGGAGTCAGGTTGAGCTCCTTGGGGTCTTTCCCCCATTGCTGACCCCTGCCCTGCTGCCCGCAGAGATCACCATCAAGGTGGACGACCCCGACTGCCTGTCGTCCGCCAGCTACCGGGATGTGGAGACGGAGCGTTTCCTCTCGTCCAGCTCCTCCACCGGGCGCCGGGTCTCCTTCAACGAGGCCGCGCTCTTCGACCAGAGCAAGAAGACCCAGGAGAAGGGGCGGAGGTACAGCCCTGGAGGGCTCGGCAGGGCTGGGGTAGGGGCTGGGCACCGGGCCCGGGGGCAGCCCTGGCCCGTGGCAGCTGGCTCAGCCCCCGCCCTGTGGCAGGTACACGCTGACGGAGGGGGACTTCCACCACCTGAAGAACGCGCGGCTGACCCACCTGCACCTGCCGCCGCCCGCCCTCAAGATCGTCACCATCCACGAGTGCGAGTCCAGCGAGAACAGCCTGGCCATGACGCCCCGCCTGCCCCCCGCCAAGCCGCGCCTCGCCATCTTCCAGGTGAGCCCCCGGTGGGGACGGCCGCTGCGGGGGGCCTGGGCTGACGCGGCCCCCCGGCCCCGCGACTGCTGACCACCCCCGCGCCGATGCGGTCTCCCCCGCAGCCCCCCGCAGGCGCCCTGCCCCAGACGGCTCTCACCGGCCACGCCATGTGCCCCAGCTCCGCCTTGCCCGGCGACACCTACAACTCCACCGTGGACACCAGCTTCACGGAGGCCAGCCCGTCCGCCTCCTCTGACTCGGGGGAGGGCCCCTCGGTACGTAGCCACGGCCCCCCTGGATGGGGCGTCTGTTGTGCTGGGCGTGGTTCGGTCCTCCCCAGAACCAGCTGCATTTCTACAGCACCAAACCTGGCCCAGGTCCTTGCAGCAGCTGATGGGTCTCAGCATGGGATCTCCGGGGGCGGGGGGGGGTCACTGGGAAAAGCGGGGCTGGGCGCAGTTAGAGCGGGCTCCCCCTACCCCGCGTGCTGAGGGGGCCGTGGAGCCTGGCATCCTGCTCCCGGAGCTGCACAAAGGCGCAGAGCCCGGGGGGCATCGGCGAGTCCAGGGGGGAGGGGGCACGTTCACGGCTGGCTGCCCACGGGGCGAGCTGGCATTGTATGTGCCCACTGGGCCGTGCTGCGCCCGCCCCACGGCTCACCGCTCCCCCTTCGCTCTCCCTGCCCAGTTCGAGGGCGCCGCGCGGGCTCCGAAAGGCGCTGGAGCTGGGGAGCCCCCGCCGCCCCCCGCCCAGGGCACCGTGCTGCAGTTCTTCACCCGCCTGCGCCGCCACGCCAGCTTGGAGGGCGCCAGCCCCTACTTCCGCATCAAGAAGTGGAAGTTTGAGAGCAACCAGCGAGCGTCCAGCCTGGACACCAGGGGTAGGTGCCCGCCGGGCCCAGGGCAGGGGTGGGTGCCTGGGGCGGGGAAGGCAGAGACCATCCTCTCCCCTTGCCCCGGTGCAGACAGGAGCTTAGCACAGCCTTTTCCCCCGGGATGAGGAGAAACTCCCCACCTGTCCCGCTCGCGTGTCGTGGCCGAATCCCAGCCCCACGTGGCTGCAGGATCCCAGCTGAGTCGTGCCCAGGGCAGGGAGACGGCTCTGCGTTCAGCCTCGCTGCCCCGAGCAGGGCTCGAGGGGTCCCCGGGCTGGCTGCGGTGGGGCAGGTCATGGCCCCGTACTGGGGACGCCGCCGTTATTCACTGAGCCCCTCCGCAGGGACAGCCAATGCAGCCGCTTCTGGCGTGGAGTGCATGGGGAGCGACCCCTTCCCATAGCCCCCCAACCCCCCGTCTCTGCCCACTGACTGTCCCCGGGGGGCTCGCAGGGTCCCCCAAGCGGCACCAGTTCCAGAGGCAGCGGGCAGCGAGCGAGAGCATGGACCAGGAGGACCGGGACCCTCACCAGACCGACATCATCCAGTACATCGCCCGGACCGAAGACATCGCCTTCCGCCCCGTGGCCGGGCCCTTCCTGCCAGCCCCGGCCAGCCCCCCACCCTCTCTCGGCAGGTATTTTTCAGTAGATAGAGGGGCTAGGGCGGCTGGCCGGGGCCTCGGCTCTGGCCCAGGAGTCTGGGGGCAGGCGTGTGAGCCAGGCGGGGGCATTTCCCAGCCTCTCCCCCAGGAAAGCAGAGGGCTGAGCTCTGCTCCCCCTGGGAGGGGTCCCTGCCCCTCTTCATGCCTGGCTGGGGGAAGCCGCCCCCGCGCCCTGATGCAGGAGGCGCCAGCAGCAGGGTCTCGGCTCCGTAGGGCTCGGGCTCCTCCGGCAAGGGCAGCAGGCGGGGAGGAAAGGCGCAGGGACTGAGATGGGGGAGACGGAGACGGGATGGAAGTGAGTGGAGGGGACCATTGATTTGCAGAGCTACGCAGTGGCTTGAAAATGTCCCTGCCCAGCCCCAGCCTGCCCTGGGTACCGCGCCTGGGTAGGCTGGGCCGGGCCAGGCCGGGTTGGGCTGAGCCGGCAGCCCCGGACCGGGCGCTAGGCTATAACGCCCGCGGGTTGTGCCCCCAGGCTAGAGCTGGCCGAGGCAGGCGGGGGGGCTGCCGCGGAGGCGCCCGGCGCGGAGCAGCAGAGCATCTACCACGACATCTGGAGCTTGCGGGCGTCCCTGGAGCTGTACGCCTCGTCCGAGCAGAGCAATGACCGGGACTCGGTGCGCAGCGACGGGGGCGACAGCGTGTCCTCGGCGGGCGGCGCCCCCGGCTTCTCCTCCTCCCTGGACGAGGCCGAAGGCCCCGAGGAGCGGCAGGAGGAGGAGGAGGAGGAGGAGGAGGAGGAGGAGATGGCAGCGGGGGGCGAGGCAGGGGTCCCGCCGCGCAGCCCCCTGGCCTGGGCTCCCTACGGGCAGATGTTCGCCAGCCGGGAAGCACCGCCCCGGCGGGACTACAGCATCGACGAGAAGACGGACGCGCTGTTCAACGCCTTCGTGCGCCACGACCCGCAGTTCGACGACTCCCCGCTGCGCGCCCGGCACCGGCCCCGCGCCCACCTGCGCAAGCAGTGGCAGCGCGCCAAGCAGTACAGCGACCCCGGCTTGCGCTACCCGCCCGCCCTGGAGCGGCACCGCACGCCGCTGCGCCGCGGAGACAGCGTCAACTACCCGCTGGACAGCCGCTACCACAGCACCCTGCCCCGCATCGTCAGCGCCGGCGACGAGGAGGTCGGCGAGGGCACCGAGGCCGCCGGGGACGGGGCCGAGGCCGAGATCCAGGTGATCGAGGAGGAGCCGGCTGATGCGGCCGCCGAGCCCCGGCCCAGCCCGGAGCCCCTCGGGGAGGACTGCCCGGGCTCCGGCAAGTGCCTGGGCCTGGGGGCCGAGCTGATGGACAAGATCGCGGGCGGCCTCGAGGACCGGCTGTACGGGCACTTGAAAAAACCGAGAGAGAGCGTGGAGTGCGCCGTGGCCGTGGCGTCCCCCGACCGCAGCCCCGTCTAGGCTGGGGGGAGAGCACCGGGTTCGCCCCGACTCGCTGCACCGGGGTTCAGGGCTTCCGCCCCTCCCGCTGCCGGCACCGGCGCCAGGCCTGCTGGGCCCCCGCGCCCTCGGGGTGCGAGGGGAGCCCTGGGCGGCCTCCGCCCTGGGAAGGGGCTGGGAGGGTGGGAGCGAGCCCGGCTGCAGGCGCCGGGGCGGGGTCCTGCTGCACGGACCCCCGTCCATCATCAAGGGCTTGGAGGGGCCGGGCCGGTCGGGACGTCCAGCCTTCCACGCGGGGGGTGGCGGAGGCGAGGGGCAGGCGCCTGCCCACGCAGGCCTCTCTTGCCCGGCGGGAGGTCGGTTCGATGGGACCGTTTGCCTGGTCCGCGCCCCCAGCGGAGGCCCGACTCTTACCTCACGACGTAGAGCTGTGTAGCAGATACGAGACCCCCCCTGCACCGCCCCCTCCGCGCTCTCTCTCCGGTTTTTTACAAGCAATAACGCGTCTCTGCATCTGCCCGGAAACATCCTGGCAAAGAAGGGGCTGGGATGCACGGTGCTGCAGGGAGGCGCGGGGCGGTTGCACGGGGCTGCTGCCCCCAGGACCCGGGTCCCGAGCTAGCAGGAATGGGGGGGCTCCAATCCAGGGGCTCCCTGCTCGAGGGGAGGCTGCTCCTGCCACGTGCCAGCGCTCCTGCCATGGCCTCGAAACCCCGGCTGGGATCCTGGGGTCTGGACTGGAAAGGGGGCCCCCAGGGCGGGGGAGCTGGACCTGGCAGGGATGCCCATTGTGTGTGCAGGGGTGGGGGGCATAGATTGGTGTTCAGGCAGCGCCTGGGGTGGTAGGACACAGACCCCCCCCCCACACACACACACAGGACAGCCCCTGCCCGGTCCCTGCCATGGGGCTCAGCTCCCTGGGGGGCAGCCAGGACTGCACCCCCCCCGCCCGGGGGCAGGGAAGGCGTAAGGGACTTAAGCAACTGCTGCTAGGGAACAGTGTAATGCTCCAGGTGCCAAATCAGGGGTGGGGGGGACGGAGAGGACGCCCCAGGAGATGGGCTGGGGCCCCGAACCCGTCCCGAGAACCCCCCCTTCCCAAAGAGGGAGGCTGCTCGCTCCTGACCCCCCCAAGCCAAGCTGCTCCCCTCTTCCCCCAGGGCTACAGGCCCCGGGGGAAGGAGGGCAGGTCGGCCTTGGCGAGGCTCTGCCACGGGCTGGGGGGAATGAAGGGGGTGGGCAGGGCCAGCGGGCCCTGCCCCGAGCGCCGGTCTGTCTTTGTTAAGTTATTATTTATTGATTTTTATAGCGGTGGATGGATTTGCTGCTCCGTGGCGGGAGGGGACGGGGGGGGGGGGGCTGGGTTTCGCTTTGTATTGGTTTTTATTCGTGTTTCCAAGGATGAGAAGCTAAAAGATTCATTACCCGCGAGACTTGGTCAGCGCCGGGGAAGGGGGCACGGGAGGCGAAGGGTTGGGGGGGCCGGGCGCGCCCGGCCTTCCCCCCGTGACCCCCCGCTGCATGCGACCCCGCAGGCCGGTTCCTTCCTTTCCGTTCGCAAAGTCTCTGTCCAAAGCACTCACCTGAAACCACGACTCCGCGTTTTTAAGCCTATAAAGAAAGAAAACCAGCTCAGCGCCTTCCCGCACCTCCTTTGTTGCTCCCGACCCGCCTGCCTGGCAGCTTCGGGGTCGCCCTGGCCCGCGGACGGGCCCCGCGGGGCTGGTGAGATGGGCTCCCGGGGCCTCCAGATGCAAGCAGGGATGACAGGAGGGCTGAGGGGGGGCATTGCAGCTGGGGCTGGGGTGGATTTGCCCCTGCCTGGGGGCCCCAGGGCTTGGGTGCTCCATGCTTGGGCTCGAGCTGGAGAGCTGGTTGCTGCAGCCCTGCCCTGGACTCTGCTGGTACCAGAGGATGGAGGTTTCACTGGTCCCAGGCCAGCAGCTCTGCAGAGAGGTTGTAGCCCCAAGTGCTGGGGAAGCGCAGGAATGACACGTGTGATGGTGGGCACCGGGGAGGAGCAGGGGCACCTACCTCGGGATGACCCTGCAGGAGGGGCTGGGCAGCTCCTTCCCCCAAGGGACGAGGCGCACGGCAGCCACGTTCGCCCCCAGCCGGAGGGGGCATGCACAGGCTCTGCCATGGGGCTTGGAGGGAGGCCTGGTAGCAGGGAGTCAAAGCTGCCCTGACTCCAGTGTGCTGGAGGAAGCCAGGGGATGGGCTGCTCCCATCCACCTCGTGCCAAGAGCAGAACAGAGCCCACACAGCAGTGGGCTCGTTCAGGGAGGTCCAGCTAGGGCTGGCAGGCAGAGAGTGCAAAGGGACCATTGGTGCCTATCACCTGTCCCCCTGCTACTCGGCTGGCGTTGGAGGGGGGAAAGCATCCCATAGATGCAGCCTGCGGCAGGGAGGATGGGGCAGGTCGAGGGACCTGCACCAGTGAAAGGCATCTAGCCCAGGCTGCGGTCTGGATGTCACCAGGGGACGTGCCTAGCCTGACAGGGCACGGAGGGCCCCAGAGCAGGCAGTCCCCTGCCTGGTGATGAAGAACACATGTAGGGGAAGCCGGCAGGGCAGGGCTCGGTTCAGGTTTCATCCTGAGCTAAGCCGTAAGCGGGAGCAAGGACGAATGCCTGCTGTGAAACTGCCGGGAGCTCAGAGCCCCTCTCCTGCCCCGCACCCTGTAGCGAACCTGGTGCAACCCGCACCTGCAAAGGGCACACTCCTCAACAACAGAGCACTACTTGCCCCTACAGCCCCAAGGCAGGAAGGGACAACACGCACGCAGGGGGGGCACCCAAAGGCAGCAGAGGGGCCAAATCCCTCCCTTGGTGTCACATAAGGATATTGGCTGCTGCAGACCTGAGCCACCCCCTCCCTGCAGGAGCAGGACCCAGCCCCTCTGCCAGAGGCCTCCACGCTCCCTCTCCTTCCCTTGCCAGGGCAGGGCGGAGGAAGGACAGGGACGCCGCCTCGCCGGTGCTTTTTTATTTTCTTAAAAAAAAAAAAAAAAAGAAAGAAAAAGGAAAAAAAAAATCCCCCAAATCCCAAACCCATTATCGTCGCCACCAGCTGCCAGCCGCGCTCTGCTCCTGGCCCAGCCCGGCACGCAGCTGGGACAGAGCGCCAGCGTGTCTGGATACCTGTTTCTTTGTCCTCATTGGGTTTATTTTAAACACATCACGATGTGTAGGAATCTCTAAATATACCGCAAATATAAACAAAAAAAAGGGAAAAAAATATATATATAACAGTAGTCTAAAACATAAAGTGCACGGCCATGGCTTTGCACCAACGTCTACACAGCTGGGGCAGGGGCCCTGGGGGATGACCTCCCCTCTCTCCCCCATGCCAGGTGGGGTGAGGACATGACACCCCCGCCGTCCCCGAGCCTCTCCCACCCTCTGCATTGCAACAAATTAAAAACAGAGTCAGTGTCTTGATTGGCAAAAAGAGTGATGGGGCTGGGGCATCCTCGTGGCAGCGGAGGGAGACTGGGAGGCAGGGCTGCCCACAGCGGCGAGGTCGTGGGCTGTCCGTACAGGGAGGGAAGGGGAGGAGGGTTTCTCATGTGATTTTTGGATCGCAAGCATAGTCCGCTCCAGGGAGGCGCCGAGATGGGGCGAGGATGGGGGCACAGGCTGGCCTGGGGAGAGAAAGAAAAAAAGGGGGTTGTTAGGAGGGGAGAAGCAGGGCGCTTGGGTACCGTGCTGGGAGCAGGGCACCCCCCCGTTCATCCAGATTGTGGACCAAGCCCTTCTGTCCAGTACCCAAAGACCCCAATCCCGCTCTGTTGGGATAACTGGGAACCTTTAAATTGCACTGGGAATACTGGGCAAGGCTGCCAGGTAGAGTGCCCTGGTTGGTGGCAGGGAACAGCTGAGAGGTTTTGAGCGTTAGCAAGAGGAGAATAAGGTTACAGGCAGGTGACTTCCAACCTGCAAAGGGTGCTGAGGTCAGATGCTGAGGAGTTAACCAGGCTGGAGGAACCTGCTCCCTCCACCCCAACCCCCAAACACCAGCGTCGGGGTCCCTCCGGCACTGGGACAACCAGGTAGGAGCAGAAGTCCCTGCCCGAGGCCACAACCAAGCCAGTGGCTCCCTGCTGCACTAGATCCCTGGGCAGGTGACTCACTGCCAGCCATGAATTAAACATGAAAGCAAAAAAGCCGGCCACGTGGGCCTTACGTAGGCCTGACAGCTGCAAGGGGAGGAACAGGCTTTTATTCCTGGCTTTTTTCAAGCTACAAAGCTGGTCAGGATCCAAAGAGATAACAGAGCCTTGGTGCCATGGAGGAGCGCGTGATGGGAGCGAGCAGGGCCGGGGGTGGGGACGGGGGCTGGCCATGAGTCATCGGTGTACGAATCCGGGTGACGGCAGAAGACCCGCGAGGGGTAGGCATGGAGGAGGGCTCCGTGCACGCTGGGGATGGAGCCAGCCATGACAGCTGGCTAAGACCGGGGAGCGGACTGGGGTGGCCCTAGCCTGCGGGCCCACCACCAAGCACTGGGACTGACCCAGCACGCGGGCAGAGGCAGCGCAGCCTTTCAGCTTGCTCCCACTGTGCTGCACATTCTCCCCAGCCCTTTAAGAGCCACCCCGAGTCGGCGGAGAGGCAGGGCCAGGGGTGCAGGGCTACAGTCCCAGAGACACCCGAGTGGGGGAATCTGGAGGAAGAATGCCCTTCCCTCCCTCCCTCCCTCCCACCAGCTTTCTGGAGCAGAGCGCCAGGGGTGCCTCACAGAAGGACCAGCAAGGAGCTGGAGCCTTTGCTGGCATGACTCAGCCAGGCCCCTTCAAGGCAGGGAGGCAGGCAGGCGGCAGTGCTGGAGCAGCAGGAGGAAGCACTTAGCTCTGATGAGCTGGTTTGTGCCTCTGTATCCACCACCGGGCAGGCAGAGACAGGGCTCTGACTTAACCCCTCCCTGGAAAACGAGCGTGCGCCTGGTGCCCCGCGGCAGCACCCTGCCCCAGGAAGCTGGCTCTCTGGATGGACGCTGTCCTTTGACCGGCCCCTGCCTGGGCATCCTAACCTCTCCTGTCCATAGCTGCCTTTGTAACTCCTTATATCCTCTGATGCTGACTGCCAGGCATCAGACTGACCTGTCCTCTAGTGCCCGTCAGTGGCTGCCTGGGGGGCGCGGGAGGAGGATGTGGCTTAAAGCTCCTGGGAGCGTGGCAGGGCATTCAGGTGGGAGTCAGTGCTACAGCTCTGGCCCCAGGAACTAGCACCAGGTGACAGGGCAGGAGCCGGCAGAGGCAGGTCCAGGCCTGGGCTCAGCCCTGTGGTCCCCAAGTGCAGAAAGCAAAGCAGCCCACTCCCCCTCCTCACAGCTCAGACCCTCTCAGGCAGAGGACAGTGCCCCACCTTTGGGTTTCCCAGGGCTCAGACTGATCCCAGGGAGGGTGAGGGGTCCTGGTCAGGGCAGTCAGGCTGTGTTCACTGGGGTGGCATCTCCGAGACAGATGCACCAGCCTAAGGGCCATCCCTCATCACTGGGGGGTCCAGGTCTATCCTTCTACCCGGAGTGCCTTGGGGCTACA
>JAGPOW010000745.1:859223-885658 GCA_030014935.1 Caiman crocodilus | reverse complement strand
GCACCAAGATCCTCCCCACAGGGCCATGTAGCCCACAAGCCTAGGAGGTCCAGCCGTACCTGCAAGGAGCGCAGCGCTCCGGGCTCACTGCTGCTTGCAGGTGGAGAGCTTGCGGATCTTGCTGCTGGCGGAGCAGGCCTTGCGGGAGGGGTTGGAGGAGGCGCTGGCCCGCCGCTCTGCCTTCGATTTGGTGCTCAGCTGCCCTGGCTCCGTCCCATTCATACACACTGGCTTGGGCAGCCCCTTGCTGCGGCTCTGCCCGTTCTGCCCGGCCTCCTCGTCAGGCACCTGTCCTGGAAGAGAACCAGGAGGGGTGGGTGTCAGTGCAAGGCGAGAGGGGCTGGCTGCTGGTGGGGAGAAGACTGGCTCTACTTTCATTAAGGACAAGGCTTGGCCAGTGTGGATCACTCTAAATGCCACGTTCAAATTTGAATTTTCTTGAAATCTGCTTTGCTTCTTGCAGGGCCAAAAGACGGGTCATGGGTCAAGCTAGGACTCATCTGAACAAGGGGTTCCCAAAATACAGCTCCCCCTCCCATTAGCCACCTACAAACACCATGTGCTGCTTCTGGTGCTTCCTTCCCCGCCATGCACGTAGGGCTGGAACAACACCTATAACCCCTGCACCGCGGGGACTGATCTCAGCCATCCCCTCTTGCTGCGAAAGCGAAGGCCTGGGCTTGTTGTCCCCTTGGCAGAGGTGAATTTCACCCTGGAGGTTTTACAGAGCCCTGAAGTGCCTGGCAGAGGACACGGGCTCTTTGCCCTCCATCAGTGTCAGGCAGCCCCAGGCAGCTCAGAGCGACTCCTCGGCGCGGCAGGCACAAAGCCCGTCGGACGCAGGCTGGAGGGCGGTAGCGACAAGAGGGCATCAGCTTGCTGGGCTCTCCTCCCTCCCTCCTGATCCAGCCAAGGTAATTTCCTTCTGGAAGGAACGTCACGCTCCAGGGCTCTTCAGTTCTGACTCAGAGGCTCAAATGGTAGCGGGGGCTGCACGACGATTATGTATCCTTTTCTTTAAAGGATGCTCAGCTCCTTCCCCAAGGCCGAGCGTCACGTCATCCCAGCCGTCACCCCATCCCGGGGGGAGTGGACACCAAGGGGGACTGTGATGGTTTCGACTCGGTGGGGAGGGGAAGAGGTGGTTGAGCGCCTCTCCTCCTCCATGCTCCTGCTTCTTGGTCTGCAGATGCCGCTGCTCTCGTCGACTCCCCCATGCCTCCAGCCAAAGGCCTTGCTGGGAGTTCCCCAGCTCCCCTGCTATGGGGCGTGTTTATGGGCATCCCAGAGCCAGGCACTCCCCATGCTCCTTGGTGGTGGGGGGCAGCTGACACGAACAACTTCCACCAAACTTCATCAGAAACAGCATTTTGGATGCCTGGCAAACCGGCCGGCGGCCCCGAGGGGTGGGGAACTGGAGCTAAGGTTGAGCACTGTGAAAGCTGAGAACATGAGATCGGCTGTGGCAGGCTCAAAAAGGGCACGTGTTTTTAAACAGGGAGGCGAAATAACCCCTGGAACAGCCAACGTGCCCAGGGTGGGTTCCCCATTGCTCATAAGCCTTAAGCCAAGAGGGATCTCTCCCAAGAGGTTACGCTTGGTTCAGCGGCAAGCAGCGCTAGCCCCAGAAGCCGGCTTTTCCGTTGGCTTTCAGACAGACACAGAATCCTTGCGCTACCACCGAAAGCCAGGCCCTGAGCCCACGATGCCGAGTGCCCAAACCAGCCGCAGCACCGCAAACACCCGGGGCCATGTTCTGAGCAGGCTGGTTAAGTGATGTGCTGAAGGGCCCAGAGCGAGACACTGGCAGAGCAGGGAATGAAACCCAGCAATCCCGAGCCAGTGAGTAAGTCTGGGGTCCCAACATTTGATCCCTTAAAATGGGACATCTCCAAGAAAGTTTGGGTGAGTTTCCCCCTCCCCGCCTGGGGAAAAACCTCAAACAAACTCCATTAAAACAGATGTCATGCTGCCTTCCTCTGCCATCCCTCACCCCCAAAAAATCACTGGCGCCCTGTTAAACCCTTGGCTCCCCCAACCCCAAGCTGCAACTGGCAGGCAGCACGTCCCAGCCACGTTTCCTCTCCAAGAATCCGGTATTTTGGTTCACTTTGTCCCCCCAGTCTCAATGACGTGCCTCTGCAGCACCTCAAATAACCCTCCTCGAAGCAGAGCCGGGCTCCCTCCTCAGCTGAATTCCAGCCAAATCAATTACCATTGTGGATTGAAAAAGAAAATTCAAATCCGTTCATTTTTTGTTCATGGGGCGGGCTCCCCCAACCCTCCCGAGCTGAATCCCAGGGACATCGGGTGGGGCAGTGAGGGGTGGGAAGAAGACCCCGCCAAGCTAATTTTGTCTCTCCTCCTAATGACAATTGCTGACGCTCGATTAATGAAAATAAGAATTTTAAATGCTTGCTGAAGGCTGGCAGCTCTCCGCCCACGCGGAAGCTGTGACCCATCGTGCTGCGTCTATTGTTCTCCAGTCATTATGCTGCCTTACCATTATCAGCCAAGCGGTGTTAAAAATAAAGAGAGAGAGGGACGCCAGCCATCAAGAGCATGTGCATTTGTCCTTGCCACCCCTCGTGGCCTCCCAAGTGCTCGGTCCAGCTCTTTCAGACAAGAGTAGTTTAAAATAAAGATGCAAAAAGCTTCCGAATCACTGTGTTCGTCAGCTGGAAAAGGGGAAATGTATGTGTGCGCGTGTGGGGAGGGGAGAAGAGGATGGAAACACATCTTTCCAAATGCTCACACTCTTATTTTTAGATTCAAGTCTTGGATGGCGATTCTAGCTCCGTCCTGAATGTGGAGGGTGGGATAGGGTGGGGGTGGGGGGGACGGGACTACCTCAGCTTGGTCTCTCTATAGGAGCCCAAACTGGGGTCCAGATCAACAAGACAGTTGCTGATGCGGAGCGCAAGTTGGCAACATTTTCAAATAGACATTTCAGGATGAAGGCCACAAGCAAAAGTGCTTCAGCTCAGTTACATCACACAGACATGCACACCCACCCACCACCAGCACCACGGGAGCAGAAGACGGCGGCCCCCTCCAGAAAGGATGCCTTTCGATGTGGCCTGACATCCTAATGTCCTCTCTTCGGCGTGCGCCTCTGAAGAGCCATTTAGCAGAGATCGAACCAAGGGCGCGGGAGGTTTCAGGCTCTCCGCAGAATGGCACAGATCTTTCAATAACCATTTAGAAATAAAAGCACCCTCTGAAAAGTCCCTTCCCTCCTCTGAAGGATGTTCGATTTAATGAGGTCCCCTCCCCCTCCTCAGTGGAACGCCCACCCTGCCAGTGATTCACGAGCTCTCCCGCTGCCCGGCGGGACCGCATCTAAACTGATCAGTCGTCCGCACGGGTTTTTATTTGAATGGAATCTCAGAGCGAGCCTGGAGGGTCCCGCCAGAAAGCTGCGAAGGGAAGAGGCACGCATGCTCTTTGCAAGCTGCCCCTTAATTCTGCAAACTCTGTGCAACCCCAGAAGAACTCAGATCGCACCAGACCCTGATCCTTCTTCCTGTTCCCTCAACAAATTCGCTTTCAGATTTTATACCCTGCAATGGCATTCTACAGGCTGCAAATATCCACCCCTTCCCAGCAGCTTGCCTATCCAGGCAGCTTCAGTCTAGACAAATTCTATGTTTCCATTATGCTGCCTGGGTAAGTGGACTTCCCCATTTTAAAAGGATCTCAGTTTTCATCAGCATCAGACCAAAAGCCACCAGATAATAAACTGGACAGCAGTGACCCAAGGCAAACAGATCAGTTCTCGTTAGTCAATACCCAAACTGATCAAACCGGCTTCTGGCAGCGTGGATGTACTGTGCTCTCTCTCCTTAGCAGGTCACATGCACAGGATGAGTCTCATGCCTCAGCTCAATCTGCCTGACTTCAGGGTTCATGCTACGCTAATAATAAGAAAGGACCCAACTCCAGCCTCAATTCTGGTCAGCAAAATGGAGGGCAGCAGGTGGCTCAGAGCATCCAGCTCGCAGTGACAACTGAGCAGTCGGGGGACAACACAGCAGCGGGACCTTTGCAGTGGTCTGGACAAAGCTTTTTTGGGGTAGCGATCTGAGCGAGGCTGTGCAATTACTCTTCAGAACCTTTCAGTTACTTAATGTCACCACTCAAGTCTTAAAACACAAGACAACACGTGGAATGGCTGCACACCCACTCACCCACCCACCCACTGCTGCTCCGGGGGGCTGCTATTAAGCAGAGTTTCACGTCTCTTTGAAGCTGCACAAAGCAGGCGGGAGAACACTGAACATCTTTCGGTAATTTGCACGCCAGCTCGCTGACTGACAGGTCCCGTTTGGGTGGAAACGCTGCTGTTTGCAGGAGTATGGAAGAAGGGAGACTGCTGTTCCAGCTACAGCCTCCCTCTGTCACGTGGCACCTGCCCACACTGGAGGCAAGAGCTGCCCCAGGACCAGGTAAATAATGGTGTTGCTAAGGGCTCAATCCTGCCTGGTGCAGGTGACTCTGTAAAGCCTAGGGGAAAGGGCAGAGTGTGAGGCACAGACCCTGCATGAATAGGTTGCTGTGGCATGGGCCCCAAGTTCCTTCTACTAACAGCAGGTAAGAAACCCAGGAAGGGAGCTTGAAAAAAACAAAAAAACAAAAAACAAACCACACTGAACAGGAGTACCTCTCCTCAGACACCCTGCACATGGGTGTTTGGGGCTGAGCTCTGCTGGCTGCACAAAACAGTGCTTACCCTCATCTGAACCGGACAGAGCTCTTCCATACCTGCTACGCAGCTCAGCATCACCATCTGCGCACGGATGCTGGGCTGCAGTCATCCACCTCACCCTACCGTGAACCACCAGGCCCAGAGCATCCCAAAGCGCATTAATGAGTGATTGGCTCAGAAGCTGCACTCCTGCACGGCTCTTCACCTTCATAACCCAGAGAGACACATAGACAAGGAAAGCAAAGCCAGAAAAAGAAAACCCAAATCAAACAATGTGGGGGTGGGGGGGGGAAGGCAAGTAGAACAGCCTGGCCTGAGGGACAGGTAACCATCTCAGGTGCTCAACTCCACAGATACTTCTTTAAGACAGAGTTTCTTTAGTAAAATCACCTTTAAAATTAACAATGGAAGTTTCATTGCTGCTACCTATTGAGAGAACTACCTGAAAAAAGACAAGGCTGGTTGGTTATCGCATGACAGTCCCACCCACTTAGTGCCGGCTTTCTTCACCTCGGATCAGCTCCACGCTGGCTTTGCCATGGCTAATTTTTGCTAAAGCAATACAGCAGACCCTCTTGCAGAACACATCTATCTGTTTTTGAAGTAGTGCTGCCATCTTGGCAATGGGAAGTTCCCACCAAAGTCTGGAGAAGATTCTCCATTCCTAACCCAATGCCACTTGTTCAAGCCGCAGGAAGGGCATTTAGGGTCTCTCTGCAGTATCTCTGGAAGCTAGACTACCCTTCACATTCCTCTTCTAGGATCCTGGCTGCTGGCAACTCTGCTTCCTCTCCAAACAACTCGGTGAGATCGCTCAGCTGCTCTGCTTTGTCCTCTCTAAGCCCTGCCTCAGCTTCTTCCTCTGCACCTAGGAATGCACAGGAAAGTGACAGAGCATGATTAGAGAGACAGACACAAAGAGGCCATCCCATGCATCCTTGGAGTCGACTGCAGGAGGAAAAATCAGGAGCACTACATCTAACAGCTCTATTGTCAGTAAAATTCTGCCCGTAGCACCTCCTCAATACATGGTGCCATCAACGGGCTATCAAACTTTGCTTCTTGACGTTGATCTCAAAAAGCAGATACAGGAGTGAGTTAAATGGTAAGGAATTTCAAACCTGGCTGCCAGCAGTCTGTGTTCATACATTGTGGGCTTCAACCAGGCCTCTGCTCCCAGCTGACGCAGAAAATAACTTTGGCAAGTTCTCTTCTCTCCCAACTGCTGCTGCTGTCTTTAGAAGCTCTCTAGAGAGTTGGCATTTCTTTTCAGAATTGAATGAGTTTAAAAATGGAACCCAAGGAACCTCCGCTGGGGAATGCGAGCAGCTTCTGGCCAAATGAACAGCCATCCAGACTACAGGCATTGGTCAGACAGGACGAGAAGAGAGAGAAAGAACATGCCTGGTTCGGGCTTCCCAAAGGCCATCTCTCTGCAGGATGCCCAGCTGCCACAGGGACACTGATTCTCGATGGAAACAACAGTTATTATGAACAGCCCAAATGTCACCATTGAATTGGCAACAGAATTGTTTCTTTTGCTAATTAAACTCCCTTTATCTGGGCCTGCCAGTCCTGCCTGAGTCAGCGACCCACCTTCCTGTACGCCCAAATGGATGCCTACCTGGGGACTTTACAGAGATGTCACGCAACACGGGGCAAAGGCTCTGCTGGCTTAGTGCATTTTGCTTGCATGTCAAGACATCAGCAAAACAAGGGAACAGCTCCATTATGCTGGGGCTCCACCCCAAGGTTTTCATACATAGGCTACTCAAGGCCAAAAGCTGTCCGTGTTTGCTTCGTGGTCTCCGGGCTCCCCTATCGTTTCCTGGCCACGTGTAATCATGTAGAATCAGGCAGTCAAGAGCCAGACAAAGCAGAGGTGTTCTAGAGACAGCTCGTTGCACAGAAGGAGCCAGAAGGCGTGAGTTTTTGCTCACACCCACTGAAGCAATTGTCCGGCTGCCTGTCAGGACAGAATGTGGTCCAGTCTGGGTAATCCAACACCCACGGAGCTGGAGCTCTCCCTGGTAGCAGAGATGACTCATGCCCAGACACTTAGGGTTGCCTTACGGTAAGGAATAAAAATCAGTTACTCTACAAACAGTAGCAAATTCCACCCCCCCTTACAAAAATTATTGTCAAGCCATCTGTACAGGAGAGGGGGAAACTAAAAACATGGGAGTAACTGTCAAAGCAGCTTATGGAACAGGAGCTTACAATCTAAAGCATATGAAATAACCCGAGTAGGGACAGGAAGAAAGAGCAGTGCTGCCACCTGCCACTGACATTATCCCGATAGTGACAAAGCTTTGCACAGGTGCCCACCTTCCACTTACCCTCCTATGTTTCAGAATTTAAATGCACAGAAAGACCGAGATTTCCAGAGCTCACTAAAGGTATCAGCCACATGCAATCCCCTTTGATTAACAGGGGTTGCACAGTTACATCCACTCCCTAGCTCTGAAAAAATATGTCAAACTGTCTGTTCCTTTGTGGTTAACATTTAGGATTCCCCCTCTGTCCATTTGAAAGGCAATCCTGTAGCTAGACAGTCAAAGATCAGGGCTGCAGAATGAGCCTAACAACACTGAAAATGACGTGCAGGTCCCCGAATGCTCCCTCCTATCCCCCAGTGTGCCCTCTGCTATGAGCACAGTCACGTAAGACTGTGCTTCCACATAACCCAGATATTGTCTAGAAAAGCTGGCTGTGGAATTAAGCATGCTGAGCAAAAGAATCCAGTAGGAAGAAACTATTGGCAGATGCATCAAAGGAAAATGGTGTGTAGGTAATGCACAGGAAGGGGTGTCCTATTTGAGAAAGAGAAAAACAAGCCATCTAGAGCTCCAAGACTCACTCAAAAGACCGTGCGTCACTCGCACCCATTTCATAATCAGCAGGCTTCTCTCATCTTCCGAGAGATTTAGTCTGTCAAACTTCAGGCCCTCTCTACGTAACAAAAGTTCCTCTGGCCTTCAAATCCACCACCCCTGTCTCTTACCTGGTACAGTGAAGTCCTGAGTGTAGATGATATCATCTTCAATGTCGTACAAGTCATCATCTTCTTCCTCATTGTAGCCATGCAGATCTTCCAGATAAGGCACCACCGTCATACTCCTCCACCTGTCCTTTGTCTCTGGGCTGGGAGGGATGGGGACCAGAGCCTCTGCCTGAGCGTGTTTCTTACGAAACCAACTGTAAAGAGTCCAAGGTGCAGAACGTCAGTCTGGTTTCTCTTTCTACAGCACCACAGGAAGCTCCTGGCAGCTTGAGATTTTCCACCCGCATCACATCAAAGCTACGTGGTTTTTTTGTTTATGGACAGCCTCTTGGTCTGGTTTCTGCCCTTGTAGGTTTTTGAACAAGCAACACTGTGGAGATGCCAGCATCTTGGCTTCTTGTCTCCACTGTTCAGCTGTAGGAGATAATGGCACAGCTATGAGAGCCAATGTGAATAAAAAAGGGCATCCACACTACTGGTTGCCTTTCAACTAAGGGGAAGCTCTGATGACCTACCCTCCTTCCAGAAAGCTATGTTTGGCAAAGCAAGAGACACATGCTGTGTGATAAACCTGACCGTGGGACAAATATTCATAACAGCATGGCTGGAAATAGGGGCTGGAGCCTTCCATCTCGAGATCTGACCAGACTCAAGAGAGGTGAAGCGACACAGAAAATGAACCGTGGCCCCACCACTTATGTGCAGGTAGTTCTTCAACAGCAGGGCTGATGCACCTTGGCAGACAGCCGTGTAAGAGAAACTTGCCCTGCAGCTGTCTGGGCTATACCTCTTCTGCAGGGAGAGGAGGGAATCCTACAGCTAGGGCTGACAATCAGACACCTCCACTCAGCATTTGAGCTTCAAAACAGCACAGGAGGAAAAAAGAATTCACAGCAGAAGAGTTTAAGAACGACAGGTCTTTATCCCCAAATTGCCCTCCAGCAGGCAATTCCCTGAAGGATTGCAGCAAAGCCTCTTCATGCTTTACCTTTCCACCCCACCCTTGTCTCGGTGGAATTGAGTACCATGTAATCCCTTGCCCAGGGAGCTGCTCTAAGTTTGGCATCTGCCCAGGGAAGAAACTTGGCACTGGAGGCCATTCCTAATCAGATTAAGAGGCCAATTGTCTTGCATCGTGTCTATATCACAGGAGTCAGACAGGTGGCCTTTTACATCTTGTGACAGAGGCACTCCAGAACAGCTGCTGGCGTTGGGCGCTGGCATTAAGAACGGCGTTTCCGAGATGTCGCCCCAGGCCCCTGCATGCCCAAGGCTGCAGTAGAGGAATCCAGTGTCGTTCTGCTTCCACCGACACTCAAAATTCCACACGCCTGTAACAGCTTCTGCACGCTCACACACAGGTGCCTCAGATGCACTCTGCCATCTTTGGCAAGCACCCGTTACCCCAGTTATGGGCCCCAGGGCCCCTGCTAATGGAATGATGTGGGTGCTTGCCACATCATTCTTAATGATGTTGGCTTGCTCTAGGAGGGTTGCTCATCCCACACCCCCATGCAGAAAATGACAGAGAGATCTGAAGCAGATACTGATGAAGTGCAGCTGGGTTCCTGATTCAAACTCTGCTTTTGTACCATGGGCTGGGTGCTAATGAAACCATCAAGCTACTGCCTGAGATGGTAAGATTTCTTCTCCAATTAACTGATTTTAATTTCAGGGTCCAGAGGCGCTGCTGTAGGGGTCAGAGATGGATATCCTTTGAATCTACTCGATGGAGGGCACTAGCAACAAAAGCTTCACTGCATGCTGCACCCTGCCTCAAAATCTGGCAGGGAAGGCCTGAGAGTTTGTCTTCATTCCCTATTTGGTTCTTGGCCTATTTGCACTGCCTGCTCCAGACAGTGCTAGGTGCAATGCAAATGTTTAGTTAGTTGGCGGCGTGTGCAGACATCAGAGATAGCTTCCAGTTCAAATCCATCATAACAGCCAGTTGACTGGGGTCAGGAGGAGTGAGCTGATGGGATCGAAAGAGGCTGTTGCAAACCTGAACCATCTGCATGCTATCGCCTCCATAACAACGTGATGTTCTGGAGGAAGTATCCACTAGAATGTCTCATTCTCATTGGGATAGATCAATTAGTATTCAAAGCAGCAATGAACCCTTGTTTAAAACCCTGCTTTGCAATTAGCAAACATGATTTGGAAATAAAAGTTATGAAGCAGCGTGAAAGGGATTAGATTCAAATTTAAATTTGAACTCCCTCGAAAGATTCTCAACTCCCCTACCCCCATGTGAGGTTTGCTTTAAAAAGACAGCAAGAGATCCAGAGTAAGCAAGACCTGTGCAGCCATTTTCAAACTGAGAAGGCATGAAATTTTGCCTTTATGCATTCTCTTTCATTCCCCAGTGAATTATTTCCCAGTCTCTTATTTTTCCCGGGTTCATGGTGGACAGTTGGATTAGAAGCAGCAGAAACAGTCAGTTACAACAGCTCAGCATTTTAAGTGCTCAGTCTTGGCAGTTCTTCCTGCCTGTAAGTACTCTGAAGATGGTCCTTGGAGAAACAACAGCATGTGGGGTTTCATGGATGGGCAGTGAAGCCAACAACACTGTGCGGCAAGAAGTACCCGCTCTGCGGCTAAGTGGCAGCGCTCTGCATTCAGACTGCATTTCTGAACACCTGCCTCTCAGGGGGACCTAGGATGAGTTCTGGCTTTTCAGGAAAGTTTGCTAAAGAGGGTGCCCCCAAGTTGCTAGCACATTCTGGCAAAGAACGTCTCTGCAGAGGCTGATGGAGGATTTGGGATTTTTGTGGATGCGGAAAACCCAGCATTTGTGAGCCTGGCATTTCAGATTGTGACTAATCTAGAGAGGGATGTGGGAAAGATACTGGCTCTGAGACCTCAGAAGGGCCCAGGAAACCCACACATCCTGTGAACATTCAGATCTCTTGTACAGCAGGATGTCTGCTCAAAGCCTATTGTACTGGAGTCCAGGATGCAAAGACATTCTGTGATATATGTTGGCCTCTATTGGCTTGGAGCTCTTAGGCTTGAAATCAGCCTCTTGCTCTGCAATAATAAGAAGAATATAGCCACCAAGAGCTGGCCAGAGCCTTTGTAATGAAGTAGCTCCTGAGACCTAGAAGATTTGTTATCTCAAATCACTGACAGTGCCACACAGGAAATACAACTCTCTGTGCTTCAGATCTTGCAATCCGAATGGACAGACCATGCCGTACAAACCACCCTGAATGCTCGAAAAGTTACTATTCCAGCTGGAGGTTGATGCTCATCACCTGGCTTTTCTGTGCGAGGCGTAGCAGTGCCAGAAGCCTAGGGGGAAGAAGTGGGCTTTAATGAGTGGGACCAGGGCAGGCCAGATTTGTCAGTCAGACCCATTCGAACCATTGAACTTAGTCATCATCACTATAATGAAATGCAAGAGCATTCTGGCTACTGGGCCATCAAGGCAGGAAGCCAGCAGGTCCAACCCACCTGGATGCTGGTCAATAATTATGCCTGCCTTTGAGACAGCTCTTTCAATGTTGTGCATGGCACACAAAGCCCTGTGCTAGCTGGCTCATTTGATTTTCTTTCCTTGGGGGACTGCTTTTATCAAGGAAGTAACTGTCAAGACAATGACTTCACCCTGAGCTGATGTGTTCTGGCAAGATTGTTTAGTAGAGCTACTTTGAGACCCAATAGAGCCACCAGCTATTTTTCCTGTGGGCAATAGCACTGGAGGGAACCAAAATCTAAATGACAGGGAGAATGAAGCAAAGGGTACAGAAAAAGATCAAAGTGAAAACATGCTCACAGTTGTCGATAGAGGGGATTTTGAAGGGAGAAGGCCCAGAAGTCTCTAGCAGCTAGTGTTTTTGTTTTGCTGTATTTCAGCTCTGCCTCTCCTTCCTCCTGTCCTACTTATCAGGAGAGTAAAAATAGGTTTTATTAACAGCTGAAACCTGAATCACTATACTGTAGTCATACTGATTTCTTCCTCTGGGAGGTGAATTCAAACATTTACATATGTATGTATGCTAATAAGATGTAATAAGTGGAGAGCCGAGTTTCAATGAAGTACAAAGGAAACCAAAGACCTGTTGGAAGGAGCCTCTCCAATAGCAGAGTGCTGCCTATCACGCCTCAGAGATGGGGGCAAGATGATTCTCTGAGCTTTGGGGAAACCAGAGTCTTAGAATTGGGCAAAAGGTTAGTACTGCTAAAACTACTGGCTGCATCCACTCTCAGTCTGGTTAAAGTGATTAGTGGTTGCTTCGTCGGAAGGTGCCTGTTGTCCTAGAGTGAATGAAGTCCACAGTGCAAGGGCGTATGCAAGGCCAAGTCCCTTCCAGACCTCACACTGAATACTGACACCACTCTGAAGCACGCGACTGACTTGGGAAGCCTTTGAGAAGAGAGATATCCAATGTCATTGCTGCTTGCTGGGAGAAACTCACTAGGAACAAAAGCATCTGTTCACTGTGTTAAATAGACTAGTGCTGGGATGGGAGAAGGAAGGTCTCTTGCAAATGCCGCTAGCCCAAAGCATGGCTCCAGGAAGAGGCAGATTCATTCGGAGCTTCTGAAATGTTTTTCTTTCTCCACTCTCAGCCACTTGCACCAAAAATGCACAGCAGCAGTGGGAAGGTAGAGGGTAGGGCTGTAGAGAGAGAGACCCTTTCTTGATATTTTTGCCAGTGGGACAAAAGAATGAGACATGGAAACTCTGGCGTGGCTGAAGCAGTATTAGCGACAAAGCCACCAGTTCAAAGTGACGTCTGGCAGGGTTAGCTGTAAATCGACAGGGAGCAACAGAGGGCAGGGGTCAGAAACTGAGACTCGCGGCCTGAATGAAAAGAAATCCGAATGGAAAAGCGAACGAGTGCGTCATGCTCAGAGAGTCACAATTCCCTGCTCGTTTCAAGTCGTACTTCAGCTTTGCCTCCTCCGTGACTCACTAGGCAGGGCTACAGCTTTGCAAGTGTTCCCAGCTAATTCACTTCCCATTCTGGGTCACTGATTTTAAACTGGCTTATTTCAGACAAGGACAGACCTCTCCAGTACCATGCAGCAAGCTCTTTAAGCCATATATTGCCCACCAGTCACAGCCATATGCAGGCACTGGCTTAGGCAGTCCTGATACTAAACAGGACTACCAGCAACATCCCGATGTATTCAACAGATCTCATGCAGAAAATTAATGGAGAAAGCAGCTGCACAGCCACGAAGTCAGAGCCTGTTAGTAGCAACAGGTGGGTGCCCTGGTGCTATTCTGCTCCTCAGCAGCTGTTGCTGTTATAGGAAGTATTATCTGAATACCTGGCAAGGAAAGGTGTTCCCAGGTGCAATGCTACTGTTGCTCTTAACAGGTGCTGCTGCAAACAGACACCGACTTGCACCCACTGGGAAAGGAAAGGCAAGGTGGGTGTTCTGATGCAGTGCACCAGCTACACTGACTCCTGACATCCAGAGGTCAAAATTCCCATTTCTCCAGTCTCAAGGAGTGGTTCAGCAAGACCTGGAGATAATTAGGGTGAGCCATCTCTGCAGCTGTTACTAACCACAAAGATTGTAGTTCAGGCTTACACAAGAGAAGAGCAGGAGCAAGAATGGTGCTCAGAGCACAGGTGGTGGTGTTCGTTTCTTAATGTGAGTATATATGGCATGTTAAAGGAACTCATCTGTAGAGGGTAGGTAGCAGAATTAAAAATTCCAACCTTGTGCCTGGGAATAAGCAAGCCTGAGCAGGGAAAGGGCTTGTGCTTTCCGTGATAGCCCCTTACATCTAGAGCAGAATTTGTAGTCCGTCACCAAGAAGCAAGACAGATGGAAAAGGCCTATTCGATCATAAGGTGCCACCCAAAATATCTGGAATATGGCCACGAGCATGAACAAAACCTTCAAAGGGAAGTATCATAGCACTGTAAAAACAGAGTCCTTGGGTTTTAGTGCCGGGATCTCAGTGGCAAGAAGAGGCATCTGCTCAAGAGGACTTTCAGGAAAGCAAGAAGAGAGGGTGGCACAATAGCTTCCAGGACATCAGGGTTCATAGATTGTAAGGCTGGAAGAGACCTCAGAAGATCTTCGGGTCCAGCCCCCCGTACCAAGCAGGAATGATAACTGGGGGTCAGATGACCCCAGCAAGGTGACTGTCCAGTCTCCTCTTGAGGATTTCCAGGGTAGGTGATTGCACCATCTCTGGAGGGAGCTTATTTCACAATCTGGACACCCTGACTGGGAAGTTTTTCCTAATGTTGAGCCTGAAACGGTCTTCCAGAGGTTTGTGGCTTACTCCTGGTTTTCCCCAAAGGAGCCCTGGTGAACAGTTGTTCACTGAGCCCTTGATGTACTCCTCTGATATAGCGATAAGCTGCTACCAAGTCCCCTCTCAGCATTCTCTTTCCCAAGCTGAAGAGTCCCAGGTCCCTCAGCGCCCCCTCATATGGCTTTCCATGCAAGTCCCTGATTATACACATGGGCCCTTCTCAGGACTCTCTCAAGATATGCCACGTCCTTGTTGAAGTGCGGTGCCCAGAACTGGACACAGTCCTCCAGCTGTGGCCTCACCAATGCTGAGTGGAGTGGAAGAATCACTTCCTTGGTTTTGCTGGAGATGCATCAGTTGATGCATGCCAGGGTATTGTTGGCCCTGCTGGCTACAACATTGCACTGCCAGCTCATGTTCATACTGCGGTTTATTAATACTCCCAGGTCCCTTTCGTTCGTGGTGCTGGTCAGTTTGACACTAAGCCTGTGGGTGTGTAGGGGACTGTTCATCCCCAGGTGGAGCACTTTACATTCCTCAATGCTGAACTTCATCTGGTTCCGACTTGCCCACCTTTCCAGCCTGTCTAGATCCGTCTGTATCTGTAGCCTATCTTTAAGCGTGACCATGCTTCCCCACAACTTGGTGTTGTCGGCGAACTTGGCCAGTGAGCTCTTTACCCTCATATCCAAATCATTGGTAAAGATATTGAAAAGTACTGGACCAAGCACTGACCCCTGTGGGACACCACTGCCTACTTCTCGCCAGGACAACACAGATCCGTTCATTAGGACTCTCTGGATTCTCCCCCACAGCCAGCTTCCTACCCACCCGACTGTCTCGCACTTATGCCCACAATCCTTCAATTTTCTCGTAAGAACACTGTGGGATCCCAGATCAAAGGCTTCTGGAAATCAGGATCGGGCGCTGGTCTTGCTAGTGACCTTGCACTTCTGTCGATAAAAGCCAAGGTGCTCCCTTTCATTATTAACTGCTGCAATCGTATCTATGACCGAACAAATTGAGTGCGACACTTCTGGGGAAGAAGGCAAGATGGTTGCCCTGGTAACAAGAGACAGAGGTAGGATTCTGCATCCACTTCATCACTTTCGATTTTCTTTTTAAGTGCTGCAGCAGGGTCATTGAATTAAAGTTACAACACGCCGTTTACGAGCATTAAGCCCTTCCATAGCACTGCAAAGCACAGAGGAGATGATGAGCGATCCACTGGGAACTAAGAGGAGGTCTCTGGCTCTCGGCAGCATCTCTGTGCTGTCATCTCCAAGGTGCTTACAACAAGGCAGTGGAAAAAAAAAAATCATGAATTGAACCATCAAGGCTGGTTGCTCCAAACAGCATACAACCAGCTCTGGTTGGAGGAAGCAGGCTCCAAGACCTTTCATTATCACTCATGGGTCAGGCTGTAATCAGCTTGTAAACGAATAATTTGCCCCTGCATGGTGGGCTGGGAGAGTTTTAATTCATTCCATTTCAGCTGATCCCTAGTGCGACTGTGCAGCTGACTCTGAAGGAGCTGCATGGACACAGAAGAGGCGGGGTAAGGCTAAACACATCTCTTGACCTAGAACTAAAATAATACCAAAAAATCTCCTTAATCACACATGTAATACTAGAGGATTTAGTTTTATGGATAAGGAGCAGCAGAGGAAGGCACCTGACAGAAGCCAAAGCACTGCAGGCAGGCTTTTTTTCCCCATCATCCAGAATCCATAGGGCTTGTCACGTCTCCTATTTCATGCTGGGGAGTAGAGCTCCTGTGCTATGCAGCAAGCAGCTCAAAAAAGAGAAAAGAAAAAACAACCAAAAAAAAAAAATCAAAGCCCTGGGAAAACCATGGAAGCAACAGGCAATCCACAAGCAATAATGAAAGGACCTTGGACCCTGCCCCTTCCAACAAGAGCTAGTTGGGTGAGGCTTGGAAAAAAAGAGCCATGGTACCTCAATTTGCAGTTTTCAACTAGGGCACAGTAAGCATGCATTTCATTCACTTGGTGTGGCTTTTCTGACCTTCATCCACTCTGGCATTCACTAGGCACTTTCATAGCATCACTGTCTGAGCATTGGCGAGCAAGTAATACCCCCATTTTACACGAGGGAAACAGAGTGCAGAGAAGGGACCTGCTGTCTGCATGGCCAGCGTAGAGGTGTCTGTACCACTGCAGGCAGTGCATATTTCTTTGAAGGCCTCAATGTTATAGAAAGAATAACCACAGGCTTGGGTCAGTGGTCAAGGCTCAGCCAGGTTATTAGCTACAAAGCACCTACTTGCTAACACTCATGGCCAGTGGGCTGCAATGCATCAGCCCTTAGGCTGTGGTAGGGTTCTGGCACAACTTGCATGCAGGCCAGCAGTTTTCTACCTTCTACAGGTCCCAGAAAGCAGAGAGTCTGCCCTGTATCCCTGCATCAAAACTGATCATCTTTGTAGTGTCCCTGAGAATGGCTTTTCACTATCTGCTGGAAGACAACCCCCTGCTTGACTCTGCTTGCTCCATTCAATTTTTACCTGAACGGGGCTTGTCTAAAATTGATGCCCAGCCCTTCCCATGTCTTTCTTTAAGCAGTGCCAAGAGGACAGAACCTGTTGGGTCCTTTCCTGCAAGGCAAGCTTCCCTCTGAGACAGCAATGGACAGACCTGTCTATAGCCCAAGGATAGCTAGCAGCACTGCAGTGCTTTATGTAATTATTGGGATGCCACAGCAGGAGAATTGAGGCAATAGGGGATAAAAGCCTGTTAAGAGACACTAGCTAAACTCGCAGAGAACTAATGAGAGATTAATCTCTGGAAATGCTAGCCTACCCTATTTGCAGAAAGTGAGTCTCTACACCTCTTTCTCAGTACTGGGAGGACAGGAGCTGGCCCCTAGAAGAAGGGAAACTTTGTCCTTGATTCATGAAAATTTGCAACTGCCCTTTGGGTCAGGAGACTGCTCTATTTTTTCCTGCTCTCTGACTACACGCAGGGTGTCTGGAGAGACCTCTTTGTTTCCAGCCAGGAGATGCTGATGCAAAAATCTCAGTGCCACAGGGGAGGAGAAAGCAAAGCGCTGGATAACCACCTCAAGCACCTGGCAGCTAGCACTACACTGCAGCCCTGAATTCCCCATCTTTGAAGGGCCCCTTGCAGCAGTTCCTACACAGTGGAGGTAGAGATGCTGGGGGCAGACTTTTGTGCTTCCAACATCTATTAGCCCATTGTAGACTTAATTCCTGACATGCTTAGATGCAGCACTCTGATGCAGCACTAGCCTAGCTGGGCAGTAAGTCAAGCACCACCTTACTGAGGCTGTGGTGAACAGGAAGGTTATTAGCTAGCAAGAAGGTACAATGGAAGGCTCCCAAGGTGGGCAGTAGTACTCAGCGGTGGGCAGGGGGAGGGTTCCAGAATCAGCCTCCACGTGGGGCTAGAAAGGCCAGGTAGCCAGAAGCTTAAATGCTGCGTAAGCAGGAACTGCCTCCTCCACCCAGTGCCTTCTCCTCTGCTGAGGTTCCACCATTGCAAGCATGTACACCATCTCTCTGCCTAGCCAGCCAGCCAGCCAGCCAGCCCATGGAGGCCTTGGAAAGATGAGACAGTATGTCACTATTAAAAGGGTTAGGGTGGCAGTTTAACTAACACAGCAGCTATATTTTAAAAGGAGCCATCTTCAAAAGAAGGCAGAGCAAAGGTCTTGATCTTTGCTGGTATTGAAGCTGTACCTCCATGGGGTACCAGTGCAGTTAAACCACCCTGGTTTTGATCCAGTGCTTATTCAGACACCTCCCATGCCATGATATTCACCAGGGATCCCAGAGCATGTGGACTACAATTCTCTCTTCTGTGAAAATGCTACAAGGGGAAGCTGTGCTGTTCCTGCCTGCAGGCACTGGGAGCCAAGCCTGCCCATTACCTTCCAGAACCTGAGCCTTGTTTTGACCTGATTCCCAAAAAAGCTTTCTGGGCAAGCTTGTGGGCAGGAGCTCTGCTGAGCAGCTGCAGTCCAGCAGGCAGCTCTGCATGTCCTCAGAAGCACTTCCTATTCAAACAGGAGATAAGCTAATGCAGCCTCCGCGCAGAAGCATCCTCATGATGCTTTTTGTTCTTGTACTTTTATCCGCCCAGGAAATCTCTGCTCAGAGGCAGCATGTTCAAACAGAGCCTTAAAAAACCTCCGAGATAACGGGGCCTTTTTTTCTTCCCTTTTGACAATGGCAGAGATGAAAGGTGAGGGTGTGGGGGAGGGAGGAGAATGACATGTTAGAAAGGAGGAGAGAGAAATACTCCCATTGCACTGGAACCTCATGGAGAGCAGATACCAAGGGTCACCTCTGCCATTAGACCGAGCATCCAGAAGGAGAAAGAACACACTAGTGACAATCCATCCTTTCATAGCCTCAGCTTCAAGATACCCCCACCTCACCCCCATACATTACCAGACCATCAATCTCATTATCCATAACCAGTCATGCTCAGAACACATTCCCAGCCCATTCATTATTTACCCGTTAGCAATTCAAATGCTCCAAGTCGGATGCTTAAAAGAAAAAAAAAGAAAAATAAATAAAAGAGCCACCTAGATTTGCATGCAGGCTGCTCAAGTTCCAGCAGAGCTGGAGGAAGAAGAGCTAGCGTTTTCCATGCATCTGCTGTCAAAAGGAAAAACAAGTTCAGAGCAATAGTACAGGTACATTAGCATAAGGGGCAGAAAGAGAATGACTAATAGGAAGAAACTGAACACTCACTTGTGCTGCCTTATCTGCTGTATTGAAAATCTCTTGGCTGGGTCATATTCAAGCATCCCTGAAAAAGGAGGAAAAAAATCCAGGTGTGATTCACAGGCACTCAACCAAGGTGGAGACAGGAAGCGCCAAGCCCTTCCTAGCCCCAGCCCCTCCATTACAGGAGACCCTCTGGCAGTAGGAACTCAGGGAGGCCTTCATCTCAAAATGAGCAGCTTGGATGAACCAAGTAAGAAAATTTAGGGTCAAACACCCCAGCTTTGCCACTAACCAGTAGAAAGACTCACACAAGCCGACTCCTCAGGTCTCCCCATCTGTTGAGTTGGGGAGATAAGTCTTTCCTTCTTTCACACCATCAACCAGCACTGGCTCGTAAACCCAAACACTCACCCCCCCATACCCCCAGCCAAAACACCAGGAGACATTTCATTTCACAGAGAATAGTATTCAGCCCATACCCCAGGGAGGCAAAGCTTTTTCTGTGGTGTATACACATCTGCACAGCACACCAGGAGCTGCAATCTAGGCACAGACTTCCTTCCCTGAAACGCATCTAGGGCAAAGTTATCTATAATGGCAGGCTGTTGAACACAGCCCTGTTCTCTTAGCTGGAATGCCTGTATTCACCTGTCAGCTACTGAAATATTGAGGCTTGGGGGAGAAGGGAGGGGTGAGGGAGGAGCTGCTGGGTTAGCTGTGTGTGGGGGTGCTTATCATCACTATTTTTTGCTTAAACTAGCTAGTAGGGATGGGGATGGATCTTGCAAAGGCAGACCCCCATGCCCTTATCCTCTGAAGACTAAACTACAAGTTCCATCTCCCATTCTTAGGAAAGTACCATTGCTCAAGAGGAGGAGAAACAGTGAGTTAATGTAAAACTGGTTGAAGGGGAACTAATGAATTCACTGTTTCAGCACCTACATCAGCAGCCTGCAAGAGAAAGGCACTCCCCAAGAAACCTTGCAGAAATGACAGATCTGCTGAACACCAGTGTGCTTGGTGCTGTACAGAGATTGGGACATAAGAAGATTACA
Source organism: Caiman crocodilus (assembly GCA_030014935.1). NCBI lineage: Eukaryota > Metazoa > Chordata > Crocodylia > Alligatoridae > Caiman > Caiman crocodilus. Next base: position 865,942 of record JAGPOW010000745.1, on the reverse strand, counting down.
CTCAACCCCAAGATGCTCAAACTAGCATTTCAGGCACCCTGTGGAGATGCAACTGGTGCTACCCTGTGGCTTTTAGGAGGTGAAGGATTCTAAGCAGGTTTGTAAAAGTCCAAACAGCAGAGGCTAGAACTGACAAGCCCTGCAGCAGCGCATAGAGGAGGTAGGACTAGAGAGGGAATTGAATGCAAGCACTAAAAGGCTGAGAGGGAGAAGGGAGGGGGTAGGAGAACAGAGCAGGGGTAAGGAGGGAATCTGCAGTAATCATCAGATCACAACATCCAAGAAGCAAGACTAGGAGGAAATGGATGCAGAAGTCAAACGGGAATCAATAGAGGGATAAAATAAAAAAGGGAGAGGAAACATTTGTGGCAATTGCCTTTTGGAAGGAAAAGAAAGGCAAGATTTGTGCATGCGGATATTGGTAGTGGGTACAGAGGCCACGGCTGAGGAAGTGGGTTTCCTCAGTATGACTGAAAACACTGTCTTCTCTCAAAAGTCCATCCAAGGGGAAGAAACATGAGCAGAGAATGAGAAGATCCAGAATGATGTATTATAAGCCTGATTATCAGGACGATATCAGCAGTCATGGGTATGGGACCTGTACTGGTCTTCCCTTTCCTCATTATTAAAGTTTTGCAGGTAAAACTACAGGAATGGTCCTCTACAATTATAGGGGCATAGGTTATATCTGTGTTGGTCTAAGGACATAGGCGGACAAGGTTCTTTGGGTAAATCCGATCTCTTTTATTAAACCAACTCAAATAGTTGGAAAAATTGGAGTTGGTCTAATAAAAGAGATTAGATTTACCCAAAGAACCTTGAGTGCCATTACCATTACAGCCTTTCAGAGTCACAAGAAGGGAGCCAGCAAGAGTCTTGGCAATTGCAACAGCCTCTGAAGAGGTCCAAGCTCTCAGCTCAAGAGCACTGTGGATAGCTCTCAGCAGAAAGCCAGAAGCTGTCAAGCAGCACCAGGACGGTGATGGGTAAGGGTCGAGAGGAGAGAGAATTGAGGAAGCAGAGTAGCAGTGGGCTGAGAGCACCACTGAACGCAGGGGCGGCAGCCTGGAGCCCACAGCCACTGCTATGGTGGGGGAGTGGTAAAGGACATTTCAAGTACAACAAAGAGCACGTGAAACTGTTGCGGCCCTGTGGAAAGGACATGAGTGAGTGTCCTTTCCACATGGGCAGGGGACCAGCCTACAGAACTGCTGGGTCCAGAGGGACACAACAGCTCTCAGCTGTCACATGCCAGAGCAAGTCCCTTCACACACATGAAGAAACCCAGCGCACAACTGCTGCAAAAAATCACTTGCAAAAGAGATTTTCCAGCTACTTTAAGCCACAGAAAGCCTGACCAGGGAAGAGACATTAAGGGATAGAGATTCTGGCTCAGAACAGAGTCTCAAAGGCACTGACACCCTAGCAGCTCCTGCCAAGCCCTACACGTGCTAGCCTCTCAGCTCTCCAGAGGTGGGCAAGATGCATAGTGAAAACCTGCTCTACTGCCTCCCAGTCAGTTAACAGGATTTTAAACAATGTACTGATGGGTGGCCAATCCCATTACGGTTTTTGCTATGCCGAGGAAGGGCTCTGATCAAAAAAGAGCACTGTACGCAGAAAATAGGCAAAGGGTGGGTGGGCGGGTGGGGGAACCTGGAATTACTTTCCCTTTGGAAATTGTAAGGTAGCTTGTTTACCAAGGTGATTTAAAAAGGCCTGGTGAGGCTGACAACAATGCTCTGCTAATGGTTAGGGCAACGTGGGATGTCAGAGCCACTCTGCATTGTTAACAAGTGCTCGCTCCAAGAAGTCGAGGGAACCCCTGCAGCTAAAAGGTGCCTCTGTACCCGCTACCAATATCCGCACGCACAAATCAAAACAGCCAACGCCAGTAGGGCTCAAGGATTAAGACAAAGCAAACCAGGATTTTACGCTGGCTCTCCTGAGACTAGAAAGCCAGTTAACCTGTGGCTCCACTACAATCACTAGGACTAACTACAGCTGGGAATGTGCCCTTGCCCCCATTAAAGAGACCTCAAAGGTCAGTTCCTGTTGGACAAGGGCACACATGCAAGAAGCTGGATGGAGTTGCTGGGAATATACTTCTCTGTCACCACAGGCTGAATCCACACATACACATGCCCTAAAATCCACCTGCAAAGCACCACCTTCATGGCAAAGGACTCTTGCCCCCTTCACTGAGGCATGAAGTTCCCAGTGACAGAGTCATGGCTGCCCCAGAAAAGAACAGTGCTACATCTCTCCCCTGCTCGGAAACAACTAACACAGCTGTCATGCTGCTCCAAGAACCCACGGGCTTGTTCCAGTCTTGATGTGCACCCCTCCTGCCCTGACCAGAGGCTCAATAGCCAGGCTTTGCTCTCCCCGTAACCAATTAAAAGCCCTGCTGGGGTCTGAGCCAGTGGCACATGTTTGTTTCCTGTGGGCAAAGAAATGGCTTTTAACCAAGCCATCAAATTCCACATGTGCAAAAGGAGGTGGACAGAATTTAGGGGTCCAGAGCGATGAATCCCGAATGAAGACAGGTGCTTAAGCCCCAAAGAAGAACGAGATTTAAGATGTGGTCTTGGCTTCAGCTTTGCCTACTGGGCTCTGTGCCGGGCTGTTGAGATGCACGACTCTTCCCGTGCATTGCATGTGAAGCCAGAACACCTACTGCAGGGCTGCGGGCTCCACTGTGGGCCAGGCTCCTAGAACACAAACACTGCAATACTGAACATAATCACAATGCCCAAGGCCCTTTGAGGATCTAGCCCACAGCCTGTTACTGCATCTTAGTCATTGCTATTCCAGGAAGCAACGAAGCTGGCAAACTGCTTTCCCCAATGGATGCCATGACACAGGGAAGACTCAGCTACAACCAAATATTTTATCAGACTGATAGTGAATGAAGCCATTAGGGGATTTTCTTCACCCCTGGGTTGCTTCCAGTAGGTATTTTCTCTTCTGTATTCCAACATGTGTACGTCAGAGCCCAGCAGCCTCCTCCCTCCCTATTTATCTTGCAGAGGAAATAATTGGAAGATAGGATGAGAAAGAGGTTCAAAGGAAAAAAAAAATCCCACACCTAATTAAATATCCTATTAGTAAGATTATTAGACAGTCACTTCACAGCTGAGCTGCTCAAGCTGTTTTATTTTTAAAGAGACAGTACTGGAGCGGTGGGAGATGATTTTACACAAGGTCAATAGACATGGAAAGCTGATGCTGGTTGGGTTATTTTTAATGTTGTCAGAAATGAATAAATCGGGCAAGTCTCCCTCTAAAATCAGAGGCTTTTAAAAAAAAAAATCCCACTTCAGGAGGATGTCTCTGAAGCGTAGCCTGTCATCAATTCTAGCTGAATTTTCTGCCAACTGAAGCACACAAAACTGCACAGGCCAGCTCATCTTGGCTTTCCTAAACATGGCAGGTTTGTCTCAAAGCTGCTGCACTTTTTCAGAGCGTGTCTCCACCTGGAATATTTTGCTGCGGTGTTGCATAGGACTTAAAGTACATTCCTCACTTGGTTGCTCTGACCCTCTTGGCTGAGGCTTACGCATCAAAAGGCAGCTTAAGAAATGGCAGTGCTTGCAAGGAAATTTTCAGCAATTACTAGATAGAGCAGGTAGAGGCAGAGAATGGAGGTAACAAAAAAGGAAGCATCTAAGGGAGGTTATAAAAAAGGGAATAATAGTACTGATTAGCAGTGACTATGGCGCAATGGAGACATGCATTGTTCTCAGACAAGGTACAGCAATTAAAGAAGCAATGAAGATAGCTAGAGCCAAAAAAAGTCTTCAGTTTAAAGGCAAAGAACTGTTTTTGGGCAATTCTTGAAAGAAACAAGAAAATGTAATCAGTGTAAATGTAAGTCCATGGATTCAGTGGGATGAGTCACTTACAGCAGTTCTGTGGCTAGAGCCCCGTATTGAAAGAGAGACTTCATAAAGACAAAAACATCATGTACTATTCACCCGTCAAATCATCTAAGAGTGTCTGCCCACAATAACCACACATTCTCTACCATTTACGGTAAAGATTTCTATGCAGTTTTTTTGGGAGTAGAAACAAGACGCGCTGGAACCAAGAGGTTCTTCAGCAGGATGCCTTGCTTTCCGACCTGTGCTCTCATGGGATCAGTGTAGCCACATGTGGGTCGTCTTAGATCCTACACCCAATGCAAAATGCTGACAGCATGAATCCCCTTTCTAACACCAGGAACGATCACAGAACTCAAGCCCTTAAATCTCTTCTGCTTCCTCCTCACAAACAACAAATGCAGTCTTGGCCAAGCAGAAAGGCACAGCAAGTACAGGTTTAAGCATCTAACTTCTGGCAGCCAGTAACCTGGTCAGATAGATGCTAATGCTGCTAGGAATGCAGTTGGAAGGGAATTCAGGACTCCTGGGTTCCTGCCCAGAGTGCCACTGACTCAACGCAGCACCTTGGACAAATAATTTCTCTGTGCCTCAATTGCTCTTTCTGAGCAATGGGAATAACACCTCCTGCAAACATGCTGATGAGGCGCATAGGTAAGGCCCTCCACTTGTGCTGGCTGGAAGGATGTTCTGACACCATGGCAACAAGCAATTAAATATTTAAAAGCATTTTTTTGTGGAGCATGTGGAAGAGAGTTCAGATTTTTCCCCCCTCCACATGCCATGGGACTGACAGACAGGCTTCTGAATGACAGATACCTGTATCTGAAACAGTCAGTCAACTACATACCACTACAGCCCCCATTACCTGAATAACTGAACTCCTCATACCCTCTACTGTATTTATCCTCCCAACACATCCTATGAGATAGGGAAGTGCAAAGTTCACTTTACAAGAGCATGATGGATAGAGCTTGATTCCCCATTTAAGGGGACAAGCACATTAGCAGCATCCCAAGTAGTCTGTGCTAAAATACTGAGCTAATAATGAGTCTTCTTGTGGGCTTGGAGAGGACTAGAAGGCATGGGAATGATAACGTAGAATGATAGACAAGGCTGGTATCGAGCTCAGGGAGAAAAAAAGATGGAACAGCTTGAGCAGCTGCAGAAAGAGTAGTCAACAGAAAAACAGAAAGCTTTAAAAAGCCTCCTCTGGTATCTGCTTCCCAACCAAGCTGGCACCCTCCTCAACACCACTTGCAGCCAGAGGAAACAAACACTTCGCAACATACTGTAGCCTTATTTACAATGAAAGCAGGAGCACTCATGGCTCAGGGATGTGCCACGAGAGTCCTCTCAAGGCAATGAGGAGGAGGAGCGAGTCTCCTGGGACAGGAAGCTGAGTTGTGTCTGCACTGCCCATCTCAAAGCTATCAGATATCCACTGACAAGTCCACGATCTGTAGGCACTTGGATCAGCTTCACCTCCTGCAGAAGAAAGGTGAATGGCAAGAAATGCAAATGCATTGGATAGAAAAGGGAGGCAACACAGCAAAGCTGTCTGCATTTTGTCACCACTGCTGCTCCCGGGGGAGCTCAGGAAGTGCTGAACACTGGGAACCTTGCAAGCTGGCTTTCATTTCACGCCTTATTAACACAGCTTGTGGTGGCCAAGGTAGCTCCATGGCAAAATGACTCTCCCCAATGGGGAGAGACACCACAGAATGAAATCAGCCTGCATCTGTTTAGTACTTTGATCCCTGTGAAAAGAGAGAAGCCTCAAACCAAATGAAGAGCAATGGCACAAAGATTGCCTCTTATGGGCCCATATCTGGAAGGGGGAAGAGAGGGCACACATGTGCATGTGTGTTGGAAAAGGAAGATAACTGAAGAGTTCATATGACTCCATCCAAAGGGGCCCAGGGTCCCAGGAGAAGAAAAAAGCCATGTGTGTCTGCACCAGACAATCTGCCTTACTGGCTGGATGCCAGGCAGTGCACAACTGCCAGTAACAAACAGAAGACAGGACCACACATGGCAGAGAGGATGAAGGGAGGCTAGAATGAAGGCTGCACAGTAAAACGAGTCTTCTGCGGCCAGGGATGCAGGATCCTTTGTTTAAAAATAGCATAAAAGCAGGCAGGAGATCCCACCTCCAGGGCCCCAGATCATTCATTTAAGGAAGAGAGTTAAAGAGGAAAATCATTTAAGAGGACCTGTGACTGACAGGAGTTATTCAAACCACATGCATCCCAGCTATCATCACCTAGAGGGCAGAGAGGAAATGCCACACATTTTGCTGTGATCTGGTACCCAGTGCACTGGAGAGGCTTATCACCAGCCTCTAAAGCATTCAGCAGAAATCACTCCTGAGACCAGATTCCAGACTGGAGGGGCCACTGGGCTTGTTCCAGCTGGGCAACTCCCAAGTTCTTGAGAGAGAAGCCGCTTTTCTGAGCTGGTATCTACAAACCAGCCACCACATGCAGATCAGGACATCGCTAACTGGGACACATGAATACGACACGGGGCACACGTCAATCACGAGCCCTGGGCCTTAAGCAGCAGCTACATTAGTCTCACCAGAATAGCTGAGATGACAGCTGTGCTGAGTGCAATTTCTAGCTATGCCTTACGTAACCATTTGAAAGCTATTAAGTCTGATTAATGCATTGCAAAATACATGAAAATAACTTCTTTCCTAATCGGTATGGGGCCAGATAAGTTAAAATAATCTCAGATGACTTGGATAGTGGGGGGTCAGCTGCATCCTATGAGGAAAGATAACAGGGGCTGTTTGAAAGCAGCAAAAAATCCTTTCTTCAAAAAAAAAAA
>JAGPOW010000745.1:834653-847149 GCA_030014935.1 Caiman crocodilus | reverse complement strand
TGTTAAAAAAATAAAGAAATCATTCTTTGCTTCTATGCCTTTACTTTCAGTTTTAAACATGAGGGATTCTGGGCTTGGTTTGAAATGTTTTGCTGCATTTAAAGTTATGGTTATTTTTGCCCTCTACTCGGATCAGGCACGATCAAGCACAAGGATGGCAGTTGTGAGAGCTGGGTCTTGTTTCCAACTCAGAGATCCTGGGCAAATATCCCTCTCCCCCTCTTTCTGAGATGCAGTTGCCCCACAATCTTAAAGACTAATATTATAGTGGCATTCAGAACATTTCCATTATCATCTGTAGGCAGCATCTCACATTTCACATACACCAAGTTAAAACTTGAATTCAGGTTCCAGGATGTTGCAGAGCACACAAACACATTCAGACCTGTGCTGATATTGCAGTCTAACCTAAGGCTGTGTGTCTATCAACTCCACAGCTTTGTTTTCCATTGTGTTTTTCTTCCTAGGTTCTGTATCAAGGCTAGCAAGCTCCCACCTCTAAGCTTGCTTCACTCCTTGAATGGTAGTGAAGCACTCCTACTTGTCAAGCAGGACAGAGCTGGACAATGGCAAGCTCAAAAACAAGAGGAGCAATCTGCAGCTGTGTTGCCCTAGAGGGAACAGCTGATTGAGGATTTCTTCCCTGGCCACCCTTAGAGAGCACACTGCTTGCTTTCAAAGGAAGCCAGCACACACAGGGACACGTCCCACACTGCAGTCTGCCTACCTGTGCAGGCTATGCCTTTCTCCAATAAGAGACTATAGCTGGAACCTGGCTCTAGCCCAGACAACAGCGCCAGGGAAAAGCTGCCGAGAACTACCCCAATGCTATCACAGACAGAAGCAAGGCTTCAGCGGCTGTCCCCCAGATCAAGCTATTTTGCCAGAAAAGCTGTAGATGTAGGAGACTGGAGCTCACAAATGACTTCGGCAGCTGAACCCTAGCCTGAAGGACACACCTTGAGTTTTCTGTAATATTTGCCAATTCTAAGGCAAACCTTTTATCTCCGCACTTAGGGATTCTGCATGCATGTTCCTCATCTACAGTTACAGAACTAGGATAAATTCAATCAGGATATCAGCCCCACCTCATGCTCCAGGACATGTGCTTATCAGCAGCAGGAGAAACAAGCACTATCCTGTCCGTCACAGTATACCATAACATTGCACAAGTAGGTACATTACTGCTCTTTATACATGCAGCATCAGACACCATCTCCGACTACATCCTGTTTAAGGATACTGGTTCCTATTTAACAGGAATAACAATTTGAAGGTTAGCTCGTTTCCAAGAGGGAGTTTAAAAATAATTCCAAGTACTTAAACTTTACTCCACACCTCTTCCTGCCGGCGGTGTTGTTATATAGTCACTTATTAAAATGACTTTCTGGCTCTGCATAAATCATGAGCAGATGACTAATTAACTCCAGAGAAGAAATAGCGGAACTGTCCACATATGAAGAGACAGAAATTGGGGCACGTCTACACTTTCATTAATATGCTTAAGATACTACGCATTTCGTTGAATACTTGCTTAATAAAGTACTAAATTAAATGCTCAGTAACTTGCACTGGCACATGGTTATTTTGTAATGTTTACTGTGCATTAGCCTAATAACACTGCACAGTAAGCTATTAGCACGTTTTTAACTACCACACTCCTGCACAGTGTTATTAGGCTAACATGCAGTAAGCATCTCACATAGACGCGCTCCCCCGTTAAAGAAAATTAGAGACCTGTAGAGCCAGAAAAGACTGTAAAAATCAAATTTGACCTCTCACATAGTACAAAATCAAGCTAGATTTGGTACTTCTTCCTGTAATCTTCTAAGGAACATCTAAATCGCTACATAGTAAAACAGAACACCTTTGAGAACAGGAGGAGGTGGTATTTCAATTAAAACACTAAAAAATGGAATTCTTTAGTGGAAAAAAAATAGCAGAAAGGTCAAGAGTTGAATCAGGTTAGCATTAAATATCATGTATTTCAGAAAAAATTAGGGGCACCCCCAACTTTCTCTCTAAGGAGTAGGTGCCGCACCTCTCTTAACACCCTTCTTGGTGAGTAAGGATGACATAGTTGTACTGACAACATAGAGGGCAGGGAAGAGATGAGACTTTAACTATTTCAAACCAAGTTTTCTTCAGCTACTACTCTAGGCAGGAATTAAATGGAGAAATGACAGATTCACAGAGAGAAAGTTTACATGTGTGACAGCCGAGTTTCAAGGAGAGATGCAAAGCGTTGCTATGGGTGAAAAAGTCTATGGTTTTAATGCATGACTAACCCACTCCCCTTCCCCTCAACCCCCTTTGAAGCTGTATAGTTAATCATCATCACTGCTGTCCAAGTGTTACATCTTACACGATGCATTACATCCATCACCATAAGAGGGGAAACGGATAATATCTAGGAGAGACTGCCAAAAGCGTGGTGAATCACTGCATCAGTGCAGAAGCGCAGCGAGAGACGTTCAGTACTTGGCCATTTGCAGAGGTCTCTGTTGGCCTGAAACCCTATCCATTAGCTCTTACTACAGAGGCACTAAAAACGCAGATGCCAAAATTAGGTACAGGTGAATCATGCTCAACAACAATTCAAATTCCTCTTATGCAAAGGCCAATGATCTAGGCAGCTCTGTAGTGCCCTCTACTGATGCTCTTTTCTTTCTTTTTTTTGCAAATTATTCTCAAACATTCACAGGGTTTTTAGAATGATCTGCAAAAATATACCTTTCAACAAGATACTGGCATTTAGGTCCCAAGTTGCAAAGACAACAGTCTACAAAATCTTAGCTGACTGGCTATGAATTTTTAGTTTTTAAATAAACCCTGTTTAAGTTCAAATATTGTCCTACCGCGTTTTAAGCCTGACAACCATGGGTCAAACACAAAGGTCTGAAATGATGAGTGACTGGTGAATATAACTAGTCTGTTTTCAGTAGAAAGCAACAGTCTCTGCTCTTTTTGGGCTGCATCTACACTTCAAGGCACACACAACCCAGCTCTGCGTTGGTTCATGACTGCATACATGCTGGTTCAGTGAATGTCTGTTGGGCTCACAACTCCCCTGATGAGCCACAACACTGACTATGGGAACAGCCAAATCAAAAAAAAATGTTAAAAAGCATAAATTTATGATTTCTTGATGTAGACAGTGGGAAGGATACAGAGCAAAGAGTTGGATTGTGACAGAATTTAAGTGCTTGTTTCTATGGGGTTAGGGAAGAAGTAAAAAACTTTAGCCTCTTTTAAAAGAAGTTTTCGAACAAAATGTTTTCACTGAAATCATGCAATTGGACTCTCATCAGTGTGTACTGGGCATACATCATCTGCATCACGGTTAAGGCCAATCCAGCTGCAAGTCATTGGTTTCTCTCATTTATGCTGGGAGGTTATAAGAGAGGTAATGTTCTTATGAGGGGCAGCATGCCAGCAGTGTTCGAGGACATCAGCTGCTTACTGGCCAGAGGTTGAGTACTTCTGAATGCTGCCATCTGCAGAGGAGAGCAAGAGTCTTCTTAGGAGTGGGAGACGGATACAGTCAGCAGCCAGTCTCGGCAGCAGAACCACCTCCCTTGCTCTATCAAATAGGGACCACTCGCACAAGGAGTCACCTGGGCTGCCTCAGGGGAAGAATGATTAACTATAAAGCACAGAAACTAAGGGGAAAAACAAGGCCTTTAAGGTCTAGAAGCTGGCCTGTGTTCTAGCTGTCTCACACAGCATGTCCCTCTCCGGTAAGGAGAACTCTTCACCCATGCTCCTAGTACTCCACTGGGTAACTGAAGCTTACAAAATGGATCTGTGCTGAAAAGCTGCACATAGAAAAGGCTTAAGAAAATGTGCAATTTAGGGAAGGCTGTTTTAACAAGACCTTAATCCTGTGGGAAGTGGAAGCAGCCACGATTATGCCTTTCCTGCACATTCAGTGGACTCCAGAGACTCATAGTAGGATACTCCAAACTAGCGTAGGGTCCCAGTGGCAATTTGCTAGGAGAACAATACCCAACCTGCAGTCAGAACAGCTTGCAGCCATTGCCACTTTCAGAGGGACTGCGCAAGAGGACCGAAATGCCACTTTAGTTCAATGCGGCCCTGTACACAGGGACTTCTCTTTGTACGGCACATCCACAGTCCAGATTTCCCTGGTCCATTTTTAAAATAGGCAGATTTCACTCCAATCATGCACAATCCAGGGGAGCTACCAGTTGAACATGAACTGTCCTACAGAGATGGTAAAAATTTATCATCAAGAAATTGTAAAGCCAGCAAAGCCACCAGTGACCTAAACAAGCTCCATCTCCAACAAAAGAATTGACAGCCTGGGCAGCTAGTTTGTGATGTGCATTTAGGAAGACTTACCCAAAGCAAATAAAACAAACCTAAACATATTAAGTTTCTTTCCTAAATGAAAATGAGCTTTTCCAGTTTTGGAAATCCTGCTGCAATGTGCTGCCAAACATTTCTGATGGACACACATAAAGGCCCGCGATGCACCACAAACCCTAACAGGGAAATTGAATCTGCAACAAAATTGGAGCCGACACAAAGATGACACTTCCCTTCCCCTCCGCCGAATGCATTAAGCTACTCGAAAAGCTTTGGCTAAATCACAGAGACAATGCCCTCAAGTGGGGGGTACAAACTCACAAAACAGGGTTATTTAAATTTAATTTTATTTATTTTTCCAAGATAGTCTACGCCATCTTTCCAAGCCTGCAGTCAATAATAAGAATCTAAAGCAAGACATCCCGAGGTTGAAAATTGGCAGGACAAGACAGTTTGGGCACCTAGTTTCACTTGCTGCAAGGGAAGTTGGGTGGAGTCATTAAAGGTATATGACAGTTCACCAAACAATTAAAACCATTTTAACTGAGATTTCCTACCCTCAATGGAACAGCCATCTTTTTCACCCCACCCCACTAGCGTAGTGCCCATCAACTCTTGCTAAAGTGGCCTAGAGCTACGTCACTTGGTTTTGACTCTGTCAGATGAAGGATGCCAAGCAAAAATTGGATTGACATATGGGTAGGAGGGATCAAGAATCAGAATAAGGCAGCAGTTCCCAAACTCTGACAGATTGCACGCTGCCAATTTAAAATGATACAACCTTAAGTACTACCAGCAAATTTTTGTCATAAAGTAATTATAATAAATCTGTTAACATGTACTACTAAACAGGCTATCTGTCTACCACTGGCCTGGTGGTAACCATACCACAGATTGAGAACTGCTGGAATAAGGGCTTGCAGAAGGTGCCCAACAGTTTTCAACTCTCTCCTGCTGAAGCCATACCCCCAGGTAGTGCTCAGGAAGCAGGGAGTGGAGAAGGGGCATCATGCCAATTAGGAATCCAGACCGAAACTGGCACACTCCAGGGTGCAAAGGTCAGCTGCTAAACTTATATTTGAGAGTCTGAGTAACAGGTTTCATAACCTGACGCTCTTCACAGCCACAACCCCACTACCTTTTGGATGAGACAAAAAGATTGCTTGTCACCTGACCTACAACTAGCACAGGGTCTGCCTGGGTGGAGGTGTTTGCAGGAATCAGGTCTATAGGTCCTTAAGAAAAGCATTTGGAAGAGGTTATTTATCATTGTTTGTACTACTTGCTTGTCATTCAGTGCTTTTCATGAGACAGAAACAAGTGTTAGCCTCTGCATATTAGCCAAGACTGTACCTTGATCAATGCATCCTACTCATAATCCCCATGGTATTGCAAACATTTGTTACCTCCTGTCCTAAATGTTGCTCTTTGCTACTGTGCTCTGTTAAACCATTGATGTGCTCAGCCTCCATGGAAGCTGCACACCATTAGAGAAGGTGCAATTTCTTATGTTTCCTCATTTTTACAGTGCTTTGAAATCCTTTCAGAAAACCCATGAGAGAGGCAGTTCTGAACAAAAGCATCTCCTTTTATTAAACAAGCTAACTCTACCTAGGCTCTTCCATTTAAATCCGAATCCAGAATTAGACATCCATCCCTTAGCTATCGTTCAGAAGCTTATCCTCAGGTTTGAAGCAAAAGCTATTGCCGAGGTACATTTAAAACCAGGTAGCAATAAGACTTTGTCTTGGCTCCACATAGTTTCTCTCCCTGGCAGAATGTATTATTGTAGGGTTTTTTCCATCTTGCTCCCCACTTCCTGGTCTCAGCATCTGACAAAACAGACCGTTCCAAGAACTGGCAGCAAACAGCTTTCCATACCCACATGCTACTGTTTCCCACAGCAAGTCTCCAGTGTGACCTGACTGGTTAAACTGCAAAACAATGCTACAGTCTTACTGTGAGAGTTTATTGCCAACCTAAATTTTCTACAGCACCCACTAATTTACCAGGTTTATTGCTTCAATTCTTTATACTTGGGCAAAATGCAACTGGCATTTATAGAAAAATCAGGGTCCCATAACCAACTTTAAGCAGTCTTACCAAACTCAAAGTAGCATTTATCAAGACTGATGTCAAATTAAGATTAGAAGTTGAAACCAAACTAAGAAGAAAAAAGAAAAAAAAAAAGGACCAGCACTGGATTGCAACTGAACTGCCTTAAAAATAAACTCAAAGCTTCCTTGATACCTATCCAGATATGCAATTCAATGCTAATGACCAAAGCAATCCTAAAAATCCCCCAAGAACTTGACTCAACACGTGTAGAGTATTTGCAGCTCTTACACTGCAGGTGTTAAGAAAAGGCAGAAGGCATTTTCCTATGAGGGGTTAAATCAGTGCTTAGCAGACCTCCCTCCCATTGCTGCAGTTAAATTCTCATTCATGAAAATATGTAAGCATTGTGAAGAATAAGATGCTCTAATGGCATGAGTGTGCAGAGAGGCAATACACAATGTCAGAGCCTGTCACATTCTTTACACTCCAGCTACCTAGAGACTGCTGAAGAGTCATTGTGGAAAAAAGAAATCCCATTATTCTTTGATACGATAATGCTGGTAATTGCACAGCCTTAAACTCTGCTTCCAGTGGCTGCTGCTGATCCACAGGACTAGGACAGCATAGAGTTAAGAGAATCCTTGCCTAAATGGTTCTACAGGTTGTGGGCAAGTTTCTCTGCTCAGCTTTGACATGCCAACTGTACAATACCCTGAAGGAGCACAGGAGTGGCTTGTCACGCCACCCAAAAAGCACAGCAAAGGAGCAGGTCTTTGGGGCTGTGCTGCTGCCTTGAGAACTAACTGCGCAACAATGGAGGAGGTTTGTCCTGAATGCCCTTCAGGGTGAAAAAGTAATCGGAGTACAAACCCAGCAAGCCACAGTTCATTTGCTTTCATTGCTAATGATGCATTAGTGAGAACATAGGACAACAAATGAGAACCCCAGCAGCCAACAGTTATTTTATCCCCTACATGAACTCCCTCAGTTAGAAGTTAATGATGAGTAACAAGCATTGCTGGTTACCCATGGCTATTTATGCACAGTACCCAGCATAATGGGGCCTTAATCTTGGTTGGAGTCTCTAGAAAGCACTGCAATAGAAACAATTCTATTGAAATTACATTTTGTTTTCTTCCAACAGGAAATTATAGACCCTGCTTTTATAAACACCTAATAGTGGTGTTTTTAAATTTTAAAAAGTCAGCACAGAAAACAAACCAGTGAAAAGATCCAGGCCTTGGCAGGACAGAATGAGACTGTTTGGGTGCAGGTGCAAATATTTGATTGCCTGTGTTGTGTTTTTACCCCTGAGGCCTTTGCTTTGATTGCCAAGTGCAGGAATTAGAACTTTCCTTAAATCTGCTTAGCAAGGTCTGTTGCCTGAAGCTGCTTGTTACCGCCATCAGGACATGAGACATGGGCATGATCCCTCAGGCAGAGAGACAGGCCACATCATGCTGGAAGTGCCAGAAACAGCCATGCTGGAGAAAACACTTTGAGAGAGGCTTCTGTTATTTGATTTTCCAATAAAGTCAATCTCCAGTCTCCCAAACATCCCACACAAGTATGTGTAGACTTCAGAGCAGGGCAGGAACTAACTGTTCACAGACTCTCTGCTTCCTTCATCTAGAAGAGCAAGTACATGGTAGTTACAAGACAGATACTGAGGTACAGTTTGACTGGGCTCGTGCATGGGAGATTTCTATCTGTGTTTTTGTTGCAAGAACTAACAGAGTTTAGTTGCCCTCTCAGCTATTACTGCTTCTTCCTCTACTCAAGGACAGGAGTTGATTACTAATAAGGAAAAAACAGATTAAACAGACATTTAGTCTCCTTTGATGTTGTTACATTCCCAAGATTAAAAATCAGTCAGCTAGTTCTACCTGACCCTTCCAACTTATTGTAAGCAAAAGGTAATCAGGTTCCTGAAGGAGGCAGAGGTACTAAATCATAATGGTCACAAAAGGAAGATTCTGCTGGCATCCAACATCAGAAACAGAACTGAAAGTCAGAAGACCCGAGTTCTGATCCCCATTCAAACATATTTGGGCCTGGTCCTCACTAGGAATCCCCCCCATCCCACCCACCCAATGACCCCTCTGTTCTGCGGTCAGATCTGTACTACAAAGTTTTGTCAGCATACCTTGCTAGCTAGAGGTGGGACATGATCACACTTCTAGCTAACACAGATTTTTTTTTTGTGGGGGGGGGGACGACAAATGTGGAGATAGCCATGCCAAAAGAAGACGGCTTGTCAGATTAACTGCTGTCATTCAGGGAGATGGCCTGACTATGCCAGAGCAAAACCTCCTCCTGTCAGCGTCTGCGGACTCTTCATTTGGGCACTGGCCCCATTTCCACGGATAGTTATAGCAGCAGAAGTTCCATAGTACAGACAAGCCATTTCTTCTCAGTGTTTATGAGAACCTAACACGTAGGAAAGCTTCAAATTGCTTTGCAGTTACTATTTTTTTTTTTTACTTCCCACCGGTTACTACACCATACCAGCATTAGCTCTCATAGGAACACCCAGCTTTGTCTCAAGTGATCCCTAACTGTTGTTTATTAACAACTTGCATGCAAAATGCTCTACGACATTGCTATGGACCCCATAAAATCCTCTATTAAAAGATAAGCTGCTAAAAGCATGGGGTGGTCAGACATTGGCAAGCAGAG
Source organism: Caiman crocodilus (assembly GCA_030014935.1). Classification (NCBI taxonomy): domain Eukaryota; kingdom Metazoa; phylum Chordata; order Crocodylia; family Alligatoridae; genus Caiman; species Caiman crocodilus. The sequence goes on along the minus strand of JAGPOW010000745.1, from coordinate 838,080 downwards.
ATCTTTTGACAGAAGGCATCCAAAGGCCGTAGAAAACTAATGATGAGCTTGATACTGTGGACAAGTCATATAAAAATTTTCTCCACTAGAACCGTAGACCTAAATCCAAGCGCACAGGCAAAGAGAGAGCACAGGAAGTCACTCTTCTCTCATTTGCAATTAGCCAGCTACTCATAACAATACAAATAAACCATGTAAGCCCTGTTAATGTGTCATCTTTAATTAAGGCAAACCAGTAAATGTGCCTTCCAGAGAAGCACAAGAATCAGAGCAGCTCTTTTAAACAGAGTTTCTTCTCAGAACAGAAGTTGTTGCCCTTGATTTGAAAGAAAATTAGACAGATTCCAGCTAGGCCTTCCACCCTCTGCCACTGCAGCTTAAAGAAGGAAAAAAAAAAAGAGGTGCATGAAAGATAGAAACTCCCAGATAAAGCAAAACTCAGAAGAGTGTTTAAGTTTACACAGCAAATGGATTTGAAAGTGATGCAGCAGGCTCTAATTATAGACGACCAGAAGGCTGATATGGATTAAATTAGCAGGGAAACTGCAGTCAGCATTAGCCTAGGTCTAACAAGTTCCTGTATAAGGGTGGGAGACCAGTTGAGTGCTTAGGACAAAGGGGAAGAAGGGACAAACACCCAGGCACTTAAATAAAAGACAGCTGGCTGGAAACATAAAAGGAAGCTACCTAAATGAGAAAGACACTTAGATACCTAACTGGTGTACCTCTGTCCCTTGTAACAGCATTTCAGAGCACAAGTATCCTTCTGCCTCCATCAGGTTAATAAATATTTTAAACTTCCAGAGTGCTTTATGTCCCAAAGCACTCTGCAAACTGCAAATATACAATCCCACTGAAACGCATCCACCTCTGGGGCAAAAGCCAATCAGCCCATGTCCCAGAGGAAGGATTATTTTTAAATTTTGAAACAAAAATATTACTATGAGACGTAAGGAAAAGGTCAGGGCCAGACTGGTCACCTCCAGTACTGCCTCGTTTTCAAACTTCACAGCAGAAAGGGCCATATATTCAGGCACCTGCTGACAAGACAGGAAACAGCTTCATTTCAAAGTAATAATAATGTGGATCAGACATCCTAGTCTACTCTATCACTGCTTGTGTAGTTTACAGAGATAATGATGGAGAGAACTGCAAGACTCCTGCAGCTGTACAGACCTGAAGAGACAGGACAAGCCTGTCTCTCCATTTTATTTCCCTAATGCTTTTAGTCCCTTTCCTTTGTTCTGCCTCTATCTCCTTTACTTGCCACCATTAAAAATACATTAACATACAACTTAAATGGGCTACATGTTTTAAGCAGAGGCTGGAATCCCCATAGTCTGAAGAGGGCAGATTTCCCAACTACAAGATAGCAAGTTAATCCCGACCTAGGCTAATAAAAACAGGAGAAGTTTTTACTTTTGCATGCCTCAAGTGCCATCTGGTTTTCAAAGTACTACATTCTTGTTTTCTACTTGCATGCATCATTGGAGTTAGACCACCTCCAAAACACAAACAGAGATCTCTCTGTACCTATTTTATTTATTCCCATTCTCTGGGCACCATGATTTGCATCACATTGTTTTATCCTTAACTGCTTTCCCAATCTAGCTTATCTGAACCAGGTTCCTAAAGTTGTGAAATGTTTTCAATGTTCAAGGATACTGTGCGTGTAAATATCTATACTACCACTGCTTACTGTCACCATGACAAGGCAGGCTGCAAGAAATTGGGCTTATGCCAAAAAACACTAGTTAGCAGAAACACAGAGGAAGGGAAAGACACTCCTCCAAAGGGAAGGTTTTTGTTGTCTCCCATCAGACCCATTGCTATAGCCCAGATGGAGAGGAAAACCAGCCCCACTGGTTGGGAATCCTGCTTCCAGCTACAATAAATAACTGAACAGTGGGAAACCTTCTAATTTAGTTAGCAGCCTGCTCCATGTACTACACATTTTTTTTTAGGGGAGCTGGGAAGGAACAGAGGTAGATCAAGGGCACTTGGAAAGGGCCAAATTTCCCCCCCCTTCCCCGACTGCTAGTGAACAGGATGCACCTTTAAGCCTAGGATCCTAAGAGACCCCCATTAGCAAACTACAACCAACCACCGTTGTTTTTTTTCTTTAAAAATCATGCATCTTTGCTTGTGCTAATAACAAAGTCATGCTTGACATGCTCTAAAAATCAGGATACCTTTCCCAGTATAAACAAGACTGTCTGAAGAATTAGATCTGGGTTGAATGTTTCCTACGCTGAGGATATGAGCTCTTAGAGAGTTTCATGCTGCAGCTCTGAAATAACAGTTTGTCCAATAACTACACCCTAAACAATCCATGGTTTTAAAGATAATGGGGCAAGACCTTATAACAGACCTATTACTGGATTGGCAAAGAGTGTGGTGTACCCAAAGCCTGAGGTATCTCAGCATGATGGCCTACCCCACCTAGCAGGTCAGCCACACACTATGCAAATCTGTCGGTTTCCGGATGACCAGGGTCAGCCCAAAGAGGAAGCTGCAACAGTACATCACCCAACAACACTGGAGACACTGCCCTCAAGAACAGCTTTCAGCCCTCTCCCCCCTCCCTTGAAGAGGAGGGAGGCTGCTTAACATAAGCTTATCAAGCTGAAACTTAAAACTTCCTGGCAAGCCTAGCTTTCAAGCTACAGTAGAAAGCAGTAGTGCAGCAAACATTTCCAGTATCTGGTCTACAGGTCCTTCCATTAGTTTGACAGGTTTAAGCCTGCCAGGATTTTCTTCTATGGGGTTACTCTACTGATAGGAAAGTATGCTTCATTCATTAATTTCCCACAATACTGTACCACGATGCTTGGGATTTATCTGCATGGATAGTATGACCCTGTATAACCAAAGCAGTATTTGCTTAAGTTCAAACTGACTCTGTTCATCTCCTCCAACAAACCAAACAGTAGACGTTTCTTCACAACTAATATGAGGTTTTAACCACAATACCAAAAAAAGTCTTGCTGCCTCCACAAACACAAGAAGTTTTTGTTCATTGTCTTAAGAAACCAGCCTAAAAAACTGCATCTCTCTCTTCAGAATATGCTACAAGTTCAAGTAGTGTAAAAGTGATGTTGTAGCCATGATGGTCCAGAAATTATGCAAGAGGCATGGATTTCTTAAGGTGGTATCTTTTACTGGGCCATCTATGCAGCTGAGGATCTGAGAAAGAATGTCTTGCATTTGAAAGCTTGTCTAACTTTATCACAAAGTATTTATTTTTCCTCCCAAATGTATTTAATATTAATATAAAGGTATCCGAGTACAGGCTAGAGATGCTGGTGTTAAACTGATAAGACCTTTTTATCCTCTCTCCTCTTTGAAGTTTTATTTCTCTGTTCTCTTTGAAATTAAGACCTCTGCTAACACACAAATTCATTCATAGTGAGTGTGTGTGTGTGTG
>JAGPOW010000745.1:774831-800954 GCA_030014935.1 Caiman crocodilus | reverse complement strand
AAATACAAGGAAAGCAGCTAATCCTGGGTCAGGTAATGTGCAAAGGAGGGCATTTAGAGATCCCAGGGCAACCGTAACTTGTCTGGTTTGCCCAGGGTGGACAAAGACATTTTTACGGCATATGTAGTAATAGAAATTGCCAGCCATGTGGAAAGGAGCTTGTGAGAACCATATGCTTGGATTTCCTGACTCTTGTGCATGTAAATTCCCACCCACGGGGCTGCATTCACGCTGCTTTTTGTATTGAAGTAGAACAACAGGGCGCGATTTCTTCATTGTCCTCCAGCAGGTTCGGCTTTGCTGTGACTTAGTCAAACAGAGCTCATTGTTTGTACTTCTTTCTCCTCCTTTTCTCTGTAATTTAAGCAACCTGTCTCTGGGCATGGTTTTTTTTTTCCAACTTTGAGCCTTTTTCTGGCACTTGTAATTAAGGCTCTTATGCTGCTAATTTAAACCCACCTGACTTTACCCTTTGCCGTGGCTGACTTGCGGGATATGCTCATTTAAAGAAGACGTTTCCTGCCCAACAACCACCCTTTGATTGTGCCTTATGGTCTGAGCCTCAAATAAGTGGGGTGGGTGCTGCTTCAAAGCTCTTCCTCTTCATGCCTTAGACACCTGTGTCTTGAAAGGACAAGTTTGATCTTTTTCCCTCACCACCTGAGACTACTTCTGTAGATCTGGCAGGAACCTTGGAAGTGATCTCAACTTTTTCTCCCCTCTGTTTACAGAGTATACGGTTCCAGCAGTTAATCTGCCAGAGAGATTGTTTGCAGTCCTTTTCTCTGTCCTGGGCACAGTGAATGCACAAGTATAATCTGGATGCTCATACATAAATGTATTTTGCATGCATTGTAATTTGCCCGTGAGTGTTTCAGGGATCATGATAGTTTAAACAACTCGGTACAGAATGCCCTAAAGTGACTCCATTTTAGTCACAGATATTTAATATCTTTCCCATTGAGACTTCTGCTGCCTGTCATAACTCGACTAGCCTGTACTCCCTGTCGGTTTGGGGTTTAACTTCTCTTTCTTTCGTTTTTTTCCCCTCTGGTAATCTCTCTTTAATGTTAATCTCAGACTGGCTGAGTTGGTTACAAATGTTCCCTGTTTTGCATTGCTTAGGTTCAGAAACTGATTCTTTGCTTTTAATATTTAAGCACCATGTTGACAGAAGAGCAAGTTTTAGATTCAAAATACTTGACCTTCAGAAAAAAATCCAGCAGTCTTTTGCTCAGGAATGGCAAAAAGCTGCCATAGTTGACCCTATAGTTATTTTGCTCTGCTTCTGCATAATCAGATCCCTTTTTAGCAGAGATTGCATAAATGAACTGGCAAGCCCTTTTCTAAGGGTAGCTGCTTCAGGTACACCAAGGAAGGCTATAAACCAGTGGTGCTCAACCCATGGGCCAGGTGAGGGGCATGGGGCCAGTCCACAGGCTGGATTGGTCTCTGTGCACCAGGATCGGATCCTGGGGCCCCATGCTATCTCTGTCCAGACCCACGTGCCAGGATCAGGCCTGGTGCCACCCTGCACATTTGAGCTAATGCGCAGGTCCGCAGCCCCGCATGGCTCCTCATGGGCCAGATGCCAGGCCCCCGGAGATTGAGCACCCCTGGTATAAACAGAGCAGCATCACACTGAGTTCAAACCTGCAAGGAATCAAATACAAAGGAACCTGCAAATGCTGGAGAAAATCAGGAAAAAAAATGGTACTTTCCATTCAATTTTTGACTTGTTTCCAGAGCAGGTGAGCGCTTGTGCATATTGAACCCATTCAACTTTTGTACTCAAACACTACCCTTCCTCTGACGTGCTCAGTGGCTTTCCAAGAATAACGAAGCCTTGCAGAACCCCCCATGGATTATGAAATGTGTTGTTCCTCAGTTTACCCAGGGGTAGAGAGAGGGTTCTGGTTTCCCCATGCTCAGAAAACGAGTCATTTACAGAGCAGATGAACTGCAGTTCAGGTTCCCGGCTGCCTCCTTTCCTCACTCAAGGCAGATTGCTGCTGGTGTGCGTTCTGTTCAAAACAAGGCCCAGTGAAAATGCTGAAGGGGAACTTGATGCTGACTTGGCCCCTGAGATGTGGAAATCTCTGTCAGTTTTCAAAGTTCCTTAGTCTTCAGTTCCTATTTCTGAGTGATGATATTTTTCTTCTTTAAATTCATTTAAATATGGCCCTTGTGGTTTATCCAACACGTAGGATGGCCTCTCAAGTTGCATGCTCCAGAGACTGCTGTTGTTGGGTTTTGCAAGGAGTTCACAAGGGTGGTAGGTGCCACAATCCCCTGCATTTCATTTGTGTCCAGTTGTCTTGTGTGGAGGCGGCAGATGGGAGGAGAATACTTGCCATGCAGTATCTGTAGGCAGAAGGAGCTGGCTCAAGTTCCAGAAGGCTTCTTCATCATCAGGCCCATGGAAATTCCACAACAGCAAATTTGGCCTGGACGTCGTGTGTCTGTGACTTCCTTGCTAGCTTCCTGTTAACACAGTGGTTCTCAACTTATATGGATTTGGGGCGATCTCTATAACTTTTGTGAATGCAGTGGTACTCAGTTTCAAAAACCAATTTATATATATATTCCAGTGGTTATCTCCTTGCAGAGGAGCTGGACAGTGGGGGTAGGGAGTTGGCAAGACTGAGCCTGTGCTTATCTGTATAATTTATCTGCTTATATCCTTGTGTGTCTCTGCAGGGGCACCCTTCAAAGGATCTGGTGGCACCCCAGGGTTTCCCGGCACCCTGCTTAAGAATTATTGTATTAATGAAAGTAACTTTAAAATGACCTTATTGAGCCTGATTATAACCAAGTAGTTTTTTGAGCGTCCAAACCAGTGGTCAAGGTAAGTGCAGGTCAGACTGTCCCATAGGTTGTGGTCACCATCCAGAAGAAGCGGAAGCCGTTTTTGAGTCACCTCCGAGCGTCGCGTAACATAGCATCAAATGAAAGCTGCCCCATCCGGAGCCCAGCACAGAAAGGGAAGCTCTGTCATAATGAACTGTTTAAGTGAAAGTCTATTGATATTGAAACTATTCATATATCTCAATCAGAATGACTCCTGATATAATTAGATTACTTATAAAGCTTTATCGTGCTGCTTAGGAAAACAGTTTCATTATTAAGCATAGACTGCCCAGCCATTAAAGAGCAAGTCTTATGGTTTTTTCATGAGTGTGTGTAATCCATCACTTGAGTGCCTTTGCTCTAAATCATGTTGAAAGATTGCTTCATTATTTCCTCATGGTCCTTACAGAGGGAAATTACTGTTCTAGGGATTATATATATTTGCTCTATGCCGTCAGAATCCCTCTTTTGCATCTGCTGGCAACAGTCCTCCTTACCTTATAGCTTGCATCTCTTGGCTGTGTCCAGGCCTGGCTCCACAGGAGGCACCTCTTCCTAGCTAGTGTCTAGTTTATGCCCTGAAACATGAGAGTTTATGTTGCTTATAAATGCATGTCCTGTTTCCTGGGACGGTGCATCGTATGTGTGTTTAATCCTTGATCTTAATAAACCCTTCTGCTGAATGTTATTTTGTAGCAGTGAGCTCCACAAGTTCTATTTGCAGGTTAAAAAAATGAAGTTAATTGAGTATTTATCTTTTTGGTGGGGGGGGGGTTGGGGTGACCAGAAATGAGTGCATTGTTTTGAGGCCAGGATTATACCTGTGATTTCTTTTAATAACCTATTTTCAAAATCTTTTCTTGCATTTCTTGGTGCATCCCAACAACGTGTAGCCCCCTGCCCTGCTCAGCAAGCAGTGGTTTTTCACTGAGCTGTCTGCAGCAATGCCCAGGACTATCTGTCTAGTGTGGTTAGAGTTGTACACTTCTCTATGCTGGGTTTACCCATCTCTAAAATTAGCTTGCTTACTTCACAGTTGTGTTCTGATGCATATCAGTTTGGAAAATGTTTGAGATCTCTCAGTGTGTGCAGACACTTTCTTCACTATTATGACAAAGAGTTCCTTTCTTTTATGGCTTATGAAAAAAACTATGGCCTGAGAGTGGCATGTTTCAGCATCCAGTTTCTGAAACTTTACAGGTGAGAAGTTGGTTTGATATGCACTTATAAGGTTTGCGGAATGGACTGCGTAAGGGAGGAGTGGGAGAAAATTACACCTTAAACTGACAGCTTTGCCAGTAAAAATCAAGAGTTACAACAGCAGAAAACTCTTTCTGTCACTAGGTTATCGTGTTTGAGGAAGCTAGTCTAAGGTACACTGGCAACACCCAGCATTACTGGCAACTGCTTTTAAATACAGGCAAGCCCTAAAACTAGAACATAATTTAGATCATTGCTTTTCTTTTGCTAATTCTCTCTCTAGGGTGGCTGGCCTCTGGAGGATAGATGACTAGCAGCTGAGAGTAAATGTCAAGGCTGGGAGCTGGCATATGTCAGCTGCACATGCTCTCTGCTTCCTGATGATGTGCTTAAATAGTTAGATCAGCAGTGTTCAAACTTTTGGCCCCATGGGCCAGATGCACTGGCACAGGGCTGGTCTATGGGCGGGATCAGGCCTTACCTGGCCCCCACAATGGGACTGGGCCCTACACTACCCCCACCCTGGATCAGACCCCATACCCCCCTCTGCACCCAGTCCAGCATGAAGGGCCCTACTCTCCAGCCCATGGGGCTCCATGGATCTGGAAATTTTGGCAGCAGGGTAGCAGTGCCACATTGTCCCCATTGTCCTGCAAGCCGGATGACGTGGCGCTGTGGTGCGAATCTGGCCCATGGGCCAGTGGTTGAGCACCCCTGAGTTAGATGTCTCCTGCTATCAAAAGCATGTTCCTTCTCATGGAGCTGCGTTTCAGGTTTTCCAGCCCTCTCTGAAAAAGACGAGTTGTTCTCCAACCCTTAGAATCCGAGGGACTGTCACGGGCATAGTTTGTTCAAGCCTCACAAATTCTGTTTTGGAAAAAAAAAATCACAAGCTCTGAGGAGGTTGGGTGTGCATCCTTTAAAAGGTTCTCCTGCTATGACTCCTTTGGAGCTTAGTTTTACCATCTGGCTCTCTGGAGGTGGCTTCTAACAATGTCTGACTTGGGGAAACCAGCTTATTTTAGTCTACCTTGTGAAAGTGTGATAACGCCCAATACCGAGGTCGGAAGTTTACATCTCTAACCAAATTATCTTTGTTCATCACTGCCTTGGAGTTGCCTGATAATCCCAAGCAGAGCTACCATCTACTAGGTTTTTTGGGTGGGCAGAAAGAAGAATCTGTTTTTTGCAGTGGGTGGTTCTTGTTATAAGTGATCTTGAGTTTGGAAGCTCTTTATTTGCCCCCTCAAATAGAGACAAGGATTTGTGTGCGTGTGTCGGACCAGCTGCCTAGCTGGCATAGACTTAGACCAGCTTTCAAAGGTACTGCATCACTCCAGCACCCCCATATGGAAGTATTTTTTACTGCTAGTTTAGGATATGTGCAGCAAAGCAGTGTGAGGAAAGGCTTTTGAGTGTACATTTGCTATAGAATTTGGTTTAGGGGTTTGGGCTTCCCTTGGGTCTGTCTTCAGTTACTTGAAGGCTAGAGAAGCAGCCCAGTGCATAGAGTGAGACACCTTGCAGGAGGTTTGTTCTCACACTTTGTCTTTTTGGGATAAGCAAGATGCCAAAACAAGCTGGTACTTGGGGGAGAAGTTTGTCTTCCCATCAGCCTTCCAGGATGGATATTGCTAGAGATTCGCACAGTATCGCTAGGGTGGTTTTCAGATCTTCGTGGAGTATAAGTGTCAGCAAACCAGCACATGCATCTTATGAGACTAATTTACAGCAAGAGCTATTAAAAACTCGCCATTGATCCTCTTGGAAACCAGGTGGACCTGCTGTGTCCTCTTGCATTTAGAATGGGAAATACTTTGTAGCCCTGAAGTTTTGGCAGAGCAAAACTGAGAGTCGTTAGCACTTCCCATTGTGCATTCTGCTGTCAGGGTCACTGGGACAGTCATGGTCAGAAAATAAGCCGCCTTCAATGAGAGGCTGGTGGGTGCTGAGGCAGTAAATCTAAAAAACATATGATGTGATGTGTCAGGGAGGTAAACAGACTAGTCCAACTCTTCTCTGAGCCTAAACAGCATATACAACAAACTGTTTCAAACAGGTGATTTTATCACACCTTCATCTGTCCTATAAAATATGCATTTTCATTTCTACCCAGGAGAACTTTTACAGTCTTTTCTCCTATGCCTGAAGAAGGCTGCTCATGCCTAAAAGCTTGCAATTTAAAGAATGGTTTTGGTTTGTTTGTTTTTTTTGTGCAAAAAACTTAGTTGGTCTAATAAGATACCATCTCTACCGTGAGTTCTGATTCATTTTGCCTGTGGACCTATATGGCCACAGCCTGGATGTAACGCCTACAAAGAAGTTTTCCATCAAATCGAAATGGCAGAAAATTGCACTTGCACCTGTGCCTTGATCGGAGTCGGCGTGGCGTGCACACGTGCAGATAAGTGTTCGCCATTGTCTCTCTCATTCATTCATAGTGTTTCTTTAGCAACGTACGTTATCGCTGATGCGTTTTGGGTAATTGGATAGTGCCAAGGGGATGAATTTTGATTTCAGCGTGGACGCATTTATAGGGAAGTGCAGTCTAATGATTAGAGCGCAGCCCAGGCAATGTAGGACATCGGAGTCTATTCTCAACCCTGTCGTTGTTAGCTGAGCATCTGAACAAATTCTGCCCATGTATCTATTTCCCCATTTACGAAACGGGGCTGGCTGTGCGTCTTGAGTTCCTCTGAAGAAACGCACCAAATGCTGAGTGATGTGTACAGTCGGAACAGATTTCAGCACCCCTTGAGCTCTGAAGTTTTACAGTCTTGAATCTGTTTCTCTTCCTTTTGCAAATTGACTTCTAAGCTATTGTGCAATTTTTTGTTATTTTTTTAGGGTGTGTTTTTTTTTTTTTCTGGGGACCTAAGTACATTTTTCGAGAGATGCATTCTACTTGATAGAGAACCCATCAAGTGAAATCTAATGTTGCCAAGAACCAAGACGCAAGATAATGTAGAACAGGCAGGGAGAGTTTCTGATATTGATTTTTTAGCCTTCATAAGTTACTTTGGATGTATAAGTGAAGCTGTATATTTGCTACAGCTGTTACGGGAATCGCTGCTTCTGATTTCCTATCAAAAGCTGTTACCAACTTTTTTTTTTTTTTAAATCGCTACGGAAAAGAACAGACACTATTTTAAAGGCTCCAGAGTATATTGATATCTCTAAAACAGTCTGACTTCAACCCCAGGGCAGTACACCTCTACCATCACTGTCCAGTAACTGCTCAGTTTTATTTAAAGGTGATCTGTAAAGCAAAACCTATGTATGCCATTTGCTGCTCCCTCGTGGTTTATAAAGATGGCCCTGTAAGGCTTTATGTAAGGCATTTTTTTCCCCTGCTTTGGCCCCATATAAGCCTGTGGCTAATCTCTCTGGGTAGAGGGCTTGGGGGGCACCTGCATGGAGATATCGGAGAAATGTGAGGTTTGGCTCTTAGCTCCCCAGTGCTTCATTCAAGGGCCTTGTAGCTAAGGCGCTTTATCCTCTGGTGGTGCGACATGTCATCCTGGCCAGATCCCCAAATTTAGATGCAAGAAGCCACGAAATTACATGAGCGACGTGGGAGGGGAGAGAAGCAAGGGAAGAAATCACCTGAAGTGTTACAAAGCCACCTTGGTGTGACATAAAGGTGAGTCAGGAGTAGGGGCAAAGCTTTCTTCTGCTTTGCATTTCAGCTGTAACCCTTCACTCCTTTATTCTCTGTAGATGTGACTTGCACTTTTATGTGGTGCCACTGCTGGGCTGCCAGATCATGTCAGGAGGTGAAGATATGGTTAAAAAGGAATGAGACGACAACCCTAGAAACCCTCCCCCCCAATAAATAAATAAAAAAGCAAGCAGCTGATGATCAAGTCAAGTTTGGTGGCTGGAGCTGTGGCTGCTTCCTTTTGGAGCTGACGGGGTTCTCAGATACTTCTTCGAACTGTTATCTCGGGCTCCCACTTTCTGGATGTGGATTTGCACAGCCTGTTCTTTGTCCGTCTTGCAAATTCCATTGCAGTGAACACATGCGTGTGGTGTATTTTGGGGAGGGTGAAGCCTTTCAATACGTCCTAGAGCTGCGAGGGAGCTTGGCTAATAAATCAGGGGGACTGAGGGCTCTGTAATGACATGCATTAGCGTGCTGGGCATTAGCTAAACATTTTTAGCTGTTTGCACTCCTGGACTTACTGCCTGTGAAACCCGAGTGCAGATTTTACAGCGCAATAAAAAGAAACATTTCTGCACGTGGGATAAGGCTGATGTACGGCTCTGTCTGAAAGCAGGCAAGTGCAGAGCTCTCCAAATGATGCTGAGCCTCAGCAAAAAGGTGTTACTCTTGTTGGCCACGATAATTGGAGTTAACTAAGTGAGGTTTGATCGCTGTTTCAGATAACTTGAGGTTATTGTGCCACTGTGCAAACACTGTGCTTTGAAGGTCAGGCTCCACGGGCCTGTTCCAAGGAGGTGATCTGTTTTTTGTTTTTTAAAGTGTGTTGATCACTTTGAGGTTGTTTTTGACATGATTTTTCTCAGAGAAAATAGGAAATAACTAACGTTTGTCGTTTATTAGGCAGGTTTGATGGACAAAGCTGGACCCGACTGTCAGGTTGAGGGAGTTCTGATTTCTGGAATTGATTTAAGGTCTGCCCCCTCCCTCCCCCCCAAAAAAACAAACCAAAACAAACAAAACCAGAGAGTTCTTCTGGAATTGGCCACCATGTGCTGGGAGCATAACGGGTCCGTCTTACTCAACAGAAATGGCAATGTGCTGCACAGCCGCACCCCGCCGAGCCTGCTGCTTCTGCCCGTCCTGTGTCCCCAAGGGCTTTAACCATGCAAGAAAAGGCTTTTTAAACCACCATGGAACAAGCCTCTGTTGAGGAGACTCAATTTATGGCATTTGAAAAAGTGACTTTTCTGTCCCCCTAATGTTTAACCTGTTCTTGTTTTCAGAAGGTTTGTAGATCTCTTTCAAGCTAGCACTGCAGTGACAACCATCCTGAAATCCCTTTGAACAGGGTAGAGCTCATGCTGCCGCGAAAGAGCAGGGGAAGAGTCTGACCAGGTTTGGATGCTCAAGTCCTGGGGCAGCACTTACCTCTCACCTAAGTTCTGCTTGCCATTTTTATTGTGTGCATTTGTGCACAGATATTTTTATTTAAAGAGTCTTAAAGACCCAATCCTGCAATCAATGAGATGGTTTGCTTAAGTAGCAACTTCAGGATCCGACACTAGAATGCTGTCTCCTGAATTTACCTCTCAAGTGAGCCCTCTCATTGATTGCAGGATGGGGTCTTCAATGCGTTTAAATTAAGCATGCACTGTCTGAAAGACCTCCTTGCAGGGTTTGATCAGGTTGTGGCAAAAATCTAATGTTGTCCTCAGCAGGATGCTTCACTGTTCGCGTTCTCTAGTGCCTCCAGCCTCCAACCCGGTTTCGTGTCCCCTTAGTGCTGGAAGTGAGGACACACACGCTCTGCTTCAAAGAGCTTGCAATCTAAGCAGTGCTATAAAAACATACCTTAATTAAATTTTTTCCCCCTTTCCACCCAATCATATCTCAGCTATTTTACCAAGCGTTATAAATTTCTCTGACATCTTGGCCCAAAAGTATATGTTAAAACAACATTAGCTGTTTCTCCAGAAAACAGATCACATATTTAGCAATGGAATTTGTGTGTGAAAATTGAAGATTCAGCAGGTTTGTTTCGGGAGATGAAATGCAACCTGATAAATGAGCTGTTACAATTCTGAATCCCACAAGTTTGCCTGGGTGGTGATATTCAGAGCGAGACGTTTCAGAAAACAGGCTCAAAGTAATTTTATGTTCTTCAGCTCCCTTTGCTAATCTTTGCAGGTTTACAGTCATATTTTTCCTATCATTTTTAAGTCTTTTTTTTTTTTTCCTTTGCCATTGTGCAAAACACCCTCACAAACCAAGTAAATGAAGTGGGCATGATGTATTTCCTGAGACTTTTTTTCAAATGGCCGGATTTGCAATGGTAAAGGTGGGGTGAGGCAGCCCTTCTCTTGTAGTTCAGCCCTGTTGTCCTTTATCTGTAAGGTCCAGGGGGGCTACGATTAACGTTTAAGAAGGCTGAGTTTCATAGAGTCATAGACCTTAGGACTGGAAGGGACCTTGCAAGATCATCCTGTCCAGCCCCCTGCCCACAGGGCAGGAAGTCATTTTTAAAACCATGTTGTGTGACTTCTAATGCTTGCGGAAGGTAGTCGAATTGATGTCTCAATATTGATGCTCCCTGAGCTGTTTTCCGACAAACCGGTTGCTGGTACTGCCAGCTGCCCACCCATATATTTTTTGGAGAAACCTGTGGGATAGTGCACTTTCTGTAACCTTTGGCCTCTGGGTGCCAGGAGGCAGACTGCTCTGGCTAATTGTGGTGGGTGGTCACAGTGAGACGGGGCAAAGTGGCAGACACCTGTTTTATTTCATAATGAGCCAAGCAGTTTCTTATCACAACCAATCTTGGCTGTTTTAGACTAATGGCCTAGAAATATGTGCATGTGTGTGTATCTCTCCTCTTCCCCTTACTTTTAGCACTGTGGTCTAGGCTTTTAACAGGCATGTCGGAGAAAAGGCAGCGAACCCAGTTGGGGTACAGATTTTAGTTCTGAAATTGTAATGGTCCCCGGAGTCGTTTGTGTTCGCAATAGATGTGTGATTGACTTGTAACTTTGAACTCAAGTTGAACAAGTGTCAGCCGCTTCATCCCTGGGCTCCAGAGAAACAGTTTGCTCTCTGTAATGACTTTGCAGCCGTTAACTAATTAGCCCTGCTTCAAGAGCTGTACTGACAGGGTGTGCATGCACAAACGAAGGAGAAAAACACAGTCATTTTTATTTTCATTTTCCATTACAAACACTGGAATGATTTTGTCAGCTGGGAGGTCATGATTTCTTTTTTTTTTTTTTAAGAAGCTCTGAGTCAGAAATGGATTCATTGTGAAAAAAAAATCTTGTTAGAAAGGGCATCTTTTAAAACGATCGAACCCCAGCGTTTGAAGCAGAGTGATATCTATATCTCTCTCATTTACTCCCTGTGCTGTGTGGTTTATCTGCTGTAGCAGCTGAACAGTGAAGTTGCACTGCTCAGTTTCACTTCGGTTCTCCGAGCTAACCCGCTGGAGGGATCAGGGTCATGTTTTGGGGGTGGGGAAAGAAAGGGAGGGGGTTAGGTTGGATTTAAAAAGAAATCATGGAAACATTCTTGTCCCCAAGGTGTGTTTTTTTTTCTCTCTTGTTTTCTTTTACTATTTATATATAAATGTTCGCTTTAAGTATAACAGTTAGGCCTGAAACTGTCCCTCTGAGCTTTAAAGAGCATTACGGAGAGTCTAGCAAAGAACAAGTGCGGTTGATGGTGTCCTTTCCACTGGTTTACAAGTGCTGAAAGCCATTTAGATTCTGCCCAGTTGTTGAGGATTAATTCTTATAATTGAGCTGGAGGTCAAAGCATAGGCACATTTGTAGCTCTGAGCTGGTGACAACAAAAAGACAGTGCAGCTTTAGTATTTCAGCGTGCTTAAGAAGAAGTGGAGTCCCAGGGGTCAATATTTTCTGCCCCAAACATTGACTAGGACAAACTTAAGAGTAAAGAAATTTTAAGTATATCCTTCTGGCTTTAGCTCTGGGTGCCTGGAAGAAAGAGACCTGTGGGCTCTTGAAGCGGCTTTGCTGAACTGTTTCTCACCAGCTGAGTAGTTGGAAAGGAAATCTCCGCTTGTTACTTCTAAAGTTAGCTAATGCATGACAGTAAAACAGCTGCTTTTAGCGTCCAGTGAGTTGATTTATTTATGAAAGAGAAGCCGAATTGGGTTGAGGTACTGGAAATGTTGGTAACAGGTTAAAGTGAGTCTTACTGTGACTCAGGTTGGCCAGTCAGTTTACAGTAAATTGGGCTGCAGTGGTTAATGGTACAGAGGATTGTGCATCCTGTGGTATTCTGCTTAGCTGGGGTCCCGGATGTCAGTGCAGATTAGTGAGAGGTGGTGGACAGCTAGTAACGGATGGGGATCTAGAGCAGAACAGGCTGACTGGCTATCCAAGGGGCTCCATCCGTAGATCTTTATTTTATTTTTTTGTGCGGGGGGGGGAGCTAAAAGAAAGGCAGACGTGGGGTCATTAATGGGTGCATTTGGTAATAGAGAGATGAAGCCACACTTAGGGATGGGGTTTGACATTATCCTAGATAGCTTCCCACCCACATCAGCTTCCTCTGGTTTCACCTGTATTGCCCCACTGGAATCACAGCAAGATGGAACAGGCAGAACAGGGTAAAAAAAAAAAAAAAAAGACTGTAAATGTGCTAAGACCACGTACCAGATATAGACATGGTCCTTAATTGGTACCAAATCTGTGCTAACCAGGAATTCTGCCCAGTTCAGTGCCCAAGAGGCCTTTACAAGCCCTTGGAGAGCCAGGCAAGCTGTTTCCCCCTCTGATCGAACTGGAGAATAAGTTCAGTCCAGATGTTCAGGCTTTGTAACATCTTTTATAAAGTTCCTTTTCATTCTCTGCCTTCAAGTGTTTTCTCTCACCACCCCCCAACCCTGCCAGAAATATTCAGTGAGGCAAATCATGGGAGACTGTCCTCCTTTAAAACATCATTCAGCTTCCTCGATGCTCAGATACCACATTGATGAGCACTGTTTGGATGCTGAGGTCGGAGCTGAATATTGGGTGCAGTCCACTAAGCCTAGCACAGAGATGTCTGGGGAAGAGTTGGGCTCGTGCCTACATGCAGGGGCATCACACTTGCATCTTTTTCTCTGACTTGCCATCACCACCATTTTCTTTCCTTTGTAAGATAAAGGCCTTGTCAGCTCTGTCCCTTTGTACTGCTCCTGGCTGCTGGCTTCCCTGTAAAGGCATGAGCCAAGTTTGGATTTAGCAGTTAGAGCAAAGAGCTGGATGTTCAGACTCCTCCAGGGTTCAGTTCCTCTCTCTACTCAAGACTCACGGCGTGACTTTGTTTCCCACCTCTAAAGTGGAGAGTGATATCCAGCACATGGGGATTGCGCGTCTTAATGACACGAATCAAAAATGCTTTGAAATCCCTGGCTGAGAGATTGTGCAAAAAGGTATATATGGCCTGTCATAATCATGAGGCTAAAATCCAGTAGGAGCAATAATATTGCTTTAGGCTCTGGGAAGAATGAAACTGGCTCAAATCCAGAAGCAAGACTTCTGAGAATCCAGCATGCACGCTCATAGTGAAAATGAAAGCTGAGTTGATTGAGGTAGCAGGCGCTTGGGCCTCACCTCCACATACTGGTCAGGTTGCAGCAAGGGACGTTGAGGTTGGATATTAGGAAAAACGTTCTCACTAGGAGGGTGGTGAAGGGCTGGAGCAGGTTACCCGGAGAGGTGGTTGCGTCTCCATCCTTGGAGGCTTTTAAAGACCTGACTAGACAAAGCCTTGGCTGAGGTGATGTAGTTGGGGCTGGTCCTGCTTTGAGCAGGGGATTGGACTAGATGTGACCCCCTGAGGTCCCTTCAGCCCTCATTTCCTATGATTCTACTGGTCTCCCAGAAAGATTGGAGCTGGGTGTCTTTCTTTTTTCCCCTCCCTCTCTCCATAAATTGAAGACATGTCATTTCTTTTTTGTCCCAGGACATGGTGCAGAGTGAAGAGCACAGATAAACCTTCCACCACTCTACAAGACTACCCCAACTGCCCTGACAACTTCATGCAGCTGGACAAAGCCTGATGCCCTCAGCGCATCCTGCCATGGACGGGGGGAACAGCTATCCACAGCATGAGCACCAGCAGTCAGGCAGTACCTTATACAGTGTGCCTAATCTCCAGGCCCAGCTCGGTGTACCTGCCATGGAGGTGAGAGGGGTTGTTATGGAAGTTGGGGATAAATGGGTTGTCACTAGACGGCTGACGGCATTGTAACATGATGGTAAAGCCTTGGGAAACAGTGTCAGTGTTTACAAGAGTTTCATAGATTCATAGCTGTTAGGGACTGGAAGGGACCTTGCAAGATAAATTGACTTTTTGAAGCTCCTGTCTAAGGGTGGGGTGAAATATTGGTTCCTGGTTCTAGATCTTGGTGGTAAGTGGCCAGTTTGAATCAGGGGAGCAAAAGCAAGGTTGCGATTGGAATGATGTAAATTTAAAGAGCGTTACATCACAGCCTGCTAAGGCAAGAGAGGAGGAATTTACACTGATTGCCAGCTTTCTGTTTGCTTCTATCCCTGCTGCTCCATAAAGCTGGCACTCATTCTAACTTTGCCTTTTTGGGCCCTGCTGGAGGA
Organism: Caiman crocodilus; assembly: GCA_030014935.1. Lineage (NCBI taxonomy): Eukaryota > Metazoa > Chordata > Crocodylia > Alligatoridae > Caiman > Caiman crocodilus. The sequence continues at coordinate 786,623 of JAGPOW010000745.1, read as the reverse complement.
CTGAGTCATATTGTATTTGCAGTTTTGAGCCCTATGCAGGATTGTGTCCCTGTTGTGACCTGTGGTACAAACCCCCAACAAAAAAGCATTATTAATAGCTTGGATTCGAGAGAGTGCCTTCCTGGACTATTGTGTGTTGGTTTCTGTTGTAAGGAATCTCTGCCATTTTCCTTAAGGTTGTGTCCTCTCCTGGGAGGCTGGAAGCAACCTGGTTGCTGGGAGAGGGGTCAGTCCCTCTAGTTGCAGCCCAAAAAGTTGGGTGGAAACAATTGCAAGGGTTTCAACTCAGGTTGTTATGGAGCCCCTGAAAATGAGGTCCCTGCCATGGGGCTTCCCGGGGCTGAAGCAGCCAAACTCGATCCTCATTTCTGAAAAAATGTGGCTTTTGTTTTCAGTGGCCTTCAAACATTTCTTTAACACCCCCTCCCAGTTCTACATGCCTCAGCTGAAATGAGGTGCTTTTCTTGCCACGCCAGCCACCTTTATCTCAGACCCAGGCTTCAGTCCCCCCTTCACTTCCTGCCTCCCTCCCCCTCATGTTTACCAATCTGTAGCCAGGCAATTATAGCTTGGGATCTGCATTTTGCCTTAATTAAAAGAAGAAAAAGCCCAGCTCTCCCCATTTCATCGTGTAAGCCTGCATCCCTTTGGACAGCAAATGACCGACAAAGAGCCTTCTGTCGGAAGCTGAGAGAGGATGTCGCATCTTGTTCAGTAAGCGTGGCCAGTGGAAACTAGCGCTTGCAGCCTGGCATAGCCATATGCACAGGTCCTTGGCATTTCCCTGTACAGGCTAACTCCAAGTTAGAAGATGTAGTATCCAGTTTCCGTGAAGTTTTGAGATTAAGAATAATCTCTGAGGATAATGATCCCGAAACCCTTTGTGGAATGAATGAAAACACACCAGGACCTTCGAGTCAGAAGTGGTGTGTGATCCATGACTACTTCCGCGCTACAGGATGATGAAAAGCCACTTTTTTATGTGGTAAGGGGAGGGAGGTCATAAGATAAGGCTTGAATTCCCAGCTATCAAAGTACATTATCAAAGTTGTAGTTCTGTTCTGGTGTCATTCTTTTAATGGCGTTGTGTTTTCAGAACTCGATGCTGGGTTCGGACTGGTGCGATAACTTCTGGTTACCTGCCCCTTACTCGACTCCATCTTTCTCAAGTGAAACCCAGTGAGTATTGCTCTGTTTTCTGTAATTCTCCATAGACACGACCCCAGTGATTCAACTGTTTCTTCAGTGCTTTCCTTGTTTCACGCAGTAATGGGGAAATAATTGCGTCATGCCGTTCCTGTGGCATTTCACAAACTGCTGCATCTTGGAAAAGCAGCAAACAGCTTCTGTGAAAATATGAGAAACTTTGATTTCATGTGAACTTTGATTTAGGGGGAGAAAAGGCCTTGGGCTATTCTAGATTTGTTACACTAATGGAGTTCATAAAACGTACCATTAGTACAATCTAGCTGTACTAATACATCATGCAGCATGTAGTTTTATATGGACAGTGCAGGGAAAAAGGGAAGGTATTACTGCTTTGGGGAAGGTAAGTGGCACGTTTATGGGTGAAGTGGTATTAAAAGCTATGGCCATGTAGATGATCGGAAGCTAATCATACTTAATAGTATCACCCCTGCTAAATTGAACTCTCATTTTGAATTGTGAGCACATATATTTCCAATATGTGCATGCCCTTAGCTGTGCAAGCTGTAATGTGTTAGGATCAGTGTATTTTTCTCTTGTTGTAATTAGACTCGTTGCTAGTCCTGCCAGGTCTGAGGTGATGAGAGGTACAGGCTGGTGTGAGAAATTGTCACTTCCTTCTAAGTAAATGCTTGCATCCTGTATAGTTAAATCTTGTAAATGGTGTACCTCTAACGGGTTTCAGTGAGCCCTGCCTGAGAGCACTTGATAAGAATTGTGGCTTACATTTTTCCCTTGTAGAGTCGGTGTTAAAACTTCTGCATTGATGTCTTGAAGTACTTTGACCAGTGACGTTTGGGTGGTTCTTTGTGTACAGTGCATTCTGCCTAAGCCTTTGTGAATGCCACTCCCGTGTCCCCTCATTCCCCCGCAGGCCCTTGGCCCTGGTTGGGTCAGAAAGACACAGCTTCTTTGGATTTTCTCCATTTGGGGGAAACTGGTAGCTGGGTGACGTGTTTAATAGCTGTGCAGTGTGCTGCCGGAGATTGGAGGCTGAGATTGGGGGTACCAAAGGCTGAATGCTGGGGAGGCACACAAATGGATGTCTTGTCACTTCGTCAGGGAAGTAACATCCATTTTTGGCTTCTAGTGAGAGGGTTGTCTGGGCAAAGGGGGGAGCTGGTGGAAGAATAACCAAAAATGTTCAAATAGGCAAAACTGAGCAAAGGTGTTTGCTTCTGGTTGAGTCCCTTTGGTGCCATCCAGGGGTGCAAGGCTTTTTGCTCAGCCTCTCGCCTAAAGGAATTCAGTGTCTGAAGAAAGCAGAGAGCGTCATTCTGATGACCTCCTCTCTTGGTCTTAAGCTGCGATTCCCAAGCCGATCGTCAGTTTTGAAAACCTAGCTTGCTTCATTTGGCTAAAACCAGTGCTTTCTCTCTGTTTTCTTCTCCCCTCCTCATTCCACCTCAGGGTGGGGGGCAGGTTAGCTAGCAATTAAAGGCTGGACAGAATCACAAAGCAGACTTTGCCAGGAGATTACCAGAACCCTGTTGTATGTGTGGCAGACGGCGTCAGGCCTCCTTAGTTACTCTGCACCTTGCCAACATGAGCCAGAGTTATTGAATAAGTTGAGTCCCCCTGCCCGGAGCTGGTCTGTCAGTGCTTGGAAGAGGGTGTGCTTTTGAAGCCGATTCTTGTAAATTAGACTTTCTGACTCCTCCAGGGAGCTGTAACTGAATTTCTGTGCTGCTGTATTGAACCACAAGGTTAGCTGGGATTTATCTATCGGGTTTTTTTTTCTTCTGCTGTTTGACCACTTGCTTTATTTCTATCCTTCACTTTCTCACTGTCTTAGTGCTAGTCTTAGCATCCATTGTGCTGGCGACGTTATTTATTATACCACTGGCCCTGCCAAGATTGAAGCATGTACATCACTTGACGTGCACAGATTAGACCCATTGACTTCACTAGCACTGCACATGCATGCCAAGTTATACATACATGCATCTTTTCAGGATTGAGGCCTATCATAGCACTTGCTTGCTAGGGGAGGCTCTGGTTAATGGTTGCTGTTTTAGCTTCCTCTTTTCAGTTGTTCAGCTGAGACAAAAAATGACATTATAGATGATTTTGTGTGTTTGCTTACCTTATAACTGGTCCTTTTTTGGATAGCTTAAACAACAGCATCTTGATGCCCATCTTGCTGGAGTCATCTGACCCCAGCAGTCTTTCCTTTCCAAATGCACTGGGGCTGGACCTGATGATCTATAAAGTCCTTTTCAGCCCCTAACAACTATAAAACTAAGTTGAGGTGTGGAGGACATGCTTATTTAGGGACCCCTATTTCTGCTCTCCCATTTGTTGGGAAAGGTGTTGGATGGAGCTGAGAGCAAACATGCTTTTCTTTCTCCTCCTGCCTGTCTCTCTTCCTGGTATGCTGCTGTTTGCTGCATGCTTATCTTGAATTTCAGCTCAATAGCTGGTATCACTGCTAAAAAGCATGATAGGTTTTGAGAGAGAGCTTGGCAGCCTCAGCAAAGCTGCACAAAAAGTACTGTTCAGTACTTAAAGGAAGCCAGCTGGAAGAAGGGAAGAAAATAGAAAGTTTCCCCTGATCCATCAGTTACAGAATCCTTCGAGAGATTACGTGTAACCTTCATAGGTACACCAAAGCCTGCTATCTCATAGTAACGCTGACCTAATTTTAGTACTGCAGGTGGAAGACACCTTGTGAAACAAGTAAAAATACAGCAGGGCCAGCCCTGGGGAGGGAGTGAATCTGAACCAGCTCTGCCCTTGTGCGGGCTCCTCTAGAAGCAGTCTTGTTTGCAAGTGGCTATATTTGGACGTGGCTTATTCTCCCTGCAGCAGCTTTGTCCTGAAGCAGGTTTTTCCTGTTTACTTACCAGCTTTCAGGCTGCAGAGAATGTGGTTCAACAAAGATAGCAAAGTTTGCACCTTTTAGAAGCCCTTGCAAAAGGTTCCAGTGCAATAAAAGTTGCTCCAGCTCAGTCTCAGATGGGGAAGTGGATCAGGAGGGACTTTACATAGAAAAATGTAGTATACATTTAGTATTTTTTAAGGCAGCCATCTGTCTTGTCTCTGGGCTCTTGCTAGAATCCTAAACATGATACTTAAGATTGCATTGCTGTGAATAAAGTATCTCCATTGATGCCAGTGGTATTTATGTTGGTATAACTCCCTTGTTGTCAACTGAGTTAAATGTGCCAGACCACCGGTGTACAGTCTTTCTCAAAACTGGAAGCAATGCTTTCCTTTCTCACTTCCCCACTGTCTTGGGATAAAAGTGGTTGTGATAATGAATTGTGGATCAGACATTGGAAGAACATTTGGTGCCATCTGACAGGGATGAAGGGAAGGGCTGAGCTGGGTGTCAGCTCTGTAGCCAACAGCCCATGGCTGCTGAGCCCTATTACTGCTGATCCATGGAGGGGGAATATCAAAGCATGAATGCCAGACAAAGTGCAAAGAAGCAGTCTCGGCTGCAAGCAGGGCAGACACCAGTAAGGGCTTCAGATGCCAAAAGGACATTCGCAAGCAGCTGGGACAAGGAATGTAGCGGAAGCAGGATATCAGAGTTGTTCAAACAAAGGTTGCTGTAGCCGGCTGCTAAGTGACAGAGAAACCACCTGCTGGAGGGATCAGCTGTGCAGCACATGTCGCCACTAACGATGCTGCTGCAACTTGGAGACTCGCTTATTGAGGATGTTGGCAGAACCGAGGACACAATCAAGAGTTTAAACTCACTTTCTTGTTGGAGAAATAAGCCTCTCCTGAGAGCAGCTGGCTGGATAGACATCAGATGATGTAGGCAAGTCCGGCTTAAACTGGTGTGTATTGCTCAGAGGCCTTGGTGTGGGTAAACAGCTTTATTCCTCACTCTCCTTAATCAATTGGCTGCACGAGTATCTCCTTCCAGACTGTCTCTGTCTCTGTATCTAGCTCTTCATTAGAGTCTGTAGCCCCAGTCTTCCTTGACTTTGTCCGAGAGCTTGTCCATATCTTCAGTGCCCGTCAAATGCAGAGATTTTCTTATTCAGCGTTTGGCAAGTCTCTGTTCCAAAAGCATCTCTCAGACCCACTTGCACTGCTCTTACTAACAGTGTTGAGCTCATTTTGTACTGCCAATGCTGCCTGGAGGGCTAGGGTGCAACAAGTCTTTGCCCTGTGCCCTGAAAGCTGACAGCTGGGGGCTCTGCCCACTGAAGAGAGAAGTTCCTGAGTTGATAGTGCCCTTCCTCTGTCGAGCAAGCGTGTTATCAGCTGGCCTGAACTCCATATAAGCAAAAGCTGCATGATCTTCATTCCCAGCTCCTCATATTATAGCTGTCAGAGATGAAAGGAATATTTCAGGGCCTCCGGCTTATCCTTTCAGCAAGGGCAGGATAATTCTTCACAGCAAAATAGCTAGTACTTGGTTGTTGATTTAACATCAGCAACGTGCTTTGCTGTATCTGCTGTGTAACAAAACTGCCCTTTCCCAGCTGTGGTAAAAATTGTCAGCTCCACAGAAGATGGACTGAAACCCCTGGAGAAGTCCAGAGCTGGGGACCACATGGTGGGTGAAAGTCTCATTTGAAGGTCTCAAGTTGACCTGCTTCCACTCCACTCCCAAGATTAAATCCATCCTAGGTTTATAAATGTCCTTTTTCTTTAGAGCCAAATCTTTGAGCATGGTCTGAGTGGCTCAGTTTGGGTGAGGAATGAGGCATTTCCCTAATACATACTTCTTTGGAAGAACACACAGGTCAGTGAGAATGAGTCTTTCCATTTCTCTGCTTGTTCATTTTAGATATGATTAGCTGTTTACAAAAAAAAAAAAAAAAATCACATGCTTTGAAAGTGGCTCCAAATACCTCCTTTGGTCCGGTACATGTGTTGCAGATGAAAACTGCATGTTCTGGAAGTGTGGATGAGTGAAGCTCGCTATTGAAAGCAGAAATGCAACCTCTGTGGTAGAGGCGCACAGCTGATCTGCTCCAGCCTGGCAGCCCTTGCTCCTGTCATTCAGAATGATTCACAAGTTAAGGTAGTTTGAGTGGAAAAGGCCCCTTTTTCATTAATCTGAACAGACACGGCATCTCTCACTTCCTCCACCCCGAAGAAATTGTAAATGCCAAGCAGACTGGTCCAACTGCTCAGATGGTTAACACTTGTTGCAGTCTCACCTGAGAGCTACCTCTAACCAAATTGTCTTGTAATTAGGCTGAACAGTAAGTGATGGTGTCTAATTTGCAGGCTCGTAACAATTAGTCGGGTCTGGACCAGCAGCTCAGATGATTTTAAGGGCTCTCCCTGAATCTGATTTGCATACTGCAGTCCCGTTAGTTGATGCGAGTCAGAATCGGGATGTTAACATAATCATTGCTTGAACCCAACTGCCTCCCACGTGGCTCCAGCTGTCGCTGCCCTGAAGGGTCTGGGCTGGCAGCGGGCCCCGGAGCTGCTGCTCTGATGGCAGGGGGCCGGTTTCGTGGCAGGGCAAGGTGATGCCTCCCTGGGGCTCAAGGGGCCTTGGTGGCAGGGCATGGATTTCTGGGGGGGAGCTGATGGTGGAAGACGGGTGCCCCATGATTGATTCTCTCCCCTTCCTAATCAAGGTGTGATTAACACTTATGCTGGAAGATTATAATTTGCTTTTTTGGGCTTGTGGGTAAGAAGCTGCTTCACTGCCTTGCTGCAGTATGTGACAGTGTTGGGAGGGAGGTGGTAGCAATTTATAAGGTGGTGAGAGGAGCTTTCTGCTGCTCCTTTTGGCTCTGTCTTCTCTTCACTGTTGTGGCAGAAGGGGAGGATGTGAAGGAGAGAACTGTGTGCTCATTTGCACATCACTATGCCGGGTGGGAAGCCAATCCTGTGTGCATGTCTTCTCGCTTGGGCAAACTCTGCTAATGAACAGCTAGGTACGTGAGACTCTTTAGTAGCTTAATAGTACTTTGGCTGTCCAGTACTTCCCATTTCCTCTCTCAGATTTTTTTTTTTAGTGGCTTGAAGCCCATTTCTATGGGTGCTGCAGCCCGGAGGTCACAAAGAACACAAACTTTCCATAGAAACGTGTCAGTCAGAGCATGCAAAGCCTTTAAATAGCTATAACATGAAAATGTATTTAGGTGAGGATTGCCCAAGCCTTTTGAGTGAACATCTTTTACAGGAAAGCTGACCAGGCACATTCCTTTGCCTTCCAGAAACCAAAGAAAGAGTTAACATGTGCAGTGTCTGTGATAGCAAGTGCTATGGAGGGCAGAGGCTACCCCCTGGGAAGAATGAAGGGAATAGTTATGCTTCTCTTATTTCCTAACTCCTCCTACCTGCCTCATTCAAAGGAAGTGAACTGTGGGAGAGTTGGGTGCATTTTCTTCTCCAAGAACCTGGTATCAGGAGACCTTTGCTTTGTACACCAGCTGGTGTGACCCAGAGATTGTGGAATGGCAATCAGATAATGATGATAAGGTCAGAAGTGATTCATCCCCATACAATTTCCTGGCTTAATAATTCTGTGCACAGTTGTAGGTCTCCATGTCTCTAACGTCCACGTTTCCAAGCTATAGCACTCCTGATCATACGTCTGATCATAATGCGTCCATGCTAGCTGAGGGTTGTTGTCTGTCCTTGCATTTGTCCCAAGTGCAAGGGTTGAATTTGTCTGGCTCTTTCTTGCTTTGCAAAATGGTCAGCGGTGGAAGCTGCAGGGGGGGACGGACCTGTGGGTTCTGCTGAGTGAAGGAGGGTTCAGGTTTGAGATGCCTTTTGTGAGACTTACAAAAGTAGCATGCAAGGCTGAGGCCTCCGTTGTGCCTTCCAAGCATCACTTTGATGTCTCTCACTGTGTGGCATTGAGATTGATGATGAGATCAGGTGTTACAGGCTCATAATTCAAAAGCACAATTTTTACAAGTATCTGACAGCTGAGTTCTTGGTCTCCTGCCTATGGTACAACTTGGTGGAATACTGCACTGGCTTTTGATCCATTGGAGGAGAAGATCACTGGTTGGCTCTGTCTTTTTATCCTATAAATGTCCATGCTGCATATATTAAAATTAGTCTATTGCCTGAATCAGCCCTGAAGAACTAGTCTACCATACAATGTGGACAGTGAAATGAGTTGGGGAAACTCAGGACTGTCAGGAGCTAACTACTTTTCTTATCTCTTTGCAGGCAATATTTTAATACCACTTCTGATTATTACATGAATTCCATCAGCAGACAAGCTTTCCCAGAGACAAACTATGCATCTGTGGACACTGCTGACTTCTTACCAAAAAATGGTGATTTTTCTCAGGTAGGCATCTAGCCTTCTGGAACTTGCTATCTTCAGATGAATTTCCTATTATGTGATATGGGATCATCCTTCATTATTCTTTATGCTAAAAAGGAATGAGGAGACACTGTGGTTCTTGCTTGCACCTTGGATTTGGGTACACGTGGGACACTGTAGGACTGGTGCTTTAGTATTATTTCATTGGGTTGGAAACGGTTTGGAGGAATTCAGGTCAGTGTGACGCATGCTACCTGTTGGTAAATTAATGCATCATACACACCAAAGGTGGGGGAAGGGGAAGTGGAGAAAAAGCACAATTGCCAGGAAGGGTGTAGGAAGGTGTTAGTGAAAGAAGGCCCCAATTAGTTAAGCCGTCCCTTAATTGCTTCTGTTTGGGTCCTAGAATTTTCTTCACTTACATGTGTTGCATGGGCTGTTATCTTGCAATGTAGAAGGGTCGAGTTCACAAACAGTGAAGCTTTATAGGAGTGTAAATCCCGTAGAGTTGCACCTTTCAGGGACATTACGAAGTCCAGCCACTCCTCCCTCTGAAGCATGCTTCTGTGGGCCAAGAGCGAGAGGATCTGCAGTGCAGCTGCCGTCCTAGTTTGTTTGGTATCTTTGAGGACTAGTAGACTTGCTCGTCTCCCTGGGGATCTCGTTGGTATGAACTGAGCTCAATGGGAAGGGTTTGAAATGTCAGACTTGGCTCTGGCCATGTCTGCCAGGAAGGTTGGTCAGCAAAGACTGGGAAACGACTTAGCATGTGACAGAGCTGACTAAACTAAGGAAAAAGTGGTTAAATCCCTCCCAGGGGTTCAGAGGCATTAGCGGTGTCTGGCTGCGGGAACTCTTTGCATTAGCTTGTCCCAGCGGACCACACCGGGATGCATGTAAACAAAGCTAGAGTGAGTTGCTCTGCTGATCCCTCAAGACAACAGCTCAATTGAGGTTAATTCCAGATTCCCAACCCCTTGGTTTGGTGAGTGGATTAAACCACCCATTATTCAGCGGGAAGCCTGCAGTGTGTTACATTTGGTACAGCTTCGTCACCTGAATGGGCGTATGCCACTGCACTCTTTCTGTATGATCTCAAAATGCTGTGTTGAGAGAATTGCAGCTCAAGGAAAATGGTGCGGACGAATCCAGCCGGGCCCAGTTAGTGCTTCAACTGTTCCCAGTCTGCTTGCATCCCCAGCCAACTGGGTCTGACTCTCCTTAGTCTCCTGTTCCGTGCACCGTAGCAGAATCCCAGCCGTGCTGGTGGAAGCAGCAGTCTCTCAACTGCACAGCCTTTAGGAGTGACCATCAAGGAAAGGGTGGGATTTTGAAGTCATGGCAAAGTCAAGTGAGCGTTCAGCAGCTGCTACTGCAGGAGACTGACTGAGTGAGGGAGCATGTCCAGATTTGGAAAAAACCACCCCTGCTGAAGACTTCTAAGAAAATTAATAATGTTTGTAGCTGTTGAGGAAAAGATAAAGGGAATCAAATCTCATGCTTCAAGATGCAAACTGCTTGAGGGTCAAGTAGGATTTCACCTGTGTTCAGCTGTATACAGTTGATTACATAACATGCTGGGCAATTCTATGTCCAAAGGCAGGATACTTGAGCTGCCTGTATGCTCTGGTGTGGAAATGCCCCATGATACCTAAAAAACTAGCTTTTGCTACGTGGCTGTTGCTTCTGTTTGTCCCAGACATTCAGAATTACCATTTTAGCAATTTTTGGGTGTTTTCCTTGACATGCATTGAAGACACCTGGTCTCGAGCAGGGAGTGCTGAGCAGTTTCTGAAAAGCGTGTTCCCCCTCCAAGGTGTCCCGCTGACACTGGTGCCTCAAACCCTGGTCACTCCTGAAACATGGGTCTAATTTTTATGTTTTGTTACATGTGCAACCAGGGAGGCCTCTGGTCTTAAACCAGCTGGGTTGCAAAACCCCCACAGCCTCTTATGGAATTTGGGAATTGGCTGCTTCTTATGCGGCTCTTGTCTCGTTCATTCTCTCAATTTTAGCTGAGAGAGAATCGGAGGGACCCAGTTCAGAACTAAGTAAATGGGTATGTTTTCTTTTTCTTCATCCATGTGAAGACTGACACATTCATCTGGTCTCAGTAGGCCAGTGAATTCACTGTGCGCCCTCCAATACACCCATAAAACCTCCCTGGCATCAGTGTGCAAGGGAAAATGATCTCAGAATCTGGCTGAGCGCTTGTGTATCATGCCCTAGCTGTGCTCTGCCAGTTTGAAAAACAATATTTCAGCAGACCCACTAAACTGCTGTGCACTTCATCCAAGCAGCTTTTTCCCTCAGTAGCTGCCAAAGACCAAGATACGTGTATAAACGGAAGCTTTCTCCTTTATAATCAGCCTCTTCCTCTCGTGATTCATTCAGGGATGTCTCGGCTGCTTGCTTTGTTGCGAACAGCAGTCTCACAAATGTGGGATTATAACAGTAAATAGAGCAGGAAGAGTTTGTTGACCGTGCAAGAGGAACCATCTATTCACCGATATCAAAGCAGCAAATAAAAAGCAGTGCAGTAATAAAGAGGAGAGTAAATTTGGCACTTCCTTCATCTCTCTGAAGAATGGGACCATATCTATTATGCAAACACAGATTCAAATGTGTTGGACTCCACCTAGCTCTGTGCTTCATTGTTGGGTTTCTTTTAGTGCATCTCTGAAGACACTACAAGCCTGCAGAGGATTCAACTTATTGGGAGCCAACCGTTGGCACGCAACTGCCCAAAGCAGAGTTGCTGTAGGACCCAATTTGTACCAGTATAGTTTAGCGCTTAAACAGTGGTGGACTGCATCATGGGGGGTTGCTGTTAATAGAGGCTTGATCTATGCAGTGGTGCAGCTACTAAGGTGGAAGCTCACCAGTGGTGGTTACTGGAACAAAACCCTGCTGTTGACCAGTACTCCATCTGATAAAATCAGTAGCTACGCTGATCCAAAATCTGTAGAGCTTGACTTTCTGCAGAATGTGGGAGACTTGAGACAGGACCGGGAAGAAGCTTCAGCTTGGAGGCCTTTTCAGTAAAACACACATGGCTCTGGTGGTAATCATTTGCTGGGTTTCATGGGCAGTAGGCTTTGTTGTCTCTTATTGTTGCGTATGCAGTGTCTTCAGTCAAAGGAATTTGCCTTGGGTTGAGAAATTGGGCAGGAAGCTCAAGAAATTGGAATGCTGGATAAAAAAAAATATTGGCCCGTGTGTTTGTTGTTTGATGTCCAGCGTATCCATAATGGGTTCCTACTTTTAATGTTGTGTACAGTACAATAATGGTCAGGACCAGGGCCCTGTTTGAATAGGAGCTCTGTGGGCATATCTGAAGACACCATCTCTGCCCCGCAGAGCTCACAGT
>JAGPOW010000745.1:757580-774425 GCA_030014935.1 Caiman crocodilus | reverse complement strand
GTAGCCTGCAGGAGAATGGAAAGCAGTGTCAGATATGTGAGCATGTGCCCGCTGCTTCTTGGGTTGGTTTTCTTGTTCACTTGTTTCCAGTTCTCCACCATCATAGACACTGACCTTCAAATGAAGAGGAAAAGTCTTTCTTGTCCTGACACTTGAGTACATCCTTTACCTCCTAGAGATTCACGCCTACCTTGCTGTTCTTTAGAAATAGTTTTGTGTGGCTCTCTGGCTTTGACCTAGCTTGGCCAACAGTCCCGCTCAGCTTCATTCTCACCTTGGGACAAGGATCTCCTGATCCTTGATTGTTTTTTATTTCATGACCTGTTTCTTTATCCAAGTATTTCTCCACCTGACATGAGCAATCTAGTTTGAGGTCTCCAACACTCATTCCATAAACTTGTGCTGTATCCTTCTTATGCTTTACCTTCAGCTGGCAAGAGATCCCTATTTTAAACCTTGCCCTGTTTGTGCTTTATCTTGCATCCCCTTTGATACCTTTGTATTGCTCATTTTCAGCATGCTCTGCACTTTGCAGGCAAAGCTCACCATCCCTGTTCCAAAGTTCTCATTCTCTAAATAAAACTAATCACAGATGTGAGTAACCAAATGATAGTCCTCTGTTAAAGTTACCCAGGCATTACTTTTGCCATATTCTTCTCTCCCTCCTCTGATGTCACCCTGCTGATAGTTTTGGCAGAACTGGGTGCTAGGGATATTGGTCAAAACATCTTCATTTATTAAATCTGCTAGCGAGCCTGTTGGTTCAGGAGGTCTTTGGTCTTGTCAGGAGTAGATGGATTAGAATGTAAACCACTTTGCTTCTTTCTAGGTAAAAGCTCAGAGGCCAGTTTGGAGTAGTTGTGCTCTTGTTTCAAATGCAACATGGCGAGTCAGAAGGGTTGTCCCACTTCCTTAAGTGCATGGACAGGTCTTCTGTGAGGGTTGACTGGGGTCCTGAGCTATCCTGATGATGCCCAGTTTTATTAAGTCTCAGCCAGTTGTGCTGGCCTGGGGTGAGTGCCAAACCAAAGTTTTTGTGGGTGACTCTGGGCTAGCAGGCAAGGTAGCCACAATGCAGCAAAGTCAGGAAAAGCACCTTTGCAGATTATCCCTGGGGTTTTGAATGCAGTGTGGAGCTGATACTTGTGATGCCCAGTCTCAGTCCTGCTGTCTTCCTTGCGCTGCACAAGTCCAGATTTGTCCTTGTGGAGTTCAGCTTCTTTTCCTCAGGCGTTTCTAAACCAGATGAAATGGTCTTGGTTTGGGATTAAGGCTCAAGCGTGAAGCTTGCAGATGAGGTAGGCGAGCTGTTTGCAGGGCTGTTCTTGCTGTGGACTTTGATATTTTGCATTTCCTTTATTGGCAATAAGGCACCTTTCATGTTAGCTTCCAGATCAAAAGCACTGGTTTCTGTTGGTCTGCACTGTGTTCCTTGCTGTGGCTCTCAGAGCTCTCCCCTTGTTCATTTTTATTCTGCTTTTCTCCTTGATCCTGCTTTTGTCAAGAACGAACAGCTGATTGAAGTTCCCCTCAAATCTGTGCTGGCAGTTTGATCCCTTTCATTTTGCAGTGGTGATTTTTGAAAGCTTTTCTTGCCACATCTTAGTCAATGGTTGAGGTTATAGGCCTCGTTACAGAGCTGATCTCAGTTATTTTGAACACTTCTAAATTATTAGTTATCTGTCCCTGGATACATGCACCTATCTGCCTCTGCCTATAACAGCTAGAGCGAGCCAATCTTTTTTTCCTCTAGTAATACACAACATAACAGCAGGAATTGAAGAATGCTTCTGCATAAGATGCCACAAAAAGGCTCATTTATTAGCTTCTATCAGTCCTCTTACTGAAGATTTTCACATGCTTCTCTAGCTGTGTGTGCATGATGGCCTGGGACTTTCGGGAGATTCCAGCAGATAGTGTGACTCAGTGATGTTGCTCTGTGCAGTAAAGCAGCTCAAACGACTTTGAGCAAGACTTCTTATTATCAAATTTTGCTCCGATTTATAAAAAGTTTGGCAGATCACTTGTGCCCAGGATAGTAGTTTTATCAGTCTCAAATTGGATGCAGCGCGGTCTCACAACATGCAGGCTTTCCCAGCTATTCACCTCGATGCTGATTGACATTGCAGGTGTGTATTCCTGGATATCTCTACCGATGCTTTGTCAGTCTTCAGTGTTCTCCAGAGCCATGCTGCCTATTACCCTGATTTGGGTTAGAGCTGAAGGGCTTTCAAGAGTGTTTTAGTGAACCAGTCAGTCTTTGGGAACCTGTCAGCTGTTGATTTTTGCTGATCTTTCTACGCTTTCTTTGCTCTGAGGCTTTGTTAATATCTAACAGTCTCAATGCTCATTGGAGAGTGTGTCATAAACATTTGTGGACAGATCCCATCTGCTCCCAGAGGGTCCGTGGGTTTAATTTACTCCCTGCTTTAACAATCCTGGGGTTAAAAGCAGGGACTGGAAGTATTGTGTATAAGCTGCTGCTGCTTTGGAGATGCCAAAGGAAAGGATTTGGGCCTTTCTGCTTTGCCTTTTTTTTTCTCCCACCTTTTGCTGGTCAACTGTGGAAATGGGAGGGTGCTGGGGACAGCTACATTTGGCCAGATCCTCCCATCTAAGTGTGAACGTGAAACGCAATTACAGACACTGGCATGGCTAAATGAGCATGGCACCCTCTGACCAGTCCCTTGAAGCCAGACCTGGAGTGTGGGGTCTTTGAGAGAAACGGGCTGGGCCAGGGGTGCTCAACCTCCGGCCCGTGGGCCAAGTGCAGCCTGCAGAGCCTTGGCATCTGGTCTGCAGGGCTCCCACGGCTTGGGAAATTTGCTGGCAGGGGACCAGTGGCATTAATACTGCCGTCCCTCCCCGCTGCCAAATTCCCGAGCCCCGCATGGTGGATTGGAGCCAAGTCACATCCCCTTCTCTTTGCACTGCCGGATTGGGGTTTGGCCATGCCTCTTTCCCTCCACACAGCTGAGTTGGTCCACCCTTCTTCCCTTCCCCACCTTATTGGGCTGGGCCAAAGCCCCCTTCCCCCATGCACCAGGATTGGGAATGAGCCATACCCCCTACGGGTCTGGGCCATGGCCCCCACCACCACCTGCAGGACCAGGTGGGGGCTGAGACCAGTCCTACTGCAGGACACGTCTGGATCGGGGCCAGACTGTCTCCCCCACAACCCCGCTCTGCATGGCCCCACTGCATCCACCCCAGGCACTGGATTGGGACCACCAGCTGGATCCAGCCCAGAGACAGACCGGGCACTGGCAGTTCAGCCCACCAGAGATAAAGGTTGGTCTTATGTTCCATGCTGGTGAAGCCAGCACAGCTCTCTGTTCCCCCCAGCCTCGAGGACTGAACTTGCTAATGTCCTTGAGGACAGGCACTTCTTCAGAACCTTTTCCCCAGTTTACTGATCTCGCGCTGACCCAGATGCCAAGCTGTTAAACATTAACAGCCTCAGCTCTCTTCCCAGAACGTGCACTTCCAAAGAGAGGGTGGGAAATTCCACTTATGTCTGGATAAGATCAGATGACTGATGCCTCTTTCTAGGTGACTACTTAGGAAAGTACCTGTCTTTACCACACTTGGACAGTGACTGGGGTGGTATGAAGACCTAGCTAGACGTGTTGCTATAAGAACAATGCTGGGCAGATCTGTGGTGTTGAAAGGAGAGCATGAGGAGCTCACTCCAGCCTTCTGTAAGCAACTCGTTCTTGTAAAATATCCATGGATTTGGGTGGAAGGGAGAGCAGCGTGACTGTGTGCAAGAGATCTTGTGTTGCCATCACACGTGTGCATGTATAGTTCACTCTTCTGTGCACAGTCACTTAGATAGGAGAGCTAAATGCACCTGTATCACTGCCGGCCTCCCTGTGTTCTTCTTAGACACCTGCTTTTCCATGTCATCTCCTGTGGGGACTTGCAAGAGAGAGCTAGAAAAACCTCTTCCCTTTGGCTGATTTGGAGCGAAGCTTAGTGGGCGTATGCAGGCATTGTCTTAATCTTATTTGATAGTGATCTGTCTGCCTCCACCCTCAGGAATCTGCCGGACGCTGGTCTGCGCTGCGGTGGGATTCCAGCCCGGCCTCGGGCTGCATTAAACCTCCAGGCTGGCTGTCTCTTTAAAGGGTTTTCCAGGAACGCACTTGATGGTGGAAATGGATTGACGTGGTCTAAAGAGCAAGCCCCTAATGAACCCGTTGAGGTATTTGCCCTGTAATGCTTGTTTTACTGGCGATAGAAAGCAGCTGGGAGCCTCAAGCTTGTGGCACCTGAATTTGTCCATCTGTGGGGGCAGAGGGTGGTTCCTTCACCCTTGCTTTGGATAGGTCCCTCATCTTGGCCTTCTGGCTAGGTTTGCCAATGCGCTGTTGTCAGAGGAAGGGGCAGGAACGGACATGGCTATGTTTTGGGCAGTTCTGGGAATTGTTCAGATTACATCAGTAATGCAGTCAATTTAGCAAGGCCATCTGAGTTTTCCTGTGTGTCCTAAGTGGCTTGCGTGGATGGAAGAGGAGATTGTCCCTGCATGCTCAGAACCGGCCCCTTGTGAACTCGAATTTTCAGTTTGCTTCCTCACCAATTTTGTCACTGCCTTCTGGCTGGCTGATTCATCTTTGCTGGTCTGCTGGCATCCTTTACATAAACATGTAGATTTAAATAAGGCTCAGAAAGTAGCTGAGGCCAGTTAAGGGTTGCTGGAGCTTGGGAAATGGGAGCTAGGGGGCATTTTGGGGCCTGTGGTTATTCAGCTCCATGGGATAAGGATGGGACGAGGCAGGAATTGCATAGCATGTCTCTGGTGGTGGCAATGGTAGTGTAGGGCTCCATCAAGATCTACTCATTTCTGTCTGTCTGAGGGCTCCTCCTGTGAGGCAGGCCTCGGCTATGGGATGGGAAGGGAATAAAAACTAAATAGCAAGTTCAGTCCTTGAGGCTGGGGGGAACGGAGAGCTGTGCAGGCTTCACCAGCATGGAACAGAAGAGAAATAAGTCTCTGTTTTGGATATGCCCATGCTGCAGCCCCATTTTAGACCTGGGGGAAGCTAACGTGATAGCCTGCCTTTCTCTGCTCCAGCTAACGTGATAGACTGCTCCAGCCTAAAGACCAAGTGCTCTACAAGCAGGGATGAATGTAGCTGTAGTCGGCTTTCTGATTGCCCTTGCACAGACTGGGAAACAGGCCCATTGCTGGGAGCCAGCAGCGGTGGTGAGAGTGGAACGCAGGAGCTCCTGATACCTGGTCTCAGTAGTTGTAAATGGAGAATCATCAAGTTGGGTGCATTTTCAGTAGGATCCTGTGGGGATCAGTCCTTGACCCCGTCCCAGTTGATGTTTTTATTAGTAACTTGGAAGGAAATGTAAAGTAATTACTGATAATGTTTGCAAAGGATCCAAAGATTTGAAGCATGGTAAATAATGAGGAGGACCAGTCACAGATGCAGTGCTTTGTGTAGCTCAGTGAGCCGAACTCAGTTGGCATACGCTTCTGCGGTACAGCTGTGTATAATGTCATACATCTAAGAAGAACCTGTGTGGGTTCTGCTTCCAGGATGGAGTCCTTCATCCTATGAAACCAGGACCCCGAAAAAGGCCTGGAGGTCTTGAGGAATGTGTTTGGTAGCCGGGCTGGCCTGAGACGACAAGAAATGCAAAACTCTAGAACTCTTGGTTCAGAGATGATTTTTTTTTTTGTTACCTTTTATTAGATCAACTAAGAAATAGCATCATCTCTGAACCAAGAGTTCTAGAGTTTTTTGCATTTCTTTTTAGAGGTCTTGATGAGCATCTGCTAGATGTGAGCTCTGTGTTACTCACAGACCGAAAGGTGTAGTACCCTCAATGCGATCCTTGAGTGTAGAAATGGAGGACTGTCAAGCGGGGGGGGGCTCTTAGCTTTGTTTGACCTGGTGGTTAAACTACCAGATGGGGATACTGTGCCCAGTCCTGATGTCTACAATTCAGGAAGGAGGCTGCAAAACTTGAGAGGGTTCGGAAACGAGGCACAAGACTGATCAAAGGATTGGAAAACAGGCCCTGCAGCGAGAGACTCCAGGGACACAATCTGTTCATCTTCTCCCAGACAAAGTTCGGCGGGGAAGAACAACACCGTTTATCCAGGGGTGTTGCGTATTCCCCATTATGGAAGGCTTTTGTTTAACGTAGGATCTTCTTTTGAAAGAGATGCTCTAGTTTCAACAGGGCAGGACAAAGGAGGTCAGGCTGGAGGATCGCATTGATTCTTTGTCTTTGTAACATGCGAACCACAAGGTCCTGTTTCCTCTCTCCTTATTGCCATGCACCTTTTCATCACAATTAAAGCCACCCCCAATTGCAGCAGAAATAGGGGAAAAAACCCTGCATTTTCCCTCCCTAAACGCGTGGACATGCACAAACTCTCGCAAGCCTTTCTGCAGCATCACTCGCAACCTCCAGTCATTGCGAACCACAGATACTGTATTTATTGCTTTTGAAGCTGCTGTTCCCTGCTACCGTGAACTTGCATTTACCCTTGAGATCAATGACATGCTGATGGATAGTGAGCCCAGGTTGCCTTGTGCAGGACAGGGCAGCTGGCTGGTCTCTAGTTGACTTTGCCAGTATTTTCCTCCTTACTGCAGTGGAATAATTGAAATCTCAATTTTTGCATGTGGTGGAAACTTCATTTTCTTTTTTAAGAAACAAGCTCTTGAGAGCTTTTTGGTTGGTTAATAAAACCCTTTCTCGGCTTTCAAAGGGTTGCTAAGGGAATGCGTTCCACCGCGCAGAAAAGCTGAACATGATATAGGTAAGGGCAGGCAGGGGGAACCCTAGGTTATAATCATCTCTGCGTTAGAATTTGCAGGACTTGCATTTGTTTATTGTGCCTTGAAATTAAAGCAAGTCAGAGAGCAAATTAGATCAAGCAGACTCTCAATGGTCTACTTCACGTAGAAGACCAGCAGCATTACGTTTGTCCAGCGCGTGCTCCGATGGACACCAAGCCGAACTCGGATTCTTCCCCTGCCTGGCAGTGTGTATGGCTTGTGTGACCTCTTAAACCAGCGCTCCTCTGAGGGCTTTCTTCCATATGCCACTTTGCCTGTGAGAAGACTTTTATTGCACCTTGTGTATACAGCGGACTCTCCTGGGTTTTCTGGAAAGGATCTGTGGACAATTGCTCAAGAACCAGAATGCAGCCCTGGATCTCTAGTGAATGTCATGGGAAAGGATCCTCATGACTGCACAAGCATCCTTTGATACTGTTGTGGCGGCTCTGGGTGGACTGGTGGTTTTACTGGCACAGAGCTCAATACAAGGTCATCGGGTTGGGTTGCCTGGTGTTCCCTCCCTCTGCGGTTCAATTCAGTTCCTTGAGACTTTAGTACAGACACCAAATTACACAGGCGGGATTTGTTCCACTGGTCAGTCCGACCTGGCCCCCAGTATTCGACAAGTCTTGCCTAATGATTTTATTACAACAGCACCACTGCTGTAATAGCTGGCTGTTAGTTTAAGTGGCTTATTTTAGGAGACTGGCATTTGTGCATGGATTTATAGCATTGCGTAAAAACACAGTCCATCGAAGCTTTATGCACAAGGTATTGTCGCAGTCTTCTGCATTTCCAGCACCAGGTGCGGGGGTGTGTGGAAGTGACCCATTTCCCTGGTGCATGTTGATTGTAGCTCTTGATAACAGCACAGGCTAAGGTCTCTGTGTTTGTAAGTGGGGGCTGAGGTGTGGCCCCTTCCCCCCCAGTTGTGGGTTTTGGATTCCCCGAGCAGCTCATCCCTCCGCAAAACGTGCAGCCACCCACGGTTTCTTGGAGAGAGGGGGCTGACCGCACACACCATCCACCTCCTGTGCGCTTGTGCTGTGGTGAAGCATCTGCAGCTGGGCCTCGGTTGCTCTCAATCAGAGAAACGTAAAGATCAAAAGTCTCTAGCCCTGATGTCCTGAGTGTCAGGGCTATCATCCAAGCAGCTGTCCTTGCACCTTTCACTGGAACAGGCTTGCAGGAAATCCGGGGTGGGGGATGGCCGCTAAGGAGGTAACACTGAGGATGAAGCTGTTCTAG
Source organism: Caiman crocodilus (assembly GCA_030014935.1). Classification (NCBI taxonomy): domain Eukaryota; kingdom Metazoa; phylum Chordata; order Crocodylia; family Alligatoridae; genus Caiman; species Caiman crocodilus. The sequence continues at coordinate 766,365 of JAGPOW010000745.1, read as the reverse complement.
CTGTTTGCGGGTTAAACCTGTTGTTGTTCACCGAAAGCTGCTTGAGCCTCGCTGCAAGAAGCCGGAAGGGCAGAGTCGGCTCGTTCTTGCTACTTGTGTCTGTGGTGATTAAAGGGCGAACTCCGTCCTGGTCCCAGCAGTAACCTCAGCTCCCTCCAGCTGGCAGCACTGCACGGCTTGTGTCTGCTGCGAAACAGCTTCCCAAAGAGCTGGTGCATCTAAGGCTGGTGATTTTTTTTTTTAGCATATCATGGGGCCAGGAGTGACTGATCCCTTTGAAACAGATTTGCACTCTTGTGACCTCCCGTCTGCAAAATCATTCCTGATTTCTTGCACACTTGGGGACTTTGACCGTGGGGCTTTCCTTTTAATCTTTGAGTGCTGTGCCTGGCAAAGCCTCATCTCCAAGGAGTGTCTTTGCCTTCATTTCACTTGCTTTCGCTTGCCTTCTGTAACCCCAAGGACATGTAGCATTAAACAAAGGGATCTGCACAGAGGTGGACTCCTGTGAAGTTACTGCATGTGACTTTGTGAAAGAGGGAAGTAAGGGGGTATGTAAATATGTTTTTTGTGTTGTGCTTCTTGTTCCAGGCCTCCCCACACCTCCTTCCTGCCCTATCCCATCCCTGGGTGTGACTTTCCTCAAATCCATTTTTGGAGGACAAAGCATGAAAGAGAGTGGTGAGGAACAGGTGGTAGGGACGGTAAACTGTGCACCCCACGTTCAGTTTAGCTTCAAGATGCTTCAGGGATCTGGGTTTCTAATACATCAGAAAGTTTGAACCTGGTTCTGCAGCTCTTTATATGTGGTGCACCATAGGTAAGTCTGCAGGGAAATCCCAGCTAGAGGAGAGGTTGCCAGCCCTCCATATCCAGCAGCATCTGGTTCCCTGCTGTGAGGAGCACAAGGTGATTCAGAAGACTTAAAATGTCAGTAAATAGGTATAAAAGTGTTGCGTTTTGTGAGACAGTAGTGCAGGGGGGCTGTGAACTTACTCCCCAGAGGAATATTCATGCTTATATTGATGTCTGGCAACATTGTGCTGCATATTAATGTCTGTTGGGCATCTTGATCACAAAAAGGGCTGCTCGACTGCTAATGTGTTCTGTCTTCGGATAATGTGGGCTGTATGAATAGCGACCGACTATCTCATAATCTTACCACAGACCCAGAGCAGGTCAGGCTGGAAAAGACTGGTCACGGAGTCTTAAGAGGCCATGCCTGCAGCCTACGCCAGGATTTTCCCTTGCAGTCCATTTTTCAGGGCTCTGTCCTGTTTTCGGTGACACGAGAAGCAGGAGTGGGCCTGTGTCCTTTGTGCTTTTGTGGTGTAGCTCTTGCCCGTAAGAATGTTTTTTCTTGATAATCGGCCAAAATTTTCCCTTCCTGTATTTCCTCCTACTATACTTTAAGCTCACCCCAGGCTTTTGTTCCTCCTGGGCAGGGATGGTTCCTCTTCTGATTTTTACTGTCAATTCTGCTGTGTAAAGCAAAGGGCCTGGCTTTCAGGGGTGCAAGGAGCTTCTGGTGACTCTCCATGGAGCAGCAGATACCCAGCAGCTCTCCAAAGCAGACCCCTGGCTGCTCATTCCTCTGTTCTCCCGCAGTGAAATAGCTTGATCCATAACTTGGTCTCCCTGCTTGATCCGATCACTCTGCTAAAATGCTTGGAGGTAGAGAGAGGGCAGATTTGGAGTTCCCTCACCTGCCACCCAGAAAAGGAATCGGGGGAAGGAGTGAGCTAGTTTGCAGAGTCATTTACAATAATGCCATAAAGATGCAATGACAGCCTTTGTCTAATCTGATTTATTTATTTTTTTCATCCAGCTTGGGGGAGTTGTGGGGGTAGACTCTTAAATACGTGCATTAATCATAACCACCCTCTCCTGCCCTTTCCCTCCCTTGCAGTTTCCTGTTGAAATCCATTTTATGTTTAGAAAAGAAAAGGGGGGTGGGGAATTTAACCACTCTTTAAGAAAAATTAATTAAAAAAATTATATCTTTGTGCATGCCAGGGCAGTAGTGATGTAAAAAAAATCAATGTACAAGTTATTAAATTATATGAAAGACTTGCCTCGGACTGAAATAAAGAGCTTCCTGGAATAAGAAACCACCTGGAATTTCCTAGCGCTGTCCTGCAGTTATAGGTCTGCAGGGGATACAGATTTTAAAATCAATTTGAAGACAATTAACTGGCTCTGCTGCCTTTGAAGCATTTTGCTAACAAGAGGCTTTACCTGCGAGGGAATGGACGGTTGCATTCAAACCGGGTTTCCACATGGCTCAATCGCACTGTAAAAGCACTTCCATTGGAGAGAACCAGAGTTTACTTAAGGCCTGGCTTTGCAAGAACCACCTTGATGTTGTTACCAGGGTGCAACATGAGGTCTCTTACCTGGTTGCAGTGAATATGATTGAGTTGTGTCCGCGCAGCAGCCTTTTTTCCCACAGCACAGAAAAATGTCAGCTGTTTGCATGTCCGCAGCTGTTCTCATTGCTCTCTAGCCACGTTCCTATCGGCACATCCTGGGAAAAGCGAAGCATCAGTCCCTTAGTGCCTCGGCAGGGGGTAGAGGTGACATATGGGACAGTGCCCGTTGTGCTGGACATGAGCCCAGAAAAAGGGCCTTACCATTGCTTGGGGGACATGAATCATGGGTCAGAATTTAGCTGGTTATAAAACTGAGCTCGTCTGAGTCTCCACCGCCACAGACTGTTCCTGCTGTTTTATTTTCACCCGCATTATTTAATTTAAACTGTGGTTTAAGCCCAGCGTTCCACAAAAGAGGGAATCTACAAATGGAGGGCATCAGGAAATCAGGACATTTTCTGTTCAAACCCGTTTTGATCTTCTTGGCAGCCCTGTCATCTTTTTCTCTCCCTCCCACTCCCGCCCCCTTTGCTACAGCCCACAAAAGTGGGGTAGGCTTGATCTGAAGCATGTGAAAAAGTGCTGGTAATATAATGTAATAGTGGGCCATTGGGAAAGGCGTTTAAATAGCTGCTTTAATTCAAAGCAGAATGAGCCTGAGTCAGTGTGTTTGAATGAAGTCTCCCTGCCTCTGATTACACTTCCTTCCTGTTGCACGTGGCATGACCAGGTATTCGGTGCTGCCTGGAATAGCCACGTATGCATCTCTCCCATGCCCTCAGTTCTTGCACACTGACCCCAAAGCAGTGGTCCCATCTTGCTGGCTTAGTACATCAGTGAGCAGTTGTTGGTGACTTTTTACAGTTATTGCTGGGCTTTAGACCCTTCGACCCATGGTCACTAGGCTGCGAGCCTCCTTCCAGACCCATTCAGGGGCTCTGCCCCCAAGCTGGAAGCTCTCCTTTCTTTTTACTTCCCCTTGGTCATTCACATAGGACCCTGTTCGCGGCTAGGAATGGAGCCCTCTTTCCCCCCGAACCTGTTTTAAAGTGGCCCTGCCTCAGTAGAAGATTACTGATTACCCTTGCCCTCAAAAGGCTAGACCCCAAGATTAACCTTAATTTTTAAATGATAAGAGATTTCCTAATTCTTCAGGATTTTTAAAAATATTTTTACTATTCTAAAATGTTCGCCATGTGTGCAGGGGTAGGTCTCGACCTGAAAACGGGGCTGCCGAACAGATCGCTGCTAGGCACTTCTGTCCTCTTCCCTTCCATTTGCTTTTAAAAACCAGACCGGAGCGTTGTCCGCACATTTTTATTTATTTATTTATTTATTTATTTCCTGTGCTCAGCAACAGTGACTGACCCACAAGGCTGCCAAAAACTAAAGTAAATCCTTGCCCCAGTAAAGTCAGTGATGTTATGGAAACAGGAAAAGCTGAGGCTGGTATGTACAATGCGGACTACCCTACCATTCAGACCTCTGGAGAAAACAGCCTTGTGAAGAAAAGCTACCAGCTGCTCTAATTTTCAGCCTGCTTTGCTTCCCCTTCGCCAGCATTTGATGTTTTTTCCCCAAGGCAATAAGGACCCATTGTCCCTCTCTCAGGAGCCAAGTATCTACTGAATGTGTGATGCTGCTTCTCTGATGGGGACTTGGAGCCAAATTTCCAAAGACGTGCAAGTCGAAAGCTACAGAAGGGTGCCTCGTTGTATGTTTAAAAGCATCTCTGCAGATGCAGCCCCTAGTGAGTTAGGCAACTGACTTGCTGAGGAGCTTTTAAAAATCCTGCTAAGCACTTTCCCTGCATCCTTAGGCCCCCAGATCCCTTTGAAAGCTTGGCCTAGATCTTGTCTTTCAGGAGACTGGCTAGCTACCAAGCCTCCCCATATTCAGTTGCTATAATCTTATGTTATTTGATGTCTTTTTTTTAAACTTTGTTGGCTAGATGTCCAGCAGATAACAACAAATGGCAGCAAATTCTGTCGTGTGTTCTGTAGTCTCAATTAAAAGGCTGATGGGAATCGCGTAAAAGCTGTCAAACTGAACATGCAGGCAGACACTTGGTTTGACATCCTATTTCTTGTTGGAAAATGGTGGGTGAAACGAGTGTTGAAAACAACATGATCTCGCGTTGCTTCTGAATAGTCCATCAGCAGACGCCTTCATGAAGCAGCGGTGGGCTAGAGAACGGGCTATTGCATCTTTTCTCCTGCAGGGAAATGGGTCGTTATTCCGCAGTGGCGTGTCTTGCTGCCCGTGATTTCCTCGCAAGACAAAATTAGCCATCTGGAATGTTTTCCGAGTCCTGCATTGCCTTGTGCTGAACTTTTATGGCTCCCATTCCCCAGAGCAGGCAAAAAGAAAAGGCCACCTCATTTTTCAAGGGTTGTTTAAGTTGCGCAGCCTTGAGCGTGGAAGCTCTACGTGTGCGAGAGGTCCTGGATTCACAAAGGATGTGTAAGAAGTCAGTCACCAGCAACGAGGCGGTAATTAAGGTGTTTTCCATATCTGATCTCTTTCCATTGCAGCATGTAGTCATTAAAGTTCTCCTCTCCCAAGCTCGGGCCTTGCCATGTAATTCATCGGAAGACCGAAGCAGCCAAGGCAAAATGTCTGCCTTTCTGCACCTGAAACCAGTGGCCACAGAAACTCAACTCGGCTCCCCAGAACGCGTCGTTTCTCCCCGCTGTCCCTCCCCAGAACCCGGCTCCTCGGGTTTGTGCAGTCATGAAATCTCCAGGTACCGCATCCTTTCCTGTGCCAAGGAGCCTTCAGAAGGCTTGGCAGCTTCCTTTCTTGAGGGAGCAGCCCTCTTCTAGTTTTCTCTCTTTCCAGCCCTCCTGTCTGAGACTCCAGCCACAGATCTTTGCACCACAGAGCATCAGTAGGAAAGCCACGTGCCTTTCCTGCCTAGTCCCAGGACAGGCCTTGTTCACAACGGGGACTGAATTCCTGTCCTGGATGGGGTTTCAATGCACAGGTCACAGTTGCACACCTGAGCACCAGACACAGCTTCCCTTCTTAAAGGGAAGATCCAGAGGCCGCTTTCCAGGCTTGGATCTGGACCACCTCGGTGGGGAAAGACCTGGAGTGCTGCTTTCATGAGCTCGTGACCCTCCAACAGCAGGATGTTCTGGAGCAGAAAAGACCCTGGTTGAAGCTTATGGTATATTCTCAAAGAGAAGCCTTGCCTGTTTTGTTCTGGTTTTTCTCTGCATTTCCTCCCCCCACCATACGGATCCCCCTGAGACTTTGCCCACTTGGACCTCTTGGCCTAGGAGCCCCTCATTGCAGACAAAGAAGCTCTTTGCTGCATCAGGCTTTTGTAGCCTCCAGGCTCCTTTGCTTCTGATCCTTAGTGGAGAGGCAGGCCATGTCTGACGGGTGTTAGCCCTTCCACCTGAGATGCATGCATAACAGCCTGGAGAGCCAGGTAACCAGGGAAAACCTTCCTGTCCTCCTTTGCTGGCATGCTGCTTCGGAGCACACGGGGAAGGCTGTTGCTGCGGGATCTGTGCACCCAGCTTTTGCCCCATCTGAGATTTGGTTTCCACATCGGGAACCAACACAACAAGGTGGCTGGGGGTGGGGCCGAGGTTGCTGGGAGCCGATCTCCCAGCTGGCACACGTGCCAGGGCAGGAAATGACTCCTTTTGACTTTTGGGAGTGCTACGGTGAGCTGGGATGTCCCAGAGCGTGCTGTGACATGATAGGAGCACGGCAGGATGATTAACCTCCCTGGGGAGAGCTGCAGAATTGCTTCATTGAGCTCCAAAGTGGAGCAGGTGGCGTTCACGCTGCAGGTTCCTCCCGAACACGGGGATATGGAGGTTTGCTGCCTCTCCCAGATTCACAGGAATTTAGGGCTGGAAGGGACCTCGTGAGCTCATCGGGAGCAGCTGCCTTCAATGATGGAGTAGCATCTCTTGTCCTTTTTGCCTCTTCTTCCTTCCCCCAGCCCTGCTCATCCCACTATTCCTAGCAATGACAGCGCTCCAAACACTGTCTGGAAAGGGAGGGAAGTCTTGGTGTACAACAGGAGTCTCTCTTTGAAGCCCACGCTGAAGTAGGGAAACCCCTCTTTTTCCAGAATGGATTTGGGCACAGAAACTGCCGAGGCAATGGCCGGGCTGCAATGGAGAGGGGTCTCACGGTCGAGCTGCTTTTATTTATTTTTTTTCCTTTCTTTTTTTTTTAAAGAACTGTTTAAAACGGGTCTGAAAATCCTGGTTTTGTTTCAGTCCAGTTCCTTGATTCACCGACCCCTTAAAATCACCCAAGCCAAGGCGAAAACAGAGCAAAGAGGAAAGAGAAACAGAAGCATTTGTTTTGCCCATGCTAGCATTTTCCCAGAGACTTGGAGGAGAAGGGAAAAATGATCTCTGCCCTGGCTTATTTTATAGCTAGGTCCCCACATAGACTTTTTTTTCTTTTTCCTTCCTATCCCAAGAAAACTGGAGCCATCGAGGAGCTCAGCTTTGTTTACAGTGTATCTGTGGTTGGATTACACCACATACAGTAATTCTCATTGCATTGCCAGTAATTTCACTGACTTACCAAGCAGGCATCATTTCCTGAAAATCAGCTCCCGTACTTAGAGGAAGTAAGAGCACTCTCCTTCATGACTAAACACTATATGCAAATTTCTACAGGCTTAGGACAGAAGCGTTGTATGGACTGGCTTTTTTCTTCTCCATTTTCACTCCTTGCTGTGGCATGTGAATTTTTTTTTCCCCAATACCTCGATGAGATCTTTCTCTAGCCATTGCTGCTGCTGTCATGAATAAGGATTTTTCTCCATTGTGTACTGGAAAAGATTGCCTGCCTACCTGGCCTGAGTCCTGCTCTTCCTGCAACGACTTGAATGCAGTTTTAAAATGTCCCAAATGCAATTTTGGCTTAAGTTCCCCGCTCTCTACAAGGTAACTTTTTTTTTTTTCCTCTTTTCTCCTGATAGCTTGTAGGCAGCTTTCAGCTAGTGGTGTGGACACGTGTACCTGTTGGTTTTAGTAGGATTTTAAAGCCACAGCTTTTGATGTAGGAGAAGAAGAAAAGACTTCAGATTTCTTGTATGGGCACCGGGTGTTGAAAGCATCAGATTCACACAGATTGTTCTTGTCGGTCAGCAAATCAATTATTAACTGTGAAACTTTGGGGAAGGGAAGCAGTGTGGAAGGTCAGCCTGTGGCTTTATAATCATATAAATATTGAATTATATTCCGAGTTGAGAGAATTTGAACAAAAGGGCAGAGAATCACTCACTGATCGTAGCACTCGCTCCTTCGGGTTAGGAATTTATGGCCCTGCGTGTTAAAGAGCTTTGATTGTTAAAGGCTAGAAAACTTCCTTTTGCCAAGTTGTAACTTGCACATACTGCTGTTAATTTTTTAACTCCTAATTCCGTCTTATCTAAAATACACTTTGCTTAGTACGTGTATTTTTTAGAAACAGAACCTTTGCTGGGTTTTTTTAAACCCATGTGTTCTTCTGCCTGTGTGTGTGTAGTGTGTATATTTTAGTCTTTTAAGGCAAGTCGAACATGTTGTGCTCAATAGAAAGGAATGGATGTTCACTGTAACAAAAGAAGACTGTATTTGCCCTCCCCATGGGTTGTAATTGCCAGTAAATAAACTATATATATATTAATGATTTCATATCAAACTATTTTTGTGCACTCTCCTTTATTTAGACTTCACCCATTCTTCCATTTATTTTAACAAACTTTTTGCATTGACCAAAGTAGCACAGCTCTCTCTAAGGGGTGGGGGAGAAGAATAGCTGTGTTCTTTTCCCCTTGTTCTGCCTGATCACCTCTTCATTGAGAGCAAATCAATTCTTGCTTTTGCTAATATTTCCATTTCGGGACAGTGTCAGAAACCAGCCTGAATATGGGGCGCTGTTCGTGTTTTGCACAGCTGAACCAAGAACGGGAAAATCATCAAAACTCAGTTGACTGTCTGGTACTGATAAATCACTTTTTACAGCACCTTTTGATCTGAAAATCTCAAAGCTTCTTTTGAGCATTAGTAGAAAAGTGGGTTGAACTTACCGTCCTCTGCGCCTAGGTGCGAATATAGAGCAATGTTGGAGAGAACCCAGAGCCAGCAGCCATATAATTGCTCCCCATTGACTTGCTGTTCACCCCGTATAAAACTCTCTATTAAGTGGTCATCCCGCTATAAAGGAACTGCCCTTAGGCTCCCTGTTCTATAATGTACTCCTATAAATGTCCATGTCCTGCTGTGACATGGAGATTTGTTAGTTTTCATCTTTTATTTTCACTCGAGAAGAATAAAAGCCTCGTGTGTGTGTTTTTCTTCCAGCCAAGATGGTGGGAGAAATCCCTGCCCTGGGAGGGGGTGGTTATTGAGAATTTAGACTTGGCCAGATGTTCCCTATCCTTGCCC
>JAGPOW010000745.1:721767-751657 GCA_030014935.1 Caiman crocodilus | reverse complement strand
TTGCTAATCGGCATTCACTGTTCCCACTGCCTGTCTTCTGGCACTGAGCTCCATGTGTCAGTCCTCTCCCACAGCTGCTGGCTACTGCACCTGGGGCTTCAGTGAAGCTCCTGTTGTCCGAGGTGCCGTATCAGACCTCCTCCGGGAGCAGGCTGCATGGGGCCTGTCCTGATGGTTTTATACATTGCAAGCATCTTGTTTTGTACAGCAGGCAGGAGGGGGCCCAGCCTCAGTTGTTCCTGATGAACCCAACTGTTCCTGATGGCATGTCGGGGCTAAATGCTGTTTCAACTTCTTTGGCCTCCTTCCTGTTCTGCAGCAGGAACTTGGCCTCTGCCTGGAAATGAGCAGTAAAGCCACCTCCTGTCGGAGGCTGTGGCCAGTTTGTAGTCGCAACGGAGCACTCTGCGAGCATGTGGTTATCGGGGCTGCCATTGACAGCACAGCTCCCAAATGTGGCTCCTCTCTCCAGAACCAGCCAGTTGTTCACATGGGCAGAATCCCAGCAAAGGTCTGGGATTCATGCCCCGATCCCTGCAGATTATGGGTCCTTTTCCACCCGAGGACCTAAAATCAGTTGTGCAATGGTAAATGAAAGGCCGCCTCTCCTCTCCATCTAAAAATAAGGCTTATTAGTAAAAGCAGCAGACTGAAATCTCTGGGCTGGTGGGCTCTGGCTAAACTTTCCAGAGGGCTCTCTGATGCTTGTATTTTGGGCTGTGGGTTTTCATTCTTATTTAAAGATGGGGCTGGAGGGGAGCATACGGGAAGCAAAGGACTGTGAGTGCCATTCTGGTTCTTAGGAAACCAGTACCCAGACGTCAAACCCACTATCATCACTGAATTGGCACAAAACTGAAGGGCTGCAGGCTTCTTCCTCAGACACTCGGGGAAGGATTATTGGAAGACTATCTCTTGTCCAGGCTGAGGCGTGTTGGTAGAGGAAAGAACAACTTTCCAGGACTCAGGAGACCCAGGTTAAACTCTCGTGGCTTTGACCCTGACTCCCAGCCTCAGTCTATACAGGGAGCTGTTTGGGGCAGGCACGGTCCTTTGCATTGTGTTTGTACAGTACCTGGCAAGAGTCTTTATCTTGGCTGTGTCCATTGTTATATAAATACAAATGGCTGGGAGGCGTCGTGGGGATTATTAGTACCGTCTGTGCATTGTGGTCAGATTGAGCACTGGAGTCTTCGGGCTGCTGTTGCAGTGCTCATTGATTGTTAACTGAAATGTGGCATCAGGGGAACACGTCGTCCTGTTGTCTGAGCCTGCCTTTGCCCTGCACCCACAGGGCTGGAAACTAAAACTGTGTTTAAAGAGGCTTCATTTGGCACTTGCCTATTGCACTGGCCTAGGCATGTCTGCCTAGTTGGTGTTTACTCCCCTTGGGTCAGGAAGCTGTGATAGCAGCTTTAGGGCAACTCGCTGAGTAACAGTTGATTTGCTTAACTGTAAATGTCTGAGCATCCTGGCACTGGGTGCAGAAGAGCTGTGCATTGAATAGGTGGAAATAAAAGCTTTCCCTTTGTGAAAAGGCCTGGAGGCTGCTTCCTACCCTCTCCTGTAACTAAGGTGTCTCCTTCATTTCAGGACACTTACATCGATGACTCCATCTTCTCCTCCCCCGCGGACTCCCTCTCCAGCATTGCTGATTCTAAGGATTTCCTCCCTGCTGACAGCCTGAACCAAGTGCCAACGCTATGGGATGTTAACACAACACCACAGAACCAAATAGAGGTAAGTGGCAATGCCCCATGCCTTCCTCCTCACTCAGCCATGACAAGATCTTTCAGTCCTTAGCAAAGACCTGCCAAGGGGATGAGGAAGTCAGCTCCGGTACCTGTAGATGGTGACACCACCCTTTCATCAGACCCAGAGGGAGTGCTGCTTCCAGTAAGGTTGACTCAGCTTGGGTGGGGTGAGGTTTTACATATCTCAGCTCATGATCCACTCTGTTGTATTTTCAAAGAACTCTTCCTCAAAATAGCGTTGCTGCAGGCCACTGAAGGAGTGGAGAGCCAAGATGTGCCAGCAGTGCAGCCTTGCAAAATGCTGCACGAGTGATAGCTAATTCTCCCAGGGGCACAATGAGGTAGTTTCATAGTTTCATGGTGCTTTAGGTTGGAAGGGTCCTAACCAGATCATCAGATCTGACTCCCTGCCCTTGGCAAGAACGAGTGCTGGGGTTCTAACACCCCAGCCAGAAGTGTCCAAGGTAGGGACACTCATCATCACAGTGAAGATGCACACCCAAAACAGGCACCATTTAGGTGTCCATGCAGTGGCTGACTGCAGCAGGCTGCTGGGCTGTGTTCCCTAGAAGCCTGCTAGCTCCATGGTTGAGCCATGCTGCTAGCTGCATCCATCGCATGTTTGTTTTCCATTGCAAATATTTCTTCTTTTATAACAGCAGCCAGATCCAAACCCTTGACAGTTTTGGAGCAGCCCCCATGTGCTCCCTGCATTTGTCATGTGGATACATGCTAGCATACTTGTGTCCAGCTCTGCACCTCCTCTCCCCCCGCATTTGCTTAACGCTACTCCTTTATCATAGAGCAGCCATAGCCAGTGAGTTTTCCAGAGTATAGAGTTGTGTCAAAACCCAAGGGTTGTTTTCATCGGGGTGCCCCCTCCCATCATACACTCATCCTTTGTTTCCTGACTGGCTGTTGTCCTTGGATCACTGACAGGGATTACTCTGGAAAGCTTTAATCGGTCCTGTCTGGGAAGCAACGTGTGGAGCCTCTCGATAGCAATCTCACATAAAGGTTGGGTGGGGTTGCTGGTTGTAGCTGTGTTGGTCTAAGGACATAGGCAGGCAAGGTTCTTTGGGTACATGTGACATCTTGTATTAGGCCAACTAAATAGTGGGGGGAAAGTCCATTGAAAGCTTTTGGGCACAAACGCCCTTCTTTAGGCATTGGGAGACTGATTCTCCCTGGAGAGAACACGTAGCAACAGCAGAGTCTCCCTATGCCTGAAGAAGGGGTTTGTGCCTGAAAGCTTGCAAAGAACGTTTTTTCCAACTATTTAGTTAGTCTAATAAGAGATACCACAGCTAACCAAAGAACCTTGCCTGCCTATGAAGGTTGAATGGCATTTTCAGATGCTGCACTTGGTTTGGGCTCCCTTAGGAGGTTCTTTGTGAGAGCAGTTCTCCGTTAGTCACCAACAGCTTCACATCTGTGTAGATACTGCTGTAAATAGTCCCGGTGGAAAGATGGGTGCTTGTCAGCAGTAAGAGGATCTAGTAGTGATCTTTGACTGTTGCTTTGTAACTTCACATTGAGCCAGCTAGGGACTTGAATTGTGCTCTTTGCTCTGCCACACGCTTTTTGGAAGACCTCAGGCACATCACTCAGACCCAGTTCCTCCAAGGTATTTAGGCACCTGGGCGTTGCTCCAGATCAGTGAGTCTCAGGTGCAGAACACCTGAGTCTGTCTTGGTCTCTGTATCTCTGCCTGTGGAATGAGGAATAACAGCATTGTCCTGCCTCTCAGCATGGTTGTAAGCCACTAGGATACTGTGGTTATGGGGCCATTTAAGTACAGCGGTTGATAACTTGGAGTTTGAATTTGGAACTCAAGATATCTGGGAGGAAGGAAAAGGCACGAGGTGTTTGAACTGCAGAAATGCAAGGGTCACAGCCCCTTGGAAAACCGGGGCACACCTTCACGCCACGAAAGCAGTGGAGTTGCCAGCGCTTTACTATATCCGTTCTTTCTTTACAGTGATTTAGGTTTCCGTGTAAAAATGAGCCTCGCCTCCAAGTTAAATCCTTTTTTAAATCCGCAGCGAAAAAGGGAGAGAGAACTGGGTATTGTGGCACGGGAAACCAGTTCACGTTATTAGTATAATAAAACAAGAGCTTGTGCTAGCCTTAGCATTGCATGGTATTGTTTGTCACCTCGCCCACTGCCCTTCCCTTCTTGCAAACCGACTGGGTTCAAACCAGGCCAGCTCCATCCATGACATTCCATTTATAAATGACTTCCTTCTGGGAACAAGAAGTGCTTATTTTGAACATGGTCTCTGCATTGCACTCTGTGAATTCAGGTTTTTGTTATCAGCGTTTCCTGATGAGGCAGATGAGTTTAACGCCTGCAACCTTGAAATTTCAGTTTCTTTTTTCCATGGGCAGCTGTGATATTGCACTGGCTCACCTGAGAGTGCATTGAGTAATACAGTTTTATTACTTGCTTTTTCTCAACATGGTTTGCTTTCTATTAAAGAAAGCAAAGATCCCCAGAGTGCTCTATTGGGAGGCTTTGAGACAGGGTAGGAGCAAAAGATTGTCTTAACGTGCAGGGCATCTTCACACGGGATGGTGACTCTGCTCGTGTGTTGCTGCAAGGTACCAGCAGCGCGAGTGAGATCTGCCCAGATCATCTTCTCCCAGCAGTGCTAATATTCCATTACTTTTGGACAGTTACAACATTGCTTTGGCGCTGCGGTGGTAAAGTGAGCTATTGGCTGGGTGATATCAGGAATAACTCAGCCTGACGTCATCCTAATCCATTCTGTTACAGGAATGTCACTGTTTGTTGTATGGTTAGACAGCTGTTTCCATGGGAATTAACATGTGTCAGGAAATGCTGTTGTACAAGAACACTCAAAGATGTCGTAGTCTGTAACCTCAGAGCTGTCAGCACCGTTTATCCAACAGCCCTTCAGCAGTGACGTGTAAACTTGGGAAATTTTTCTGTAAAAACTGATGCATCCTGTGCTGAGCACCCCTGCTGAGAGCAATTGCCTCACAGCTCCTTCTGGTCCCCCCTCTTATCTCTGACAGCAGCTGGTACTAGGTGCTGCAGAGGAAGAGGCAGGAAAAGCTGTGACAGACAGTTCTGAAATTCTCGTCCCATGGAGAAATATCAGCATGCATTTAGCTTGGGGCATAAGTGTAAGACTTTGACTTTTCTCACACTAGTCACACAAGGCAAGGTCTCCTTTAGTTTATTCCTCTTTAAAATCGTACGGAGCTCTCTGCCATAATTCATAGTTTTCATAGACGTGAGGGCTGGAAGGGACCTCGCGAGATCATTGGGTCCAGCCCGTGCCCACGGAGCAGGAAGTCAGCTGGCATCAAACTGTTCCAGCAAGATAAGCATCCATGCATTTGGTAATGGTTGCAGGGGACAGCAGTTCCACTATAGATTATACGAAAAAAGATTTCCTTATTTCAATTTTATACTTGCTATCATTCCATCATTACTGCTCTTAGGGACATGGCTTTGCTTTGTGTAGGAAGGAGAAAACGTAGGAAAAATTTCACAATTCGTTTCCATGCTTTTACGCATTTCAGCTTCGCAAGCAGGCTCCTATTCCCTAAACCAGACTGACAGCCTCTGGAGAAAAGTGCGTGAGAAAACCCTTGGAGAGGGAATAGCCAGAACCCTGACGTGCTTCTTTGCCCCTCCTCTCTCTGTCAAAACTCGAAGAGAGGGAAGATGTTTATAGTATGCGAGTTCCCTGTTGTCATTTCAGGAACAGGGATAACAGGAAAGAAAACCGTCCAGCAATCATTTAGGTATTCAGCTGACAAAACAGGGCTTGCATAATTCGAAATGCCATTGCGAAATATCCATTAAAAATACTTATTGCAGCTTAGTCTGTTTTCTTGTGGCCATCTCCAAAAACCCCAGCGTGCCTGGAATGAAAGACGTCGGGGGCAAACACTTTGCAAGCCTGCAGCTGGGAGTTTCTGGACCTATCAATGAGTTTTATTAGCATAAATCATTTCAGGCACCTTTTTTTTTTTTTTTGCTGCCTGCGCTTGGTTCTGCTTTCCTCCCCGTGAAGTTCCCATGCTTGGAGTGTGTCCGAGGCAATAAGGTAATATGTCAAATGTAATACAAGCTAAGGAGAGGAGTGAATTAGCCATCAGACAGGAATAGAGAAGGGAAGGAAGTGTTTGAATTAGAATTGGAGTTTATCATCCAGTCCAGCTCCTGGCCACAGCAGGGTTATTCCCAAGGATCTGGTTTCTCATGCATTGGCCAGATAGTTTTTCCTGAATCCCTGCAAGACACTGAGTTGAGGGGCCGGGGTGAGAGAGGTGCAGGCAAGAGCCTCTTCGTCAGCCGTGCTAGTACATCACAGCCGTGAATCAAAGAACGACCTGGATTCTCTTTTCAGTGAAGGATACTTCTTCTCTCAAGCTCAGTCTCATGTGCCCTCCAAGAGCTGGGCCTGAATAAAAACGCTTTTTTTGCGTATTGAATAGAAACGTTTGTATTGGGTTCAGATTTGAGGTGGAGACATTTCACCTGCTGTCCAGATCTGCTGGCGCTGAAAATAAGTCTTCTGTCCAGCTTCCTTCTCGTAATTCTGACTCAGGCTTCCAGTAATTGGGGGTGGCTAAAAAAAAAAAAAAGGAAATAATAGCCATGTGGTTGTGTCTGTGGGCTTCCCATCTTTGACTTCTGTCTTTGGAGCAGACCTCTCTCTGTAGGCCTGGCAGCCTTCTCAAGTGTTCAACTGAAATCATGCCGCTTGTGCAGTTGTTGATTACTTTTGGACTCGGGGCTTTGCTAGCTTGCGTAGCCTCTCTGTAGGCAATTCCAGCATCCTGTCGATTGTGCGGAGCCACAGACCAAGGATCTCATCAACTGCATCTCCCAACAGGAGCGTCGCAGGAGCCCTCTTAAGTGGTTGTGGTGTCGTGGCTGGATGCATGCTGTAATGATAATTAGCTCTGACACGGCACTTCTCACCCAGAGATATCCAGCCCATCCCTACAATCCCGTTGGAGCAGGCTCCCAGTAGCAGTGGCCGACAGGAGTCTGCGTGCCTCTTGCTGCCTAGCTAGGACCCCTGTAGTAGTTTGCCTGAACCTGAACGTTGCTTACGTGCATTCAGTCCCGGGCAGTGTCACTGCCTGTTGTGCGAGGCAGAGGGCTCCTGCACCCAGCACAGCCCAGAGGGCTTTGCCTTCAGCATCACTGCACAGTCCATCCTTTTATTGCCACTATGAAAAGGGTGCTTTTCAAAACGGTGTGTTCGGTTTGGTTAGGTGGAACCACTTGCCTTCAAGGCAATCTGTTGCAAGGCTGTGAAATACGTATTCTTTCATTAATATTCAGTCTCTCCCCTGTGATGATTTTGCTGCTGTCTCCTCCTGCAGCCTCAAACCTGTGCTCTTTCTTTCCCGCTGAATGACTTGCTGCAGAATTCTTGGTCGAGTGCCCCAGCACAGCATGAAACTGCCGATCCCACTGCACCAGTAACACGAGGGAAGCCGCCAGCATCCCATTAAAGTCTTAAACTTGTATGGGGGCCTGAGTACTCATTTCCTACAGAGCTGCTTTGGAGAGAGATGAGGAAACGGCACTCAGATGGTGAAGACCAGCTAGTCTTAATTGTTCCCAGTGAAAACCCATTGTGCCCCCGATCGCTTTGATCAGGTGTTGAAAGGGACCATTGACTTACCAGAGTTAGAAGCACTGTGAGAGTGGCAGGATGTGTGCAAGCAATTCATTACCATTACTGGAAATCAGGCAGATAAATGCTGTGCGTCTAGGGCGAGACAATGAATGCAGTGTTCTTGGCTTGCAAGCCAAAGTGAGGAGGTTTGGTTTTAACTCGAGTGCTGTTATCATGCCTCTGCTGGAGAGTGAAGTCCCAGTGAGCAGGCATGTCCACACTCGGGAAGGACGTGCACCCATAGGTGTACATTGTGGCGGCACAAACAGTCCCGTGTCCTGTTGGTAGGTAGGTGTTCATCTGAGCTTACTTTCCAATAGGTTCTTGTCAGACAGCTCCACAATTGCCTGCAGGGCATCCGAAGGATCTTGGGCCCTGGGCCTTGTCACTCCAGCACCTTTGCAAAGACTGAATTCCCCCTGTCAGGCAGGTGTATCAGCACAGGGCAGAAGTGAATCCTCAGAGGTGTCACAGTTTTGTGCTGGTCTCCGATCTGTCCTGCTTGGGTTTGGATGGCAGAGAAGCCAGGCTGCGTTCTCACCTGTGTGCGTTCTGTTCCAGCTGTACTCTCCCAGCAGACCATTCGTGGGCTTAGACAGCTTGAGTGACCAAGTTCCTGCTGTCCCGAACACCCCGCTCCTCATAAGCTATCAGGTGAGAAGGAGCATCTGCTGCTGCAGGTTTGGGCACAAGGCTTTTACTGTAACGTTAGAACCTGAAACAGGAAATCTGGGGATTGGTGAATGAGCAGCAGCGAGAGGCCGTTTTGGCTAAAATGAATCGGATCTCGTTCCCTAGCGTGGCTGGTGCTGTGCTGTGTCTGAGCCCATGTAGCAGAGGTCAGCATACAGGTGGGCTCTGCTCACGTTGGCCAGCTGAAGACCTGTTCAGCACAATACAGTCTGGCCTGGCCTCTGAAGGTGGCTTCCAGCAAACTGTTGGACTCTGACAGGCTCCACTATTGCTTTGCTGTATTCTGTAAGGAGAGGAGGGGAAGGCTCGGGCATGCCCCAGTGCTGGGTGATTTAAATGTGAAGGCCTTTGGCTTGTACTCAGTGCTGCACGTGTATTTGATTCACGTTGTGTTTACCTTCAGTCGCAGACTCAGGCGGAGGAGGATGACGAAGGGGAAGAAGAAGAAGCAGAGGAGCTGGGGCACACGGAGACCTACGCGGATTACGTCCCTTCGAAGTGTGAGTCCCAGCACTGCCTTGTCCTGTGCCGTGTTCTCTCTAAGTGTGAGGATCTGGGGTCGGTGCTGCTACTTCTGTGTCCGACAGGCAGGGGAGCAGGGTTTGCATTGCTACCTCTCCTATGCACATCTTTGGATGTGGGCTTCACAGGCCTGTTCAGATGCTGCTCTGCTTTCTGTTTTAGCAGCAGGCAGGGCTGTTGGCTGATTCAGGGGGTGACTCAGCAGCCCAGGCCCTCTCCAGAGGGAAAGGCAGCATTACGTTGGATTTTCCCAAAAATTCCTGAAGTAGAAGCAGTGATTAGAATTACAGTCCTGCTCTCTCAGTTCCCAGCTGTTCTGCTGCTACCTCACTGTGGCTTTGGGCCAGACACTCAGCCACCCTCAGCTTTCCCAGTAAAAACATGAGGATGATAGCAAGCCTGCCACGGTTCCTGGAGGCCTCGGGCTTTCAGTGAAATGTCTTGGGGTGTGTGCAGGTGAAATGCTGTGGCCAAGCACAGCAGGTTTGTTTGGTAGTGACAGTTTCTCGTATCCTTCCTCCTAGCCAAGCTTGGGAAACACCACCCTGACCGGGTGGTGGAGACGAGCACGCTGTCCAGCGTCCCCCCGCCTGACATCACCTACGCCCTTTCCCTTCCAAGCTCAGTTGCCGAAGATGGGTCCCTCTCTGCACTACAGCTGGAGGCGATTGTGTATGCTTGCCAGGTAGGCCAGCTTTCCCACACTCTAGGCTTCCCCTTACACATGCAGGAATGAAATGAAACCAGAGCTTTCATGAGCACGATGGTTATAAGCAGAAAATACAGCCGCCTGGGAGGATTGGAGCCCAGTGCAGATTTTAGATGCTGTTAAGTGAGTGTCGTCTAACACTGGGTGCCAGGAAAAGCAGAGCTGACGGAGCTTGAGTTCAAAGAGACTGAATTCTCAGCTCCTGGGACCTGGTGGGGCTTAGGCTTTCTGACTTGGCCCCTGTATCCTATCTGGCTTGTGCCCAGTCGCTCAGCTTTGTGCGCATCCCTTTACCTGTGTGGAGCCCCCTGCTACCAGCAAGCTGGGGTTGGTCACTGGTGGCAGATTAGGGCGCTCTGACATCACATGTGAGAGATGGCAGCAAAGGGCAGGTCTGTGGTAACTCCCAGCTGTGGTTTGCACTTTGCAGCAACATGAAGTTTTATTACCCAACGGGCAGCGAGCTGGATTTCTCATCGGGGATGGGGCTGGAGTTGGAAAGGGCAGAACAGTTGCTGGGATCATCTTTGAAAATTATCTGAAGGGGAGGAAGAAGTCCCTGTGGTAAGTGTCCTCTGAGAACTAACATGCCAGGCATTCCCAAAGGCGGATGCGGGCTGTGACGCTGACTCACTCCATGGCCTTGGGTGAATCATTTCTACCTCTCGGGACCCACTTGCCTGTTTCTGCAATGGGCCTGTTTGCCCTGCAGGGGTGATGGGAGGATGAATTTTTGTTAATGCAGCACTTTGAAGTGGCAGATCACGTATGTGCAGAGCGAGTCTAAACTCCTGCTCCCATCGACTCCAGTGCGAGCTACCCATAGATTTCACAGGCTGAGTTGATGGGTGTTTGTTGCAGAAACATTGCACAACACTCCAGGCAAGTCCTGCTCGGGGTTTGAGGCCGCTGTCAAATCTTGCTCCGGGGTGTAGGGAGCCTGAGAAGTGACTGGTTTTGCTCCACCTGCAGCATCTAGTCACTGCACTTCATTGAGTCTGCTCCAACGTGCTGTCTCCTTCACCAGATAACCAGATCCGTGCTTTCCTGTAGGTTCAGTGTCTCCAACGATCTCAAGTACGATGCGGAGAGAGACCTGAAGGACATTAATGCCCCAAACATTCCGGTGCATGCTTTAAACAAGGTAAGGAGGGGACTCCGAGGCTGCCGTCCGGGCGTGCTTGATAGACAGCATCTTTCCCAGCAGGTTATGCAGCGCGTGTATCCCAGCCTTGTGGCATGTTCCGGGGCGAGAGGAGCAGTTGGCAGCCTGGGGGTGGTTATCCTCATTGCAGTGTGTTCTTTCTGGTCTGGGCTCTGTTAGTGGAGTTGCACAGACTCGTTTCCCAGTTGCACTACACATCTGTAGTAACTGCAGGTCCTTTGATTTCTGCAAAAGTAAAAGGCGTTTTGGGGCAGGGTCACACAGCATGCTAGTTTTTCCTAAAGTGTGTGTGCAAGCGTTGCACATACTACAGCAGCAAGACCTCTGCTCATTTAGAGGCATGGTGTGAAGTGGCTTGAATGTGCATGTTCCTTAGGGTCCCTTTTTCTGTTCCTGTTAGTAACAGGACCTGAGCGGGGAGATATATCCATGAACTCCTGATGCTGGGCCTGGCAAAAACCCAACACAACGGGTTCTGAACATGCATCCCCTTTAAGGTCACTCGAGCGTGTCTGTGTCTGCCTGACTTCCTCACTTGCAGTGCTAAGCAGATGTTAGCACTGCATTGCAGTTCCTTCCAGAGGAATCTTCCCGTACTCAATAGCAGTTGTTTAAAGTTTTTCTTGCCTTGTGCGTGTCTAGCTCCTGCCTAGCTCACCAAAACACCTACCATTTCACTCAGTGTGCTGTTGAGCATCCACAATTCCCACCAAAGTCCGTGGGAACTGCATGTATTCAGCATCTTTGAAGTCAGGCCTTCTGTGGACTGAAACAGCTGTTTGCCCTTAAAACCAAGAGGGCTTTGAATGGCATTTTCTGCAACTCATTGTATGCTTTGTTTTTCCTTTGTACAATTAAGTCAGGTACAGTTGAACCATAACGATATTGTACAATAAACAGGAAGCCATCTTCTGCAAGGAGGTAAACAACCAGCGGGGAGAGGCTTTTAATTATAACATGCAAAGCTGTTGCTTAAAAAAAGAAATAAGTGACTCCAGCCAGCCAAGTACTTGCCTCCAAGTCAGGATTCTGTGTTCATTAAACAGATCCAGATGTGCCAGCATGCTGACAGTGAGAGACAGACATCTAAGTGCTAAAGGTCTCTGTCATCATGAAACCTCTGTGCCAAATACAAGCCTTAAAGAAGTTTGTTATTAGTGAGCCTTCATATCTCTTCTCCCCATACTGGCGGCACGATATGAGTATAACGCTCCTTATATGCAACACAGCATGTTGCATGCTCCCTGTATCTGCCGTCTTCCGAGCTGTTTTGGTTTCAGGCAGGCGATGAAGTGAAATGTGCTGTACATAAGCATTTTGAGTGCCTGGTCTTTTCTTACTCTTTTCCTATAGATTAAATACGGTGACACAGCTACCTCAGAGGGAGTCCTATTTGCCACTTACCCTGCTTTGATCGGTGAAAGCCAAGCGGGCGGACAGCACAGAACACGATTAAAGCAGATTATGGACTGGTGCGGGGAGAACTTCGATGGAGTTGTATCCTAGAAAGATAATCGATATCTGTCTCCAGGGAGCTGAGCTCAGTAAAGCCACTGGTATCAGCTGTCCCAGATGAGTGAGCTCATTCTGGTCATGAAATGGGATTTTGAAAATGCCCCATGTGACTTTTTTGGGCAAGTGGCTGGCATTTGTGCTACCAGGTCCCTTCAATCTCATTTGAAAATCTTCCCATTAGAGCATCTGTGGGAATAGAGGCTGGGTGGATATGTGACTAATATTTTCAGCATTCTTCCCCTCTGCGTGACAATGGGACGTAATTCAATAGGGAACAACAGAGGAAGGGTGGAGAATTGCTGCAGCCTTTGAGGAGCAGGGGGCCCAGGGAGCCTGGAGTGAGAGGCTCTGGGTGGGGGGGATTCAGCCATGCTGGAGGCAGCTGGCTTGGGATTTCCTTCTCTTCCCTCAATGAAGACCATGCACCTTGTTCTCCTTAACTGACATTCCCCCGTAGATCGTATTCGATGAATGCCACAAAGCCAAAAATGCTAGTTCCACTAAAATTGGCAAAGCAGTGTTGGACCTTCAAAACAAACTGCCTCTATCCAGGGTCGTCTATGCCAGTGCCACAGGTAAGAGTCTGTGCTGGGGGATTCCCTAGTTCCAGTCAGCTAACAAGGTGTTGGCTGAAAAAATACAGTCACATGCACCGCATATGACCATCCTTTAATGCAGGGGACTTGCAAGTCAGGACTCGTGGCTTTCTTCCTAGCCAGGCAACTTATCTTGTGACCTTTGGGCAAGTCCTCTTAACCCCTTGCCTGCTGGCTGGTCACTCTGTATAGCACTGCTTCCCTGCCAGCATACAATGAGGGCAGGGTTTTGCAAAACTCTCTGAAAGGGCCCACAGAAGCAAGAAAAGTAACTCCTCGTTGGAAAATGCAGTCAGAATATATTGTGAGCTTTCAAAAAGGCTGGCTCACTCAAGGCCTGCCTAGGACGAAGCTATTTGCAGCTGCTGTGGTTTGCTAACAGTGCGTTCCTTGCAAACAGGTGCCTCCGAGCCAAAAAACATGATCTACATGAGCCGCCTGGGGATCTGGGGAGAGGGCACCCCCTTCCGTTCGTTTGATGAGTTCCTGCATGCAATTGAAAAGAGGTAGGTCCTGGGAGTCCTACCTGGCTTCTCTTCTACCAGTCCTGGCTTTGGTTTGGGTCAGTAAGAAACCCATTGCTTGGCGGCACTGCGCTTTGCCACTAGTTCCCTGGCTGTGCCCTTTTCCTTCCTTCCTGACCCCCCATCTGTTTGGCTATTAAGTACTGAGCTGTCCTGTCAATGATGGAGCAGAACACTGTGTCCTCCTTAGCAATGTGTGTTAAATGAAGGCAGCTGCCAGTGTCTGTTCAGAATAAGAGCAGACATGGCTTGTGCTGGAGCTCTTCTGGAGGAGCAGGGGCGAAGATGAGGCTGCTGCAGTTCCAGCTGGTCAGACAGCCTTGCCTCTCATTTTGGTTTCACCATCAGCTCCACTGGGGTTAGAGAGAAAGAGGTGAAGAGATTTGCTCACCCAGGAAATGTGGAATGGGACCTGCAGTGTAGGGATAAATAGGCAGGGTTTGTTACTGCCCAAAGAGAACTTGATGGAAATGCCAAACCCTGGCCTTAGTGCTCCAGCTGGGCCTGTTCCTCGTTGCGGCTGTTCAGAGCAAAGGGATTTCCCTAATGGCCTGCATCCATCTTTCCTCCTCAGGGGCGTTGGTGCAATGGAAATCGTGGCGATGGACATGAAAGTGAGTGGAATGTACATCGCCAGGCAGCTCAGTTTCTCTGGAGTCACTTTCAGGATAGAGGAAATCCCTCTGGATCAGCAGTACAAGCTTGTCTACAACAAAGCAGCACAGCTGGTGAGCCAGGTCCCCACCATCCCTCAGCTCTCTCCAGAGGGCCGTGACAACAGTTGTGACATCCCAACAGTGTTAATATCCATCACACAAATGGGTTACTGACCTGCCTGTCTTGTCGATGCTTCCAGTGGGCAGAGGCATTGATGGTGTTCCAGCAAGCTGCCGACTGGATTGGCCTGGAGTCTCGGAAGTCCTTGTGGGGTCAGTTCTGGTCTGCTCACCAGCGTTTCTTCAAGTATCTCTGTATCGCTGCTAAAGTCCGGCGCCTTGTTGAACTCGCCAAGGAGGAGCTGGCAAAGGACAAGGTATGGCACTTGAGCCCAGCTGTGGAGGTTCAGTGAGCACATCTGGCAGGAGGTGGGCATTCAAGGGAGGTCTCACAGATGCTGTTCTGTAGCAGGGAAGCTGATTGCTCTTGCAGCATGGCTGGAAGTTGATGGTGAAGCCTTTTTGACATCACCGAGATGTTTACAAGGATCACTGGAGCCAAACAGGGTTGCCTGGTTCCAGATAACACGCACAGTTTAAGTCCCACAGCCCTGCTGATGGCCGCTCTCTATGTTGCTTGATAACTGTGTCATACTGAGGTGAATGAGCATTGACTCATCTTTCACGCCACTGGTCTTCCCCAAGCATAAACCCGTTGCGTACTGAAGCCCAGCCATGCATTGCTTAGTAAATACTTCTCTGTCACCTGGGTGGGATAGGGGGGAAGAAAGGTTTTTTCACAGAAGTTAATTCATGATTGTTCCCAATGAAGAGGCCACATGCTGCTTAGGGTATCAGTGACTTGAAGGTACCTAGCGCTTGGTGAAATCAGGTCTTCAGGAGTTTCATTTCCAGCCGTTCAGGGTGAATGCAGTCTTAGCACTGTTTTACAGCAAACCTGATGCCATGGTTTTGGAAGAATGCTTTGAGTTGACTTAGAGCTGACAGATATACCCAGTTTTTCAGCTCTGGCATGTCTTGAACTTGCAGTCCCTTGGAACCAGGAAATTTCAGGCAGGAACAATGTAGAGCAATCGGCGAGTTTGTTATCCGGCAGGAAAAATAGTGCTGCCTGCTAATACTGGTAGGCTGTGAGGGTTGGCTTGCAGTGTAGCATGACACCAGTTTGCTAACACGGGGCTGTGCTGCCCTTTGCCTCTCTCCCCAGTGCATCGTCATTGGGCTGCAGTCCACCGGCGAAGCGCGCACCAGGGAAGTCTTGGACGAGAACGATGGGCACCTAAACTGCTTTGTCTCTGCTGCAGAGTGAGTCCAGATGCTTGTGCTCTCGGGGCTGAGGAGGGAAAGTGGGAAGGCTTTAGCATGGTGGGCTCACTGCCAGGGTGGCTCATGTACTGCAGTTCTGCACAGGCATTGCCTTCCACCTCGAGCCCCGAAAAGGTTCACTGGGGCATTCAAGATGCTGCATTTCCCAGGCCCAAGCTTCTCACGCACCCAGAAGAGCCGCATGTGCAGCCGCCTGGGTTGTGTACCTGGGCAGGGGGGTGAAAGAGAGAGAAAGAAAAAGACATGCCTTTGATTTTTGCTGGGTATTTCATTGAACTTATCTGGGTAACTTGGCCCTCAACACCGAGATACTGCAGGGTATCTTTAAGCGTACAGTATTAAAAACCAATGAGCAACACAGCCCTATTGGGTGAGGGGTTTTAAGACCCTACAGATACCTTGACGTGGGACAGTACGATCAGACTTACTGTCCTGCTGCAAAGTTGGGATTCCAAACGATCACCTTTGGACATTGGTACAAAGCAGCAGATGGTGTCTCCGTGCCTTATCCCAGGAAAGTGCTAGCATGGGTTGGACTGGTGCGTGTGTTCCTTTCTTCGTGACTGGGATAGCTCACTGTATTCAGCACAGGGTCAGCCATGTTCTCACAACTGCCTAAGTGAACTCAATCCATTTTCAAAAGCAATTCAGACCCAGTGGAGCCTCAGGCCCTGTGCTCTGTCCCCTCAAGGGAATAGTATGATATCTCTCTCCCTGCACACCTCCAGGCAGTCTAAGTGGATTGCTCTGGCTTTACCCCCTGCCCTGGTTCCCTCTGTCTCACAATGGGCAAGTATCACATCCATGCCTCACCGCTGTTGCTTTCAGCATTTGTTTCAGCCAGAGCTCATTAAAGGCTCATCCACCGTCCCAGGGGCTTGACCCCCTCCCTGTGCAGTCAGCATCAAAGCATAATCTCTTATTTGCAAAACAGCCCACAGACACATCCTTTTGATTTCACCTCGTCTGATTATTTTTGTCCTTCTCCCCATTCACTGAGACCCACTACGTAGCCCATGTTTGCATATCAGTGCCCTTTACCTGGGGTCGCAGCAGTTCCCAGTTAGGCTCAGAAGAGTGTTTGTCAGAGACAAGCGAGCTGACCTTGTGTGCCGTTTCTGGCAAGCCTGGTACCTGGCAGGGCAGCGTACACATTAGGCTGTGCAAAATGCTGAGAGCTTTGGGAATGTTGGGATTTACCAGATTTTTCACTCCTGATGTAACAGCTTCTAAATCTAGAGTGTCCCACTTCAGACCTGCTATATAAAGATCTGATAGCTTTGGTGTGTCACGTGGCAGCACCACGCCCGTGGTCGTCTGTGCTTGTGTTGCTGTAGTTTCCCAGAACGGTTTTGCTCCCGGATCTGGTAGAAGCAGGTGGAAATCTAAGAGAGAGAGCGTTGTCCCTTGTATTGCATGTGTGACATTCACCCAAAGTCCCTGTTCCAAGGCTGCAGCTTTGCAGCTGCAACCCAAGCTATCTCACGTCGCTTCCCATCAGGGCCTTCCAGTGAAACGGCCTCAGCCTCTCCACACGAGTCCCTGTTAGCCCGTAGATCTGAAGCGTACCTCCCTGCAAGCGAGTCTGAGCCAGTAATGCTGGATTTACCCCCTTTCCCACTTGCACAGAGCGCCCTCTCAGGTACACGCTGATACAGTATAACCAGCAGCTGTTCCTATTCCTGGTAGCTAGAATAAATTTTGCATCTTACTTTCAGAGGCGTCTTTCTATCACTAATTCAGAAGCACTTTCCTTCAACCAAAAGAAAGAGAGAAAAAGGAACTGGCATTAAAAGAAAACGTAAGACCACCCTCCTCTGCCCAGCATCTGACCTCCCGCCTTGCCGCTGCACCCCAGCCACTCGGCTTTCTGTGTTTCCTCCTTCCTTCCCCCACTTCATGCTTTTGCTACTTTGCCCTGGGTTTGGTTTGCCCCCTTTCAGATCCCTGCAACAGTCTCATCCTAGGCATGTAGCTAGTTGCCCTCCAGGTCATTTCCTTACCCTTGAAACCTCTCTCCTTTCCCCCAAAGAGGTTACTAGCCCTTGTGACTTGCCTGGTAGCCATGCCCCCTTCCCCCTCCTCCTGCAACACAGGTTACTCCTGCTCGCTCTAGACTGATGGGCAGAGTCCCAGCTGCACGTGCGAGCCCTCTTGCTGCCAAAGAGTTTTTCTGTCCCGCACCCCTAACCTTATAGCATGGCAGGTGCCCTGGAAAACATCCAGTCACCTAGCAAATCCCCAGCCACAGCTGCAGGTAAGAACAGTCCCCCGTGTGACCCGGGGTTCTCTGCAAGTGGGATGGGGCAAAAGTGGGAAAGGGACAGAGTGGTGCTGATGGCTCAATGGAAGCAGCCCTAGCAGGCTGCCACACAGGCCCAGTCGCAAGCAGGGGCCCGTCTTGCTGCTCTCCCGCCGACGCTAACACGCCAGCCTCTTTCCTCTAGTGACAGTTAAGTCTGCACCTTCTCCACAGAGGTGGAGGGGCGGGACACACTGCTTTGCTAACACAGCACCCAGCTAGAACCAGGCTCAGCCATGCTCAGGAGGTCATGGCCAGCCTCAGCCCTGATGAGAGTGGCTCGTTCTTCCCTCCTTCCTTTATCTCTCTCTTTCTCTCTCTGTCTCTCTGTTTCCCTTCCGAGTTGCCCCTGTCTCAAATCTGCCTTTTGCTGGGGCAGCCTCTGCTCCCTTGTGCCTCCTCTCTGCGAGCCAGTGCTTGCTGCTGTGCATTGCCCCACAAGGACGGGGCCCCCACTCTCACACCGCTCGCTGTCCCTCGCAGGGAAGCAGAGAGGCCGCTGTGCTAAGGCCCTGCGGGGCAGCTACGACCCCTCCAGCGTGATCAAGATCAGCGATGACAGCAGCACTGACTCGGATGTGGGGCTGGACAGCGACTTCAACTCCTCCCCGGAGTCCGTGGTCGACAATGACGACGTCATCTTTGTCGAGCACACCTACAACGGCTTTGCCTCCGACGACAGAGGTGAGCCTGGCTGGGGTCAATGCCTCTCCAATGCAGGGACAGACTACAGGGGAGATACCAGCCCCCAAACTAGTGCTTTTCTTGTGTATGGGGGGGAGTGCGCGGCGGGCAGCATTGCTTGCTATCCCAGCAGGGTTGGAGAGCTGATGCAGAGCTGGTGTTCTTGGTGTCTTGGGGCCCTCCATGGAAGCAGCTCTGCCGTCACAGCTGGGTTTGATCCATTGAGTCAGTCTGTGTGATTGCTAAAGACTGGGCAAGAAAAGCTGGATAATCCAGGCTTCTTGGGCCTATTAGACCACCCATGCTAGCAGAGCCCCGAGTCGCATGCCAAAGGCAAACAAATGGCTTGCAGGCCTTGTTCTGATCGGAATTGGCAGTGGGGTGTGGGTGTGCACATGTACATGAAATGTTAGCCCTCAGGAGAAAGCTCTCCCACACGTGGCGTGCGAGAGTGACAGCAGCCGGCTCCTCTGCTAGGTCCATAGGGGTCACCTGGCGATTGTGCCTGTTGCTGCTCCCAGGATCTCATGTTTGCCACTTCCTGGCTGGACTCTGAGCCCGTGCTTTTCACCCCTACAGGCAGTTTGCACTTGCCAACTTCCCAAAAGGACCTGCACAGCCTGGGAGTGATTGAGCACGTGGAGAAGATGAAGCAGGACCTCCTAGCAAAAGTAAAAGCACTGGGCAAAGAGCTACCTCTCAATACCTTGGATGAATTGATCAATCACTTTGGAGGCCCGGACCACGTGGCAGAGGTATGGCAGCCTGGGCAGGGGAGCTGTCTCTGGGCACCAGGAGCACCTGTGGGGCAGGGGCAGCCAGACTGGTTGTTCCTTATATCACCTTGAGCGGGCACTGCCATGCCAACCCTGGAAGGGGCATACTTATGCCCTCAGCATCATAATCATATGCCCCCTCTTGACTGGCTGTACAGGCTGTTTGCAGCTGCTGGTGATTGCTGTCACCTGAGTCTTTAGTTCCTGAACTGTTAGAGCTTCCCTGAAATACACTGTCTGGGGACGACGGGGAGGGTGTGTACGGGTGTGTCTCATTAACATCCTGTCTCTCCCATGCTGGGCCATGCAGATGACGGGCAGGAAGGGCCGGGTGGTGTGCAGGTCAGACGGCTCGGTCGTGTTCGAGTCCCGGGCAGAGCAGGGCCTCTCCATAGACCACGTCAATCTGAAGGAGAAGGAACGTTTTATGAATGGGGACAAGGTGAGCAGGGCCCTGCATCTGCCTGGGAGCAGGTGCGGTGAGGTGGAGCAGGAGGGGATCTGGCAGTTGTTCCCCCTCCCTTCCTCTACACCTCCCCTTTACACCCTTCTGCCAGCTAGAGTTTCCTCACTCCTGAAAGCTGTGACTTGGTCCCTCTCCTGGCAGAGGGAGCTGAGCTGGAGCCTTGAGCCTAGAAGCTGTGCTCCTATTAGCTGGAAGTGGGTGCTGCACAATGTTGTGGGGTGGCATTTCAGGCTCTAAACACCCCCAGCAGCTCACTGCCAGGCCTTAGGCCTGGAAAACCAATACGAACCAGACCCTGCTTGGAATCACCAAGGGATCCCATGGGTGGGACTGATCCTGCAGCCTGGGATTGCTCAGGTGTTTCCCCTGCAGCCACACCACAGGTCTCTGGGGACTCCAGTGCAACGCCTCACTCTGGTTGTGTCTCTTGCAGCTTGTAGCAATAATCTCCGAGGCCTCCAGCTCAGGTATCTCCCTCCAAGCAGACAGGCGGGTGAAGAACCAGAAGCGTCGGGTCCACATGACACTGGAATTGCCCTGGAGTGCAGATCGAGCCATCCAGCAATTCGGTAAGAACCCGGTGCTCTCCATCGCTTTCCTTCCGCTCGTTAGTTGTAGAATATGGGTCAGGCCTTTGGTTTGTGCACAGCCTTTGCCTGACATCCCAGACTGTTTTGGGAGCCCAGTAGCACAGTGGGGCAGTCCTGGACTATGAACAGCCCAGAGACAAATCCAGATGTGAAGCAGCTGGCGTTGAGCTGCAGGAAAGTCCACATGGGCTTGGGACTGGGGGATTTCTGGGACAAGAAGGGGAGGCACGTGTGTGGACAGGGTAGACTGCCTGTGTATCTCATGCAGAGGAGTAAGGAACTGGCCTCCAATAGCAGGTCATGGTACAGCGGGCTGAGCTGGTGGTGCTTTGTGTGCAAAGTGAGCACTGCACCCGATCACTAGCCAGTTCCCAGGGTGAAGCAAGCTCCTTATTCCTGGAGCATAAAAGGAGTGCATGTACAGCCCAGTTTTACACAGGGACTCCATGGATGGCATATTCACATGCTCTGGTCCCTGGTAAGTCAGGGCAGCCGGCCCAGAGGAAGGTAGAAGGGATGGGGCTGAGCTTAGCCGCACCAAGGTGGGAAAAGACCCCAAGATGCCGTGGACGGATTCAGTTTCCAAACCACTGCTCTCAGCCACTGGCAGAACAGCTCCTTCCCCACCAGGCAGGCCAGGCTAGGCTCATCTCCCTTATTCACCCCTTTGCACTGGCAGGTCGAACACACCGATCGAACCAGGTCTCTGCCCCGGAGTATGTCTTCCTGATCTCCGAGCTGGCAGGGGAAAGGAGGTTCGCATCCATTGTTGCCAAGCGCTTGGAGAGCCTAGTAAGTGCTGGGATGGGCGGCAGCGGGAGACGCAGAACCTCCCAAAGCAGCTCATTTGCCAAGCATCCGTGTCCCACATACATCCCTTGTGTGAGGGATTACATTACCTCTCCCTGAAATGCATCTCTGTGGTACAAGGAGGAAGCTTACCAGCAGGCTGGTAGCTGGGAACAGGAAGCCAAGCCAAATGCAGTCTATAATGGAGATGGCAGGAAGGATTTAGGGAAGCAGGCTGTAATTTGAGCTGCTGGAACTCCCCCATCATGTCAGGAGTTCACAGCCGTTCCCTTTCGGAAAGCAGATGGGCTCTTTAGTGGCTTATACGCCAGGCAGCACCTTGGACTCGGGTATCACCGTTTCTGGCAAATGCAGAATACGTTTGTATCCCAGCAGACTGGTGCATGCCTGTAGCAGTGCTGAGCCTTGCTCGCTTTGATCATCCTTCCTCCGTTGGTTCACAGCAGCTCAGGCCATTGGAATTAAAAACACACTTGGACATAAGAGTGACAGGCAACCTACCTGCCATATGGAGGCTGCCCAGCCATGTAGTTAGTATGTGATGCATTAGGAAGCTGTAGGAGAATGTCCTGGATGTGTCCAGGGAGGCTGGAAGAACCAATCCCTAACAGTCCCATTCAGCCGTGGGAATAGTGGTGAGGTTGTTCTGGTACAACCTGTTGATGTGGCCAGAAACCGTGACCTGAGGAATCAGTTCATTACATGGGACTTAACTGATCTTTGCTGAGGATGGAGCTCTTCCTCCTCCCCAGCCTTTCTGAAAAGTTTCCTGCTTGCTGTCTCTTTCTAGGGTGCCTTAACTCACGGAGACCGACGAGCCACTGAATCCAGGGACCTCAGCAAGTACAACTTTGAGAACAAGGTGCCTTATAGCAGCTCTGCGTGCTATCATAGCTAGCCCATTGAGAGCAGTTGGCGCACCCCTCTGGTAGGATGAAATCAGCGCTGGCTCCACCAGCACTTAGTCCAGCCCTGTGAGAGCTGGGACCAGAGTTTCCCACATAGGTGCAAAATTCGCCAGCACTGGGAGTGTGTAATCGCTCTTGAAAGCACCTCATTCTTCCTGGCAGGGAGGGGAGACTTTTCCTCTTTGCCCTGCTGGGAGCCAGGGGAGAGACTGCCTATCTAGAGAGGGCATCGGTGTCTGAGCTAGGGTGAGAACATGCAGGCTGCTGTGCTCAGGCAGCACTTCTGCAGCCTGCATTGTTTTAGAGGAGCCCCCTTGACCCCTGGTTGTGTCAGGTCCCAAAGTTTCCCCTCAGGCCCCCAAGGCCCGTGCTCTGGGGGCTGCATTTACTACAGTAGCATCCGGTGGGAGGTTCTTCCTGCCCCCCACCTGCTGCTGGGAAGGACCTGGTCCCTAGGGCCTCTCCACCCTGCAGAGGAGGGAGTTCAGTTAGATCCACCTGTGTGACTATGTTCTCCTTGCTGCAGTATGGGGCAAGAGCACTGGACAGAGTCCTCACCGCCATCATCACTCAAAGCGAGAGCAAGGTGCCCGTGCCCAAGTACTATCCCGGTGGAGAGTCTGCATTTTTCCATGGTGAGGATGGCTTTGCCTGAAGGGTTTCTATCTGGAGGCACTGCCTGCTGCCTTAGCCGTTTGGGGCCAGAGTATGGGTCATGAGTACGGCGCTGGGAGCAATGCATTGTCATCTGGTGGGTGGGGAAGACCAAAGGAAGGGGCCAGGCAGCAGGACTGAAGCTGAGAATGCAGCAGTATCAGGATGTGAGTCAGATGATGCCGGCTCAGGGAGGTGGGTTTGCCTGCTGGCAGGGTGGCGGACTCATCAGGGCTGCTGTGTGCTGGGAAGAAGGTCCATGCTGTAGCTCACGAGCGCCCCTCGCTGTCATTGCAGAAATGAAGCAAGGTCTCGTCTCCGTCGGGATCTGCTGCAGGGAGATGAAGTATGGCTCCATCTCCGTGGAGAAGGGTGAGTGTCGGGTCATCCCATGTGCAAGGGCCACAGATACTCGGCCTGCAGGGCAGAGCCAGGTGCCAGCCAGGACGTAGGGAGCGCTGAGGATGGGGTGGGGGGGAGACGCCACTGAGACAGGAGGTGGGGGGCACAAAGGGGCCGTTGCTGCTGACTGGCCTGCTGCCCCACCCCTCACCACACTCTTCCCCACCACTGCAGACTGCTCCATCACCAAGTTCCTGAACCGCATCCTGGGCCTGGAGGTGCACAAGCAGAACACGCTCTTCCAGTACTTCTCTGATACCTTCGACTACCTGATCGAGAAGGACAAGAAGGAGGGCAGATACGACATGGGCATCCTCGGTAGGAAGGGGAGAGGGGCTCAGACCTTTCCAGCTGGGTGTGGGTCCAACCCCCACTTTCCCTGCTTGCTTCCTCTGTGGCCAGTAGCTCTCCACAACGTCCGTCTGCCACCTCCAGCCACTGTTAGCTGCCACTGGCCCGTCGGTGTTCAGCACAGTTACACTCATGTCCAGCTCATGCTGCTTCTGGCCGCTCTGTTGACCCTGTGACAATGGGTGTCCTGTCCTGGAAGCATTAATGTCCTTTCTGCCTTCGTCTCCCCCTGTCAAGCCCAGCTTCCTTTGCCCTCCCCGGGCTCTCCAGTGCTGGGAACGTAGTGGGGTAGGGGGCAGGGCTCTGTGTGCTGGATCTGGGCATAAAGTTGGGGTAGGGAGGGCACTTGGCGGTGGGTTTGGACCCGAGTGAAGCGGCTGGCATAGGAACAACACCACAAGGACCATGGTGGTTCCTCCAGAGCAGGACAGGTCCCTAGTACAGCTACTCAGAGCTCTGGGGGCTTCTCTGGGACAACGGGGTTTGTTCAGCACCCACCCATAGCTCTGCCCAGCCCCTGACCACGGGATCCCTGCCAGTGAATGCAAAGAACCCTCCTGCTTGAGGATCACCTGCCAGGGGATCGGTTACCCTGGCTGGGTGCCTTGGCAGCTGCCAGACAGAGCTGACCTGCAGGGCACCGGCATGGGGAATCCCTGGGAAGGGGTTGAACCGTGGCCAGAAGCCACTTCCCTCCATCCACGCTGTGCGTCCCAGATCTGAGAGGGATGTGCATATTCTTTCCTTGCCTCCTCCACAGACTTGGCCCCAGGAGTGGATGAGATCTATGAGGAGAGCAAGGAGATGTTCCTGACCCCCGGGCACCCCCAGGACGGCCAGGTCGTGTTCTACAAGGTAAACAGGAGTGCAGGGAAGAGCCTGCCCAGCAGTCCCAGCTGAGACTGCTTGGCCCCACAGCTGTCCAGCAGGCCACCTAGCTTGAGCTGCTGGTGTAGAGTTGTGCAGCTGCTGGGAGGAGCGGTTCACCTGTGCCCTGTTCACAGCTCAGGGTGCCTGGTAATAGGTGCTGTATGGAGGGTGCCAGGTTGCTGTCCCTGCCGCAGGGAGCTGAGACAGAACAATAAAGGGGAGGGGATGAGATCCCAAGACAGACCCCTGCCCCAAGCACTCGGCTCACCCTAGTTTTCCCCCCACCCTTTCCAAGGCTTAATGTATTTAGCAGTAGAAGTGTCCTGTGCTGCCTCTGAGCATCAAGAAGGCATTGTGCTCAGCTCTGCTTTCCTGAGCCGGGTGAGGGTCTGGGTACCATGGCTTGGCAGAGATTCCTGCAGCGGTGAGAGCCCAGACTTCCTTGGGGCAGTCACACAGGCACTTTTAGTGTAGTTCAGTGGCTGGCTCTGGCTTGGGCTCGCATCCCTTGGAAGCCCGGGTTGCCTGTCTCGGGGCTGAGGGGCCTTGCAGCAGGTTGAGGATGGCTGGGCTGAGGGGAGACCCCGATGCCCCCCCTACCCCAAATAATGCCACGTATTTGTCCTGATCAGATCAGCGTCGACAGGGGCATGAAGTGGGAGGACGCATATGAGAAATCTCTCAAACTGACAGGAACCCACGATGGCTTCTACATCTCCTACAAGGTGAGCTTGCTGCCAGAGGCAGTGCGAGGTGCCAGGGCCGTGGGCCATAGGGTTGGCGCCGTTGCCAGCTCGAGAAGGGCTGGTTTGGCAGGCACCAGCCAGGGGCTGGCAGAAGCAGAAGCAGTTGGCTGATCTCTGCCTGGTCACGGGAGCCCCAGGAGAGTCTCTGGGCCATCCCCAAGCAGGTAATAGAAGCAGCTTTGGCCCTGAGCTGTCTTGGATCCAGGTGTGCTGGCAGGTCAGCAGAGGGGGGAGCTGGTTGGAAATTCCCTGCCCCCTGTACACAGGCACTCCCTGTCCTGCCTGCTATGGCAGCAACCCCTGCGCTGCGTACCTGCCTCAAAGCAGGCCAGGCCGGAGGTCCCCAGGTGGCTGCAGGGCCAGGGAAGGCTGTGCTAGGGCTTGGTCTGTTGTGTGCGTCATGCCACTCACAGCAAGGCCCCAAGGGAAAGGCCTGGGGAAAGCGGATGCCAGTGGTGCCAGTACTTGGGGAACCTGGACTCCTCCATGCCAGCCACACACGTGAGCGTAGCTGTGTACCTTGCACCCACAGGCCCGGGGCTCCAAGTACACCTGTCTGCTGGCGGAGCAGAACCGCGGCAAGAACTTCCTCCTCTACAAGCCCAACATCGGGAAGCAGAGCCAGGCCGAAAGCCTCGACAGCCTCCTCAAGAAGTACCAGCGGGTAGGTGGGGGGCTGGCACCCAGCTGCCGCCCTCGCTCATTCAGTCACTGCAGGGCTGAGCCCTGTCCTCACACAGGCGCCTGTGCCCCAGCCCTGGCATGAGGCTGAGCCACTTGTGTTCCTCTGCGGTTCCCAGCAGGTCCCTGCCCTGTTACAGCCTGCAACTCTTGGGCCCCTGGCAGGTGCCAGGGAGATGGGTGTGGAGGGCATCTGGGAAGATGCTGCACTGCAAGAGGGTGTCCTGGTTGAAGGCCTGCACTGTGGCCCCTGCCTGTGCAGCTTGCTCCCATTTGCTCAGGCTCTAGCACTGCAGTGGGTGCTTGGGAGATGTGGGGGTGTCCTGTGGCTGCCACGTGCTCCTCCCTTCCCAGGCTGGCATTGCTCCAAGCACTGTCCTCCCTGGTTAACGGGGAGCCGAGGCCTGTGTCGACATGACCGGCCGGGGGTCGCTCCCAGCCGCGGCAGAGTGGGAGTGGAACCCAGGTGTCCTCCGGGCTGCCGACTCCCTGCCCCGGGAGAGTCTGAGTTGCTCCGGCCGCTTCCTTTGCAGGTGTCACCCGAGGAGGCCAAGGAGCACTGGGAGAGCAACTACCTGTTCTCCCTCACCAAGTGCAACCACGCCATCTGGTGAGTGAGGCCTGGCCGGGGCCCGGGCCTGGCTGTGGGGGAGCAGTGCTTTCCCTCCCCAGATGGAGCCCCCTCTCGGGGGTTGCGGCTGCCTGCCCAGGTTGGCTTCTCACGCTGGGCCGTGGGCTGTGAGGGAAGCCCCAGCCCCAGCCCCAGCCTGGCCCTGCTCAGGTGGGCTCTAAGGAGCTGTCAGAGGAGCTCCTCCCAACATCTCGGGCTTTGCTCTGACACCACAAGGCCTTGCAGTGTTGGGGGCGGACAGGGGACAGTTCCTGCCAGCCAGTTCTTACTTCCGAGGGGCTCACAAGCTTTGGGAAATGGGGCAGGAGCTAGCAATAACCCCCCTGCTCTTCTCCCTGTGTGATGGCAAAGGAATCGCAACTGCAAACTGATCCAGGAGGGCAAGGAGTGCTTCCAGGGCATGCGTCTGCGCCACTATTACATGCTGTGTGGTGCCCTGCTGCGGGTCTGGAGCAAGATCGCCAGCATCATGGCAGACATCACCAACACCAGCTACCTGCAGATCGTCCGCCTTAAGACCAAGGAGAAGAAGAAGCAAGTGGGTGAGTGATGGGGCCAGTACTGCAAGCCTAGGTATGGGCAGAAGGGCCACGTGGGGTGGCTGCGTGGCAGGACATGCCTTATTCTCTTGTCCTGAGGGCGGATAAACCCAGCACACGGGTGTGATCCAGGCAGGGGCCCCTCGGGTTTCAGGATGAGGGCACCCGAGTCGCTGCCCGATAAACCGCAGTGACTTCCGGCCCAGTGCCAGCGCTCAGCGGGGCAGTGGCGCAGGCTGGGACCCCAGGCTTGGGCCCCTCCTGGATGTCTGGGGTGTGTCTGCGGGGAAGCAGGGAGCTGCCCCCTCAGATTGGCACGGATGTGCAGGGGATGGAGCTCCCTTAGCTTAGACGTGGGGGCTTGGGCACTGAGGAAACTGACTGGTGCCACCCGTCATGTCTGCCCCACAGGGATAAAGATCCCCGAGAGCTGCGTGTACAAGGTGCGGGAGGAGCTGAAGCAGATGCATGAGAACGTGAAGCGGAAGCAGGACCAGCGGCTGCTGCTGGCGCAGGACAGGGGGCTGCGCTCTGGCCTGCCCCAGCACCTCCTGTCCCCACTGCTGGACCTCACCCAGGTCCTGCCCCCCCTGCCCAGACACTCCCTCAGCCAGAATGAGATCCTGGACTTGACCTACAGCCCCCCCAGCGACAGCCTTCCCGACGTGGCGCCGAACCGGGACCCAGGCGCCCTGCACTTCCCTGCCGAGCCGGGCCTGACACCACCCCAGCAGCACAGGCTGCACTACGGCTTCGGCCTGGCCCCGGGCTACGACAGCCCTGCCATGCCCATGCTGCCAGGGGTCCCTGGGCCCCTCCACCCCAACCTGCACGAACACTTGCCCCTGGCTGCCCCAGACCACCTGCAGGCCCCACCACTGCCACAGGACGACTTCACCCAGCCGGACGCCAACATCAACTTCAAGGAGATCCTGGAGGAGATGCTGCGGACGCTGTCGGTGGCTCCCCAGGATGGCTCTCTCTCGCAGGAGCGCCAGAGCGTTATCCAGTTCAGCGGGCCCTATGGTGACCCTTGAGCCACCGGTGCCTGGTGCCTGCACATCCAGTGTCCTTTGCTGGGAGTGGGGGGAGCCCCGGCCTCAGCCTGGAACACCCCGCAGGCAGGAGTGGGGCGGGCGGCTCTGGCTCAGAGCACAGAGCAGAGTTTGTTTATGCACGAGGCAGCCGCCTGCATGGAGACGGACAGAGGGAGTGAGCAGAGGAGCCCGGCCTCGCGGTCATCCGGCTCAGGCACGACCCAGGAAGGCCACTGACAGACCCCGCCACCTTTCCGCAGACTACTGAGCTGCTGTCACCCCACTAACCAGGCAGGGAAGCAAGCCAGTGACCAGCCCCTGTTGCCAGCCGTCCCGGGCAGGTTCTGTCAGGTCAGCTGGAGTCAGCCTTTATTTCAGGCGCTTGCTGCGGAGCTCAGCTCCAAGCACTCGGCTCTGGAGGGGACGGGACGGGACGGGGCGGGCACTGGGCCCAGCCCAGAGGCAGGGACGGGGGAGGTCGAGAGGCCCCTGAGCGAGCGTGCCTGTCTGCAGAGGGCTGCATTAAACTGACGACTCCCAGCGCGCTGCGCTCCCCCCAGCCCGGTCTGACAGCCCCTCGCCGGCAGGGACCGGACAGCCGCTGGGGGTGCGGGCAGTGTCCCAGCCCGGTGGGGTGCCCCCATTCTGTACTGCTGGGACCCCGTTATCAGTATTCTGCCAGCCAGCAGCAGGGGGGCTGCGGGTCCCATCCCTGTCCCTACCCCGGGCACACTGAGGGCTCGGCAAGGTCACGTTCCCCTGGACCCTCCCTCGTCACTCGTACAGCCTGTCGCCCACCAGCCCGAGCATCCCATCCTGCCAGGCGGGCAGGGAGAGCAGCCCCGACTCCGGGAGCACAAGGAGAGGCCCAGGCTCCGCGTCTGGATCTCCCTTTTCCAGCACGGCCTACGCTGGTTGTGCCTGGGAGAGGGCAGGGGCCAGGCAGCAGCGCCAGTTTCCCATCTTGTCCCATGGGGATAACACTCCCCACCTGCGCCGAGCGTTCTGAAACGCGGCTCACTGCAGTGTTGCTGCTTCCTGCCTGGGGCGGGGGAGCCGGCTTCTCCCCTTCCCTCCCCCAGCACATGCAGCCCCTCCAGAGAGATGCCCACCTTGGCCCGCACCTTTCCACCCCCAGGCCCCAGTGCCGGCCAGGAAGGAGGAAGGGCTTCCTCCTGATCCCATCGTGGCAGCCTCTGGACTTTGCTGTGCTGGGCAGGCTGGCTGGCCTTGCTGACACCCCCTTTCCCTGGGGCGGGGGCTTTGATCAGAACTGCAGGCAACCCCCTTACCTTGCACGAGCACCAAAGAGTAGAAAAACCGTCCCCCCCTGTCCCCCCCAGAAGCGGAAGCCCAGCGCGCGGCAGGCGAGGGGCACTCCTGCCCGACCCTCCCGCCGTCTCCTGCCTGGCGTTCGGATGCTTCTCTCTTCCCAAGGACGTGGTGAGAGGAGGAGGAGGGAAGAGACCAGCCTGTCCCAGGGCCTGCTGGTTCGCTGGGGCTCTGTTTACAGCGCCGGCGCCCGTTTAGGAGATGCCCTAGATTCGCAACACTCGGCCACAGCCTTGAAAGCCCCTTTTTCCCTCCGAGCTTCTGGGCCCTTATTTAATGTCTCGTCTCATCCATTCGGGCACTTGTCAGCAAAAGGATAACACCCCCACCCCCAACAAAAACCCATTTCAAAGAGGCTTAAACTCAGGAATAACCACCAGGTGCTCTGGTTCTGGTCACGCCTTCCCGGGGAGCCCCTGACACCCATTCCCTGGAGTTGTATGTGGTGGTTTTGTTGCTGTTTTTAATTTTAAGATATATGCAATTCTCCCCGCCCCATCTCTGGAAACGACAGAGCACCTTCAGGCAAATTCTTCCCCTCGCCCCCAATCCTGTGTTTGCGTCAGGGTTTAATAATATGTAACAATATCTTTTAACTAAATTATTATGCTGTCCTACTGATTGTATGTATTTTTTTAAATAAGCCCCTTTTCCTCTCCCCCCCTTCCTTTTTTGTTAGCACTTTTTAATCTGCTTGTCGTTTGCCTTTGTTTTTTTTTTCTATGTGTATTTATAATTAATTGAGATGTATATATGTACAAAGATTTTTTTAGAATATGTGCCTTTGACTAATAATTCCTAAATTTTCTACTTGCCTCAGAAGGATAATTTTTTCATTCTGCTCAGTAAAGCTGGAAAGGAAGCCACGTGTGAGAGTTCTGTAAGTCCCAGCTCCGTCTGTCTGTCTGTCTGCCTAGGCTTAGTGTCTGTCTGTCTGTCTGTCTGTCTGTCTGTC